>QTSX02000735.1:0-576370 GCA_014839935.2 Entomophthora muscae | reverse complement strand
CTTAAACTTTAAGCCGTTCAGAAAGTACATGAAATTTACAAGCAGAATATCAATAAACTCAGTGAAGAACGCTTGAATGCAACCTACTTAGCCCTAAAACCAGCTTAAATGGGAAAACGCAAGTCAGCACGCAAGGCAGTTGTAAAAAAAAGAGAGAAGTTGGATGTTCAATTCGATTGTCCCTTCTGTAACGAGTCGAAATCTACTGAGTATCGCGCGTAAGTGCTCATAACCATCTATCATTAACTTTGCTGATCTTTAAACAGTGATAAAAAGGCTGCTGTTGGAACAATTTACTGCAGAGTGTGCTTTGCAAGCTTTTCTCAATCTATAAATGGTAAAATTTTATTTGTGACTTGTTCTCTAGATTAAATTTTACCCTTTTAGGCTTAAGTGAAGCTATTGATGTTTATAGTGGCTGGATAGAGCAGATTGAATCTAATACACAGGATACACAACAAAGACAGCATTTCGATGAGCCTCCACAGGAAGATGAGGAGGAACTGATTGATGGAGATGATCTTTTTGGTGACCTTGAAGATGAGGGGGTTATGTCTTATACCAATGCTTCTAGAAACAAGGACTATGCTGCTGATTCTCCTAAAGCCACAGAGGATGCTTTATTTGGAGACGATTCTGACTCTGAGCCCCAACAAGGAAAAGATCATTCCGATATTGACTCAGTGGATGGTTATCTATCTGATTTACCTTCAAAATCCGTCAAAAAGAGTCGATTACAGTCCGATGAATCTGATTCCGACCAAGACCAATATCCTAGAACACAGCGCAAAAATGCATTGATAGACTCAGATGAAGAATAACTGGAGAGAGGATTCAAAAAGCCGCAATTCAAATGTCCATACTAGTTTCTCTTTGCTTTTTATTCGGGAGGCAGGTCTATATCAGGTGTAATACAGCTTCATCTATCTTTAAACCACTCCAGATTAGCGATTGGGGGTTGTCATTTTTTGGTACCTACTTTGGCAAGTTAGTTTAAACTGTGAGGATTTATTAC
The DNA here is from genome assembly GCA_014839935.2 of Entomophthora muscae. Lineage (NCBI taxonomy): Eukaryota > Fungi > Entomophthoromycota > Entomophthoromycetes > Entomophthorales > Entomophthoraceae > Entomophthora > Entomophthora muscae. The sequence goes on along the minus strand of QTSX02000735.1, from coordinate 575,355 downwards.
TGGCCTTATTAAGCTTAATCTTTTACCAACTTGCTTTATAGAAGCTATTTAAAGAAATAACTATTTGTATCTCTCCAGGTTTGTCTAGCTCAATTGAAATACTTACTTTATTTGAGATAAACATTTTAATTATAAGTATTGATACTTCATTGATTATCCTAATATTTTTCTAAACTAACCTATTTTCTCAACCAAATTATATGCTGTCATCTGTAAAATATTGATACTGAATCAAATTTGACAGCTTTATTTATTTCATCTCTTTTTTGTGCACTACAGTCTACTATGAAGTTGAACTATTTTTAACAACTGCACTTTATGCTTCATGTATTTACCTATATGCTATCATACACATTAATTCTTATTCAAATAATTCTTTAAATATTCTAAGATCTTTTAGGGCTAGTTTTGGAAGAAACACTGTGATTAAAGCAAGTTTGGGGTTAGGATGATATTATGATCCAACCTTAGCAAATAAAACCATGGTTCTTATTTTATTCTTCAACTTTTAAGTAATTATCTTTACTTGGTTTACATGTTTACAGGAAGCATGTACACCCTGGTATTAATACCAGTAGCTTATCCATGTCTACATATAATACAAAGGCTATCTCAAAGAAAGGTTTTTATACAGCCTGAACCAGCTCTGAAGAAGCATTCACAACCCCAGTTAGGGCACCACCTTTAGCAGAATGCTCATTCTAGCCAAGCAGTTCTATCTTCTGGAATGCAAAGAAACCTTTGGAAGCATCCCTATACCCCCTCAAGTAAAAGATACTATCACATCCTTGCCCTCAATAGCCTCCACCCAACTGAGGTCAGAATCTTTCAGAAGACCTTGGTGAAAATACATCCATGAGGATTTAAAAATTGCCAACCAAGTTTATATGAGTAGGGTAGCTGGAGTATATTTGGCCCAGAAAGTTATCTACAAGTCTGATAAGTATAGCTGCTAAAGCTGTTGAAGCTGGATTGGACCAACCGGAACAATGAAAGGAGTTTGCACTCTTTACATATGGGTTCATCAAAGAATTTCTCCAGGGAGTCCTTCCCAAGGTTGCTCGGGAACTCAAAGACCTAAGAGATCGACCCTATATTTGAGTATCTGTTGATACGCAAGAAAGTCTGTGATGGAGCTTCCGATCCTACGAAACCTGACCATCCCAATATCAGCAAAGAGCTTTGGCATCCCAGCCGTACGCGGTACAAAAAGCTTGAGCCAAGCGAGATCACAACAGGTATAGTAATTTATGAAGAGGATGTTGTGTTTAACAGAGAAAATATGCTCCATCAAATCTCTACATGCAAGAGATCCTCTACCAATAAGCATCAGCAAGCTACCCATAAGATTCACAAAGCCAAAGGTTAGCATAAAAGATGTTGTAATGTTACTGGTACTCCCAACAATGTCCAGAGCATCAAAAATACTTGGGGTATAAACAATCATTCAACCGCTTAAATAGATCATCTCTCTTAAAGGTTTTTATATTTACCCCAACCGATAAATCAACTTTATCGCTACCATCATTGTCCAAGTATCTTCCCTAAAGTCTATCCAGCTTACTGTTCGAAATAAATATGAACCTTATCATACCCTATGTTTTATCATAATTCCAGACTGAATTGTCTAACAAAAGAGCCAATATGATCAATTCTTTAGACCATTTATCAGTATTGTATAACTACTTAATCCATAAGCAGCATCAAACATCTGATCCTATCCTGTGGCCGATTTGTAGGGTTCCAGAGAGCCAAAGCCTTTTGAACTGCACCTAATATTCTTAAACTGACCTGACAGCTCTATCGCTGCATACCAATGTGATACCCAAGTATCAAGGGTAGAACTTTAATGACGTAGGGGACCAATTTTGACAGTGGGAACCCTGTCAAGGGGGAGATGATCAAATAGGGGGTCATGATCCAATATATGGCTTTGGCAAGGACATGGCACTGTCTGAGGCTGCTGGCAAGGTACAGAAGGGTTATTGTGAAGTAGCTAGTATAAACCAGTCACTACTGATGGCATTATCTTTCCATAACTTAAGCTTCTTTGTGTGATGGTACTGTAGCGCTGTGGTGATCCACATGTGTGTTGTTTTGCAGACAAGGGTTGATTTGGCTTCAAATAAAGACAATATGCTGAAGAGTGACAATGTATGGTTAGCTGGCAACACTGTAAACTAGTAGGTAACATAGGGCTGCTAGGGGTAAGTAAGGGGGAGCCTAGTAGGTAACTTGGTCTACTAGGAGAAGTGAGGTACGCCTAGTAGGTAACATGGTCTACTAGGGTAAGTAAGGGGAGCCTAGTAGGTAACATGGTCTACTAGGGTAAGTAAGGCCTGGCTGGTAGGTAACAAAGGACTACCAGAGGCAGATGTTGCCTCCACCCAGAAGAAGATGTTGGCTGCTTTGGGCTATAGTGCTTCACCTAGCAGGAAACCATGGCTGCGGGAGGGTGAAGACTGAAATAGCAAGCAGGGAACTTTGTCTGTCTGGGGGGAGTAGGTTTGGACCCCTGGCGGGTAACGCGGGCTGTCAGGGAGGGGAAGAGCTCTGAGGGCTAAACATACCCTAATACGCTTACGGAAGGTCTGTGAGCAAGCACCCTGCCTAACGGACTGGTAGGGTATCCTCATTTATGCCTCTATGAGAGCTTTGGGGAAACCCAAAGTGAGCATTGGAGGGTATAGGCATGCTCAGAGGTGTCACCAAGGTGGCTTGCTTGGGAAAGCAAGCTGCAGAACTTGGTGTGATCAGGCCTCTGGGAAGTAGAGCTTATTACTCTGCAACTGAAAGCCCAGACTTCATCACCTGGGTTAGTAAAGACAACACATAGATATAGATTTATGGTTGAATGGCCTAAGTGGATTGCCACTTGCAAGGGCCCAGTCAAACGCCAGTTCAATGTAGACTCATGCCTGGGTCTATGAGTTCTGGTAATGGGGGCTGAGATAAAAAACCGAGATAGTTCACGGAATTAGCAGAGAAAAATAGCAAGAGGGACTGTTTGATCACAGTGAAGGCTAGTTAATGAACTGTTAATTCATATTGAATGGAATGGACCAATATGGTTCAGTGTGTTAAAGGAACAAAGGAGGTTCCTAGTGAGGATTTGGTGAGAAACTGGTTAAGGATAAGCAGAAGGACAAGAAGACATGATGAAGGACTAGCAGATCATAGTGTAGGATGGCCAAAGAACTAGAAGTTAGTGCTGAAGAATTGAAGAGCTGAGAGGATGAACTTGCTGGACTGGATGCAGAGGCTGGAAGAGCTGGTTTAGTGACTTTTGAGAAGAAATTTAGATATAAAGAAACAGTTAAAGGATGATTAAATACTGCCTGATTATGATTAAAAAAGGATTGAAAATTGTATAAGTAAAAAGAAAGAGAAGAAAAAATATCCTATAGTTTGTTAGAACTATATGTTATTTTTAGAAAAAGAATTAAAGAGAAAATGGACCAGAAAGAAGCTGGAAGAAGAACGGAGAAACTGTGAGGGTGAAAGAGTGAATTTTGCCAAGAACAACTAGGAAAGGCAAAAGGACAAGCAACAGGCAGGTTCAAAGGTGAAAAACGTTGAAAGAAACACAGAGAAATGCGGAGAAACATTGAAAAATTGAAGGGTCAAAATTTGCCTAAGTAAAACATATGTGGAAGCGCTCAAGATTTGCTGGGGAAACGTGACAGGAATTACAGTGAAACCGTTTGAAACAAGGAGCAGTTGTTTACCCGGAGCAAGACAGCTTCAAGTTTGAACCAGGGTCAGGGATGGGTCATCCAGGTAAACTGTTTTGGTGAAACCATTGAAGCAAGGCGTTTGATTGGCTGCAAACCGGAGCCTACTTAATCAGTTTTTTAAGGGCTTTAACTTAAGAGTTAAAGCCTAAAAAATGGGGAGCAGAAGCAGAAAATTCAGGGCTGTCATTGGCTGAAGTAAGTTTAAAAGTTTAATATATTATAGAAGAAGAAAAACAGGACAGTTTAAGCTTTGAAGAACCAGAGTTCTAAGAGAGGTTTTTGGTCTGAAACAAGGGGCTATAAAAGAGAGAGCTATCTGAGACTCTTCAAGGACTGGATCAAGTGGATTACAAAGGCCACCAAAGCTACAGAAGGAGCAGAAGCACAAGGATAGGAAGCCAGAGCTGGGTCAGACCACAGGAGCTTAAGATTAAAACAACGGAGCCCAAGACCAAGGAGCAGGAGTCAAAGACCAAGTACAAGGAGTCCAAGATATTGTTAAAGAACTCCAAGTATTGGCACAAACCCTTTCTTATTCCCTACCGTAAGGCTATATCTCAGAAGGTTTCTAAGGGGATCTTCCTTCTGACAGAGAATAAAGCGCCTATTACAACCCCTATCTGAATTTCTTGTGTAAAAAGAGTATATAAGTCTCATGAGTCAATTGCCCCATATTTTCTATCCTAGCCCAGGGGATGAGGAATCCTATCTCCTAGGGTGCAGGAAGTTTGCCTCTAGTAAATCTGCCCAGGAGGAGTGAGAGAAGGTGACAAGGCATTTGGAGATGACAAATAGAGGGAGAGAAATTATCGGAGAAGAGTTTGTGAGACTATTACAGGATTGGTATTGGCCTACAGAAGGGCTGGCGCCTGCTGAAGTCCAGGTATATGATGGAGACGCTTGCTTGGTAATTGGGAAGGTACTGGAGGAGTTTGCCCTTATGCAAGCCAAGTATAAGCTTCTTACTAATCCTTCACCCCTGTTGGAGAATGACAACTCCTCCAAGCCGGTCCCTGGCTACGACCCAGGACACACTATGGAGACTGGTGACCAGGAACCCCACAAGCGCTCTTGGGTGGATGATCTTGCAATTTGGTTGAGCTGAGGATTGCTTAGCCTATCTTTTGGGTTCTTTAGAAGATGAGCTGAAAGGCAATAAAAACACCATATCAGAAATGAGGTCCAGGGGATCTGTGGCCAATTACAATAATAACTTCCCTATATAACTCTTCCCTTGATACAGACAATAAAGATTGAAATTTACGTAAATTATACTTTGACTATAAACATCAGGTTTGGAGAACATCTCTCAACTTGATTACTGGCTATTATAAGATTGTATTTTGAGTAAGTCGGATTTACTATAACCACTCTGCCACAAATACAACAAGGGTACAGCAGAAGAACATGTATATTGTACAGCCAGGAGCTGGGTGGGATGCCGCCAAAGTTTCCCAGGAGGTGAAGTACAAGGATCCAAGCTGTGATGGCTCCAGATATGATATCACCCAGGATCTCTTGGCTCAGGTCCTAGCTGAACATGGGTCTGCCAGTTGCCCTGATATCAAGGCAGGTTGTCAGAACATATATGAAGATAAGATGATTTATCTTAACTTGGGGAGAGGATCAGCTTGGTAGGTTTACTTTCTCTGGTTAGTAAAGAATTGGTTTATGTAATAAGTATTGGGGAGGATATTCACTCAATGATAGCACAACCTATCATCAAGGGGTGAGCTTTATTACATAGCTGTCTGGACATAGGGCAGGAACAATTTAAAGCGCTGAACTGGGGTCCTCAGAAGCTTGGATTAATTAACAATTCCCTTTATGGTATGGTCCTGGCAGTTGACATATTCAAAGGTTTGATCAGTATCCAAATTGCCATATATGGGTTGGGATGGCCCTTTTTATGCACCTGAATCCATTTACTAAATTCAGGTCACCATTTATTACCATCTTTGAAATGGATTTGATTACTGGATTTGGGTGGTTGCTTGATTTAGGACCCTCTTGTGAAGAGGGGCAACTTTGAAAAAATTGTTTTGTTATTTCTAAATAGGGAATTTTCCTAATCCCAAAATCCCAGGATTGTCACAGGTGCTTCTGGAAGGGCAGTGGGGACCAAACCAGCAGGAGCTAGCAGGCAGACAGTCAGGCCAGTGATGAGGGTGTGCGGGCAGACAGCAGAGCTGGCAGAGGTATAAAAGTGGACATCTTCAATCTGGAAATTATTCTTAAACCTTTTTTGTGAAAGTTTCCCCAATAAGCAAAAACTGCTGCTCATACTTTGTATCTTTTGTTCCCCCAGGGTATTGACATTTATGTTTTGTTCAATGTCAGAAATATTTCTGACACCATGTCACAACAGTCAGTTTTACCCACAGCTCTTGATTAGCTTAAAGTTTATCAGCAAGGTCTTGAATTTGGATCATAGATAACTTCTCTAAGGACAATAAGCATACAAATAACTGATATAAAATTAACTAAACACTGAATTGTTTTTATTTTGTCACAGGCGGTTGTTTAAAGAGTTAAAAAATAAAATGTGTTCTGGATCTAGATAGATGACATAGTAGACATACTATATTATTTAGAATTAAACTAAAAAATAGATGACAATGAAATAGAAAATCAAAGAGACAAATAAACAATTGAAATTATGGATATTAAAATATACAAAAAAAATATTTTTGGTGGCAGAGAGTTTATTTGAGGCAGAATAAAACAGGAAGGAATATAGATGGTGCTGGCTTGAGAGGTCTGGGCCTGGGGTTAAATAGAAGGGTCTTTCATAGAAGGATTGGTGGCAGGGGGTAAACCAAGTGGATTTTTCAGAAAGGCCAATAAATATAGCCTATTATATTCTTTGTATGTCATTGGTTGGTAGACAGCTGTGACCTGGGATGTTAAGCACTAGTCCTTATGTAATTGGTGGTCCTTATTTACATATAAAAAGCTGGGTAAACAAGTCAGCCATCATCTGCTAACCAAAGATAAAAGTGTGTTCTTAGACTCTAAGACATAGATTATTAAAGAACTTTAGGTACCACTCCTGGAAAATGTCCCCAACATTATAGAAGATTACATCATCTAGATGGATGTCTTCATGGCCAGCTAGATAAATTGAGGCATAGTGTCTTTGTTTTTAAGGGCCTTGATGGCCTTATTATTTTTCCATTTTTTGACCTAAGAAACCCCAATATGAGAAATATGTTCTATCTCATGAGTCCAGCAATTCACCAAGAATCTGGCTATACTCATAGCCATTGGCGTAATAATGATTTGTATCATAATAGACAGAGACCTTGGATGAAACAGACAGAAATGCACTGAATGAAGCCCTTTTTTGACTTTTTACTTTCATTGTTCTTATTGGCTTTCCCTTTTTCCCCAAAAATCCTGAATACAGTATAAAATTTGTAGTATGAGATGAACATGACGTCATCAGATAAGCTTGTTAAGAATTATTTTGATATTAAATAAAACAGCAGGGTCATACAGGAGATACTTGGTGTCATATCATTGGTATAAATTTATGCCTCCCCCTTAGGCCTCTACTACAATTCCTGCCAAATGCTTGTGAATTTCTACCAAATCATGTTTGAATATTTATCCAAAAGGTTACTGAAAAAGCCCAAGAAAAGCTCTCAGTTTAATATTTTGGAATTATTCTGAAGATGCCCCCACCTAACCCACCCAAGAGACACCTCTGGTTAAATATCATGTGCAAGAGCAGCCAGGAGCAGTGGTAATTGTATCCAAAGAAGATTTCCTAATTTTAGTTGAGTCAGTCTTCCTTTTTATTGTGTCTATTTAAAATTTGTCAAGATCTTCTTGCCTCAAGAAATGCACTCATATCCGCTCATATCATTGGTTGATTAGTTTGGTGGCATTTGATATACCACCCTAATTCTCTTCCCCCTTAAATAAATGCAAGAGTTGTAAAAGACCTTGCTTCATCATTCTCTACTCTAATAAGGTTTGAAATTTGTTAGTCTAATCTGGTCATTTAGTTTTTTCTGTTGCTTTTGGTGCTCAGTTGATTTGTTCCCCTCTTTGGCCTCCCATGAATTTTTGGCAATAACCTTTTGGTTGTTGCTGAAACAAAAAATTTTATTGTGGTTGAGAGTTTGGTTTTATTTTCTATTAACCTGCTCCTCAATTCTCACAAAAATGTCTCTGTTCCAAATTTGATAACTGTTGATTGGCTGCTAAAACGTTATTTTTCTACTTTAGGATGCACATACTACACATCTTGAGTGACTTCACTTTTTTTGTGTTTGTTAAATCTTGCTTCTGGGTTGCTATATTTCTGTTTCTGTTTCTGTTTCTATTTCTATTTCTATTTAGCCCTTCTCTTGATGTCTCATCTGAATTATGATAGGATTATAATATATTCCAGAACAATCCCAATATACTTTCCCTGTTGTACCAAGTCATTCTGGTTATAGTTTGGGATGTGTCATTTGATGTTTGATATAGTTTTTTATTTTGTGTGAGTATTGCTGCATTTATTGTTTGGTCTTTTTCCAGTTCATCATAAATACTCAAATTATTTGTAGTCTGGAACTTGCCCAACTTAGATTTTGTTTGAATCTGAGTTTCTTCTTTTAAAGTCTGAGTTATTTTGCATATCACCATAGCTTTGAAAGCTACTGTATTTTTCTTCTGTATCTTGCTTTTACTAAATCTCCTCTCAGCAATTTAATTAACAAAAACTATTTGGTTGCCTTTAAAATACAATATAAAGAGACACAAGCAATTTTAAAGTGAAAACATACTGTGTTTTAAGTCACTTCTAGTTTGAGTGCTGATGATAAATTTTCAGGAAATCTTGATAAGTGAGGGATATAGTGCCATTCCTAGAGGCTACATTTCCCTGGACTTGATCCATTAACTTGGAAATAAAAATCCAAAGCATAAAATACAGAATGAAAAGGAAAACAACAAGTTTACTGATTAACAACTATCTCATGCTTTAAGATGGCTGAAGCTGGAAGTCAGATAGACTGGCTGGTAAGGGTTAAAAGCAACATGTGTTATCATGGCAAGAGGGCTTTAAGAGCCCTATAAAAAGAAGTTCTTGGCAAGATTGAATAGCAGAAAATTGAAGCAGTTTATTATACAGCTTTAGGTCAATACATGTTAAATATGAGCATTTGCCTTCACTGCTACAGAATCTCTTCATGGTAGTTTTCACCCAAGTATCAGATCTTTATTATCAGTATTTGTGAACAATCTCAAACCACTGGTGCCTTGTCTGATAGACTTGAAGACTTTCCTTCTGGACTGTTCTTCTTTGGATCTTACAGCAACAAGCTGTTGTTCAAGATACACCAACACATTGTATTAGTAGTTAACCTCTGTCTTCATAAAGATGAACAAAACAAAACAATATGACTACAATACCCAAAAAATTCCTAACAAAGACAATAATTCTCACAAAACTAAAAACTTCAACAGTTTCTAAGGGTGTTGCAACTAAAATCAACATCTTGTCTGCCAAAATATCTCATATCATATAGGGGGTGCTCAAAGAGCTGCCCCATGACAAATATAACGACATAATTCCTTTTGATTTGAATGTTGAGAAATTGGTAATATTCCCAAATTAGGAGCAAAGCCAATTTCACATGTTGATCCTTTGATAAGTTATTTGTAGTTCAAACCATACTTAGATCATGCTGCAATGCCACCACTTTGTTGATTGGTGGCTACTGTTTACAGTATAATAATGTTAAACTCTAAATAGGGCTATCATCTTATTTTTAATCTCTGACTTGTTCTTCTGGACTGTTGTCTTCCACAATTCGAATACTGAACTATAATGATTTTTAGTTGCAACAAGGGATACTTTTTAGATAGGCAGTTTTAGCCATTCCCACTCCATAAATATTTTAAGTCAATCATGTTTCATGTCAATACTGTCAGGATACCAAGAGTACCGTGGAGCTCCAGCAGGTGAGGGAGGAGTTGAAGCTGGTACTGGCATGGCCCATCAGATGATGGGACCTAACTTTACCAGATAGAAAAGGGCCTTCCCAGCCACAGCCCATGGCCCAGCCACTGGCAAGGCAGAGTCAATCAATCCTGTGAGTGCCAGATAAAGCACTCCCAGGAATTGGCTCCTCTGACCAGCGGCATCAGAGGGGGTGGGGTTGAAATGGTTGGCTTGGGTGTCAGAGGTGGTTCTATGGGGACCAGGTAGGCTGCAGGATTTTTGTACTTCCCATTGAAGATCAAAGGGTAGATAGTGATTGCTTTGCCGTCACAGACAATTTGCTGGGGTTCTTTGGGTGTGTTTGGGTGGGTGTACCACTGCAAGTCTTCCAAGGTCCAGGGTTTGTGGTCAGGATTTGGGGGATACTCAGTGAAATGCACAGGGCCAAATGGTGCGTTGGGTGGACGGTATTAGTCAAAGGCTTCAGTTTTGTCAACTGGAGTCTGGCTATCTATCCCAGTGGGTGGGTACTGACGCTTGGGTGTATGCAGATGAAAGAGTATCAAAAATATGTATGGAAACAGATTGGTGAACCAAAGGTTCATAACAACTTTATTTGGTAAGGATGATGATACATAACTTTTTCAAGTGTTTCTGATTTATATACTTACTCACATGCAGGTACCTCTGGGCATTCTTCTGGTGCTATCTGTGTGGCAAGGCTTGGCATCTCAGGTTCTGCTGTTTGGTTGGCTGCTTCATGGTCATTTTTGGGTTTTCAGGAACAGTTGTTTGGCTTTTTGGTGGTCTATCTTGGCTTGGCTGGCCATTGATTCTGGCAGGTTTGGCTTCTGGGGTTATGGGGTTTTTCCCAATTTGATCACCATTTTTGGACTGGCTTGACAGGCTTTCCTAAGCCCAAGGAACTTGATTAAAAAAGGGTCCCCAATTAGGTACCCCAAATTACTTAATGGAGGGTGGGCTTGATCTGGGTTTACTGGGCAGCTAAAAATAGCCTGCCCAGGCCCAGCCAAACCCACCAAGGCTTGGGTGTAGCTTTTGGGGCCCATTCTGGGCCCCAGCTGCCACCAGGGTGGGAAATCTCCTCCGCCCGCTAGCCCCGCCTGGTGGCTAGGAGCGGGTTTGATTCCCGCCCGGGGCCTTGAAGCTGTTACTTTCGTAACAAATACAGTTTTGAAATACAGTAATTTTCAAACCTGTTGAGATAAACAAAAAACCTCAGTCTAAAAACAAAAACAACTCAGTCTAAAAGCAAAATCAAAGTGGATCCAAATCTATTGTAATTTAATATAAATTCCTTGTTTTTCAATTTTGTTTTTAGACTGAGTTGTTTTCATTTTTAGACTGAGGTTTTTGTTTATCTCAACAGGTTTGAAAATTGCTATAAGGGGTTTTAAGACATATAAGTTCAAATTAGAAGGCTGCACTGATATAACTAGCAATTAATAACACTTAAAGGATACTTGACTGTAAACTTTTAAGCAAAATTATTCTAACTGAATGGAATACAACAAGGTCTTTTTAAATTTAAATTAAAGAAAGCTTTTGCTACACATTTGGCTTATATGCTTACCTTTATATTGCAGCAAAAAAAGTTTGGCTTGAGCTTAAAGATTACAATAAATGATTAATAAGCTCAAAAAGCAATAATGATCGAATCTGCATAGAATAACTTTATCAGACTCTCCAGCTTTCTTGGAAATAATATGTTGCTTCTAAATCCTATTACAAGATACAGTAATTTTTAAACCTGTTGAGATAAACAAAAAATTCTCAGTCTAAAAATGAAAGCAACTCAGTCTAAAATGAAATCAAAGTGGATCTAAATCTATTGTAATTTAATATAAATTCCTTAATTTTTATTTTTGGACTGAGTTGTTTTCGTTTTTAGACTAAGATTTTCGTTTATCTCAACGGGTTTAAAAACTACTGTAACCCTATTTGAATAGATACACATAATTATTTAGGAGCTTTTTTTCGGGTTGAGTAATGAGTTTTTGACCGTAGGACTTGGAAGATAAGAGATTTTATAACCGGATTTTTTGAGGTAGATGCATATACAAGCTTTAGCCAAATGAAATCATATTACTTATAATAGATACAATGAAAGTGAAAATACAATTTTTATAATTTACTTTGACTTGAAAAATAACTTGCGTCTTAATATATCATAGTTAAACAATATACTATTTCGTATTTGTTTAAACTTATCTGTGTACTTTGAAGAAATCCAGGGGTATCTAACAGGGCGTAAAGAAAATATAGTTAGAACTTGTTTTACAATTTCTGAAAAAAGTAAATTATTATTGTCACCCAAAATAGAATATCACATTATTTTACCTTTAAGAGTTTAATTTTCCGGTCTAACAAAAAAATCAACTGGACCCAAAAAAGCTAGTCTGGTGTATGGTACTTATATAAATAATTCAAAAATATTTTTTAAAAACAATCTGCTGGTGTAAAGCTCAACAATAGATAAAAAAACTCTAGCTTCCTTCGCAGGCCATATACTAGGCATAGTAAATCAAGAAGCACTTAATTAAGTAGAACTGTGTTCCTTAAAAGTTAGCTATTTATGTTTGAATAAAGTACAGCATAAATTAAAAAAGAAATAATCGGATTCAAAGTTAAGCATAAGCCACAGTTTCATCCTACCAATCATCTGTTGAAATGTTAACAAGTCTAGCTCATTGAAGTAAAGATTGGGGGAACCAGAACCTCTTGCGACAACTTTTAAATGAAAAAATGTTTTTTTGGGAGAACTTGTTTTAAAAAAACCGTTACCAGCTGGCTATTAGACCTTAAACTCTTTCTTTGACCTGGAGCTCGTAAAAGAAAAACTATATTCATAAATAATAAAAGCGTAAAACTAAAAGAGAGAAATAAAAATGAAAAAGATTAATAGCTTCATTTTTCGGATGCACTTTAAAGAACTATAAAAGTTTCGAGATAGCATCAACGGCATATGGCGCTAAATTAATAATGAGCTTATAAGAAATACAAATAACGTACCAAGTTGAAGTGTAACAGAAAGTAGGAAGAAGCTTGCAAGAGAATTCTTGGTTTTTTGGCGAAGCATGGCAAGTTCTTCGGGAGTCAACTTAGGGACCTGAGGTTGGAAGGAAAACATTTTGTTGTTTTATGTCAGACTGTACTACTAAAAAGGCTTAGATTCACTGGAGTTTAATCACTCAGTATTCAATTAAGAAACAACTGCTTACTCAGGTTAAAATCTCAATTAGTTTGTCTGAAGCTTACAAAATGTCGAATTTGAAATTTGAAATGGATGGCTGGATTTGCCCACGGATTTAAATATAAATCTAGATTATTTCAGGATCGACCTATTTAGATCTTTTTAAAAGCAACATTATCCAGCCCAGAAAATGACTATAAATAAACCACACCACTTAAACATCAAGTCATTTTAGTATAACAGGCAGTTTTAGCCAAAATTTCACTTTATTTCAAGTAGTGTTACAGACAAAAGCTAGGCAATTATTTTTGAGGTTTAGCCAAGGTGCCATATCAGGTATTTTAGCTCCAAAATAATTATTTTGTTTTTGTATGAAATTATGAGGTAGGCCATGTCATCTCAATTTATACCATCTCTAAAGATATATTAAATATGCTATCTTGATTTATGAAATCATAAATTGCAATCATAATAGCACACATGGTTTTTGAAGTAAGATTACAAATAATTTAGAAAGCTAAAAATAAACTACATTGTTGCAACATCTTCAATTACTCTCTCATGGGAAATCATTTCTCTAATAAATGATGCAACTGCCAAATAGTAGGTAACACTATTGCCACACTCCCACATTATGCAAAGATCAAACATTTTGAATCTTATGAGAAACAATACTTAGATAAGCCCCGTGACTGTCATGATGTATATGAACATTATGTGGCTTGTCATGATATTATATAAAATCCTTCTTTTATATCAAATAAAGCAATATTCTCTTCTCAATTTCCCCCTTTATCTTGTTTATTATACTTCCTAGAATTATATACACATCAGTGATAGTAGAAGTAGGTTATTCACACCTACACAACTCAAAGAAAAAAATTCTCCAAAACAACCTAGCATATGGCTCTTTCTACTGGCTGGAAAAGATATGAAAAATGACAAGACACCCTCACAGAATACACTGTATTCAACAATATTCTTGTAAACAGAAAATAGTACAATTTTCTCAGTACTCAGGGAGTCCTGAACCCACCTTCAGTTCCTGAAGCAACTTAAATTCCCAACATTGTATTTTAGTGCTTCTGTTCATCAGAAATAGGAACAATCTCAGGACTACACCATAAAAATGCCAACCTCTGGATTCAAAGCACATAAAACAAGTTCATACAAGTTGGCTACTCCTGAAGACTCTGGGCAAGTGAAATAGCCTTACTGGTTACTGGGGCTGCCTCTTACTTTGTGAGCAACTTATTTAAACAACATCCTGATCATAATGAAGACTGAGACATGTTCAAGAAAAATATACTTGTCTTAATAAACAAATCAACTGAGCCAATAACCTTCACACTTGAGGTGGAAATTGTACAACTCAGGTAAACCAGATGAGTACTGATAATGAACCCAAGGAGGAAAGGCTCAGGGGAGTGCTTAGGTGAGACATCCTCCCCCACTTTACAAGACTTATACAGGGACCAGGATGTGGGCTAAATCACCATGATATAAGTACCCTAAAAAAGCCCTATATTGTTTGCCACCCACACTGGAAATAAATTGCTCAATTGCTGTCAGTAATATTCCTGACAACACTGTTTTACAAGACAAGATTTTGGGCACAATTCAGCTCAAAAACCAAAATAAAAAATTGCAGCAGTTCTCCCTATTAGGAAAACTGCCACAAAACAGGGAGGCTTTGAAAAAGAGATTAAAAATCATGTCCTTCAAAATTTAGCTTTTATAGGCCGGCCGTGGGCCATGCGGCCGGCCAGCAGGGGGACAGCGCACCCCAGCTGGATGGGGAAATTACCCAATTGGTAACCCAAAAAAGGTAATTTTCTCAAGTTCAAAAATGGGGGGAACTGCTGCCCAAATTTGGAATCTACCAAATTTGGAGGGGGTTGACAAGCAGCCCAGCACAACAATTAATGCATCAACTGCAGAAGTTGAATTTGGATGCATGAAAGTGCCTGAAGATGCTCCAAAATCATATAATGCCAAAATTAATAATCCATTGTTTGCCAAACCACTCCAATCCCAATCCCAAAAGGGAATTCCAGACAACACCAAGTATTTGGGGTTCTCTGTCCAATGCTTTGTACTATTCATGCCCCACTAAAGATGATAGTATATAATAAATCTCAATCACTTGATGGTAGTTTGTGCTATCATTGAGTGAAATTACCCCTCAATAGTATCACATAAATCAATTTAAAAACTTATTTACAAGAAGTTAAACAGGACACTAAGCTTTATCTGCCCGTTCCCAGGATCAGAAGATGAATCATCTAATCTTCTCAGCTGTCCTCACAGCATGCCTAGGGATTGGGGGCCACCAATCTAATCAACAGCATGGGCCATTCAACAATCCATCTGGTGAGTACTACTAAAAGGAGCTGGAAAAAATCAACTCCTCTGAGCGGTACTCCTGGCCCACACTGGTATTGCCCCACTCCACCCAGTCTGTAGCCATATACATCTGTATATACTACGTACTCACATACTTCAGCGGTAATTTTGGATGTTATAATGTGCACACCAAAGTCTTTTGATTGATGATGATGGTCTATCCAATTGTGATGGCACTCACAGGTTTCCAAGTTGCCAACTTGGTACCTTATTTTGCTAAAGTGCTTCCCCAATTGTTGGGTCTTTACAATTGCCCATTCTGTTTTCATCAATATCAAGGTACAGCACTATTTGGCACTGGAGCGGATCAATACCTTATTGACAAGAAATTTTATAACCTTGTCAAAACCACAGGCTCAACCCGCCAACAAGGTTCCAACCAAGCAGGTTCGTGACCTGCAATCCGATTATCTGGTCACCCAAAGACAGACTAGGAAGTCAACTTGAATTACCAAATCCAACAACATGAACAGATGATGATCCTTCACGGTGGATACCTCAATTTGGCGCTTGACTCATTATCAGGATCAAGCCACCCCCTTCTTTCATCCAACTGTGTGATCACCAATCTTGTTCCTACTATCCTTGATTCACATGAACTATATAATCACTATCTCCCAATAAAGATTATTATCTAGTTTCTAAATACTTTTCCCCGTGTAACTCTGCTAAAACAGCACAGTTACAACAACCTTAAGAAGTTACCTACCTCTAAAAGAAGTGTAAAACATGTGATTATGATAGACAACAAAAAGCTCTCCTGTCATTAAAAAGGCCAACCCATTTTGGGCAAAAATTTGAGATTTCCAAACTAACCTAAGTGGTTTCATTATACTTATACCCAAATATGATATAGTACTAGGACTTTATTGAATAACGGAGAAAAAACCACACATTCTGTTTGAGAAAGCTCTACTCTCACTGTTTATCAAAAGAAATTTCATCACTCTATCTACCTCACACACCTTGAAACTCTCATGAGAGACTACATATTTTTCAATATCACAGAGACTGAGGAAGAAAAAGACGCCATCAAGGATAATAGGAACACTTACACCTGCTGTAAATTCAGAACCTGAATGTAAAAATGCGGGATTGTCAAATCCTTGGTCCAAATTTTGAATCACTTTTGCGGGATGGCCTTTTTTTAATTAAATTGAATTCTTTGTATATTTATTTGAATTTTTAAAAATGCAGGAACTCATAGACACTTTGCAAAGTTCAAGTTGGACTGCATATTTCCAATGGACAAAATGAATTAACTGGAATCAGATTTGAAGCGTTTAAATTCATCAGCCATTTTTCATTAAGTTAACTATGTTCTTTGAAATTGCGGGATTGTCAAATCCAAGAACTAAATTTCAAATCACTTTTGAATGCCACTAGTAAACTCAGATATTAATTGCAGGAACTGAAATCCAAATTTAATGTACAGTAAGCACACTAGGAAACACCAATTCAAATTAAAAAATCTCCACTCTGGATAAAATCAAATGAAAAATTCAATCTCAATACCCATGTTTAGACATAAAAAGTGATTAATCTTTAAAATTATCCAAACCAGGAAAGTATACAATAGTATACACTTCAAATTAAAGATATATAAATTTTGTTACTATTCAAGATTAAATCAAGAGAAAACAACTACCCATACTAAACCAATAAATCCAAACAAATACATATTTAATCTAATATATATTTTTATTTTATTT
The DNA here is from genome assembly GCA_014839935.2 of Entomophthora muscae. Taxonomy (NCBI): domain Eukaryota; kingdom Fungi; phylum Entomophthoromycota; class Entomophthoromycetes; order Entomophthorales; family Entomophthoraceae; genus Entomophthora; species Entomophthora muscae. Next base: position 558,345 of record QTSX02000735.1, on the reverse strand, counting down.
TTATGGACAGACAATCACATTCCAAACCTTCTCCTGCACCAGCCTGTGGGGCAGCCTGTCCACAAGGGCGTCCCAGAGGGTCCAAGAACAGACCCAGAACACAAATTAAATGGAGTCATGCTGACACACAGGCCCCCCAAGGTGTCATAGCCAGTCAAACACCTCCCACGTCCCAAGCCAGATCACACAGCCTGAATCCCAGACAGAAGCAGCTATCAAGGCCTTCCACCAAAGTTTCCTACACCAGGGTCACCGGGAACACTGAGGTTACTTACACCTCCACTGTGTACCCAGTCCTCACCCGGCCCCGCACTCTTGATCCAAGAGTTGCTACTTTTTGCCCCTGTGTCTTTGATACATCATATGAGCCATTGGCCACCACTGAAGAGCAATCTGCACCTGTATCATATGCCACCATTGAATGCGCCAGCGCAACCAAGCGTGATCCCACCTTCTACACAAAGGTTCACATCCCCTGTGTTGAGCCTGCCAGCCAGGATGCTGTGATACCTGTCAAAGGCCAACGTCAGTTGACAGATAGTGAGTGTGAAGCTCTCCTCAACTGCTTGAACAGGGGAATGGCAGTTCAGGATATTGCGTCCCAATTTGGTGTCACAGCCAGATATATTGGTGACATCAACAAAAAGTATGGCAACACCGGGCAAATTGCAAATCCACCAAGGCTAAGCGGCAGCCCAAACTCCTTTATCCTGTTCATATCAATACAATCAAGCAGTGGTTTACCAAGGATTGCCACTTGGACTCACTTGCTGTCCAATCAATGCTTGCCATAGAGTTTGGGCTTTCTGTCTCCAAAACCCTTGTATACAAAGAAATGATCAAATTTGGCTTCTCTTGAAAGGCCCTCAGAGTTTCTCTGTACAATAGGAACAGCAAGAAAAAATCAAAGAGCAACCTATTTATGCTGAGACTTATCTGGCCCTTAAGAAGACTGATAACATACAGTTCTTCTACATTGATAAATTGTTGTTTTCCTCCTCACTCAGATCTAGGCATGGGTGGGTCAAGAAGGGGTCCAATGACAGTGTACCTCATTTTGCAGCTGTCCATTCCCAGACCTATTCAATGGTTGCGCTTCTTGGTCCTCGCGGGTTGGACCAATACCAGATGATCAAGGGTTCCCACAATAGCAGGACTTTTCTTGATTTTCTCCAAGCCGTCAAGGAGTACCTTCAGATTAATTACTGGGGAACAACCAACATTGTTATGTTGGATAATGTTGGGCTCCACAAAGTGGATCTGGTTGTGTCCAAGTTCCCACCCATCAATAAAAATAGCCATTTGGCCAGCCACCGCCTGGCTGACTGTCCAATGAGACTCCTCTTCCTCCCCCATATTCTTCATTCCTTAACCCAATCAAGGAGGTCTTTGGATGGATCAAAAATAAGAGGAAGAAAGGCCTTTCCCAGGACACCGAGTGTTAGGAATTTTGACCAAGCAATGATGCCAATTATGACAGAGCTCACAGATTGGGATTGCTACAACCAAATCCATAAATTAGTAGTACAAAATACAATGACACTAATTATGACAGAGCTCGCAGATATGAATTGCAGCTACCAAATAACATAAATTGGTAGTATAAGCTACATGCAAATTGGATTAGCAGTAGTCTGCTGACCTAAGCCTAATACTAGCCAATGACAAGCGCCACTGTGGCAATTAATGACACATGATTTGCCGCCGCCGCACTTAATAAATACACAAAGCGCAGCGGCGCCGCCTAGCAATTGGATTAAGCGCCAAGGCGCCAAACTACTTTTACGTCAAGAGCCGCCGTGCCAACTGAAAATTATTGCAAGCACTGCCTTACCTTTACATCAAGCGCCGAGGCGCAGGGTTCAATTCCCCATAATCTCAAATTCCCTTAATTGTCACATTAATAAGCAATAAGCTGCAGTACGCTAGGAAAGCAGGAAGTGATCCTGAAGTAACTAAATTATTCCACGCCAGCAAGGATCACCTGTGCTGGGTGAAGATGAAGATATTCTATTGGTTGATGTGCAAGAAGCGCCAAACCTAGATTAATAATTACCCAAATTAGGGGCGTGTTAGAATGTCCTAGAAGACATTGCTACCAGCCCAGAGATTACCCTGGTAGTAGGTATAAGAAGAATGAATCATTTACAATAAAATCAATCTTGGAACTGTCTTTATTTTATCCTTAATCTGGTTGACCTTTATCCTAATCCTTAAGTGCTTCTGCGCAATCAGAAGCCACTGCTGGGCAATAATCATGGTTCTGTTCTATCCTGGCTCTTCTGATACAGTACTACTCATATCCTCACATATGACTATATTCTGGCAAATGTCCTGTGCCCTATAATCTCTATTAATTGTTGCTCTTTAATGCAAAAAGCGCGACACCGAGGATCTCTTCAACATTCTTGACATCAGCCAATTTGCAATGCCACCTGATGTGGTGACGGCTTTTTACAAGCACTCATAATCCTTCCTCCCCAAAGCCCTTGCCTCCAAGCCAATCAGATAAATGGGCGCTCTAGATATCAATTGATTTTAGTTTTATTTATTTTGTTTTTATTAAGATGCAAAAATTGTTATTTATATATAATGTTGTGATGTTGAATTGTATTATAGACATATAAGAATCAATAAAAAATATAATTAAAGTTAATTATTCTAGATATAGAGATATGTATTTTTTATTATAATCTATCAAATAGTGTATTGACTGTAGAGTTAAAAATTAAAAATTAAAAAAGATACAATTAGATTAATTTTATTTAAACAATTCTGAATCCTTGTTGGTACTTTGGCTTTTTTTAAGCCACAAATTGGACCTCACAAGTCATCATCTGATCCTTAATATTTTGGTGCCACTATAGCCACACACACAAAAACCAATGATTTTCATGTATCTCTTACTAATTAGTACTTATGACGTAAGTCAAGCATATCAAATATATTTATCAAATTGTATTACAAGGGAAAGAAGTTGAGTTCTAAACAATCACTTGTTTAGAACATAAGTGGAGCAGGCCGTCTGTTGCAGATAAAATCAGTTCTCAATGTTTAACTATGTAATAAAGAAACCTGTACTCAACAAGCCAGCAAATAAAACATTTTTTATTCTTCTTTATTATTTGACGTGTTTGCAACTATAACTAAAGTCTTATGATATATTTAGATATATTACTATTATAATTGAACTATTAAATTTTAAATAAAGTAGTTTTAAAATCTATGGCAACAACCAAAAATACCTCATATTTAAACAAAATCCAACTCTCAGGTTAAAATATAGACTCTTTTAATAGGGTTTATTGGCGTTAATGGGCAAAATGAGTCAACACAGTAAAAAAAAGGCTCACACACAAAGCAAAACCATTCAAAATACAATCCAAAATACATTGATTCATAAACAAAATGGTGTGAGTTAACTTTTGGTGTACATATGGGTCATTATTTTAGAGATTAGGCCATTTTCTAATGCACATGCTGCTCAAGTCGCAGCATAACACAGTTCGATTTTGAAAAAGTAACTAATTACACAATTTATATTTAAAACATTAATAACTCAATGAAAAATTAATATTTTTTCACACTGTAAACTATCAAAATGAAGCTAAGAATCTTATCTTTCTATTGGTGTAAAAATTTTAATATGTATACTATGCTCAATATTAAAGCAAAAGTAATTTAAAAGAGCATAATCCAGATTTTATTATATGATTATATCTAATGATATAAAGTAGATTACTTCAAAGCTAATAAATACTTTTTTTTGAATACACAACAGATGTTTTTTATTTGACGAAATTAAAGATAAGATTGAGAGCTTTATTTTCGCATTTTATTTTATTTAAAAAGCTCAATTCTCTAGGATTTTATGATAGTTTGAAGTTAGGATGTTTTTATCACTGTTTAGATTGATTTTAAGGTTCAAGTGAGCTTCGAACCTCAAATTGAGCATTCATTAAATGGAATTCTTTAATATTTTATCATTTTAAAAATATGCGGAAGAGTTACAATTAACTGAATACATCATTTTAATTGATTTGCATTGATTACAAAGAGGATATGATGTAATAATAATGCTTAGCTGCTTCACATATATCACTTGTGCATGAAAACTGGGTATTTAATTAATTTCTGCAAACATAAATTCAAGTTCAAACTATAATAAAAGCTATCACACCATTTCTTTCAGAATGGTGTCATTTAGCTTGGTATATAAGAGCTAAAGTACCACAAAGCTTCTAATCCAAATAACCCAATTCAAAGACCACATTCTGATCATAACTACTCCATCATTAAGGCACACATCAAAGATCTGACCTAATTACAGATTCAAAATACTACCATGTCCTCAGTTAAATTTACTTCTTCCATGCTACCCTTTTTTTCCTTGGGAGCTTCAACAAAAAGAGAGAGAATTGCAATGTTAAAAAAGGCATTCCTCTTTATTGCTGGTGATGATCTTGATAATTTCATCAAGCACTTCCTTACTCAAACTGAATTTGGGAAAGCTCAGTTCCTGCCAACTATTCAAAATCAAAAAGGCAATGAGTTCATTGAAAACTTAAAGGATCTCATGAAATCTTCTCCCCAAAAACATCTCCCAGCCTTGCGATCTCTGGTTACTTCCAGTTACTCTTTAAAAGAGCTTAATGATATGGGGTTTAATATAACCAAAAGTGAGTTTGAATACTCAAGAAAAATAAATAAAAATAAAAATGTAAGCTTAAACAAAAAAAGCCAAAAAAATAATAACTATTCATTAAAAAAAGAAATAACTAAAAAAATAATTAAAAAATTGCTGGAAAATTCTTTTGAAACAAGCCAGTTTACAAAAAAAGTGCCTGAAAAAATTTATAAAGATATAGAAAAAGAGATGAGTAATTACTCAACTGAAATTAAATACTCTCTACTTAAAACAAAAAAAGAAATATATGAAAATATGAAAATAAAAAATGAAATTTCAGTTTCAATTTCTACTTACTATAAATTAATCCCTAAAAATATAATAAAAAGTAAAAAACAAACTGATATGTGCAATATTTGTAATTTAAAAAATTCACTAGAAAAAAAGAAGGAAGAATGTGAAAGTAAAAACTTACCATTACCAGAATCTATAGACAATGACTTAAAGACTATTAATCAGCACCAAGACTTTTATGTTCATCAAAATTGTGAATATAAAAAAGATATTAATGAACTAGATGATGAGTCTTGTGTTGTAGTTATAGATTATAAAGAAAACTTAAAGGTTGGAGGTGGTCCAATTGAGACCAATAATTGTTTTTATTCAAAAAAACCAATCTCATTATTAGGGTTTGCATTAGTTTTTAAAGAAAACAATAAAATTAAATATGAATATCATGATTTTTTGTCTCAAATATTATCACATGATTCTTTATTTTCAGGTGAATGTCTAATAAGTCTTCTTAAATTAGATAGATTTAAAAAAATAAAAAATATAAAAGTATGGACAGATAATGGAAATCATTTTAGATCATATGAATTTTTATATTACTTATTTAAAGAGGCACCTAAATATATTAAGGGTTCCATAAAATATAACCGTTTTGTTGAATGCCATGGAAAAAGCATTGTTGATGGTCACTTTGGTGTAATATCAAAAATTTTAAAGGAAAAAGAAAATGTACTTTATATTAACAACATTAATGATCTAAAAAATATTTGTGAGAAAGAAGAAAGAAGAAAAGAATTATACAATTCATCTTTAACTGGTTCAATTGTTTCCCAAAAAGCATTTTTTTATATTTATGAAAGGAAATTTAGGCCTATAAAAAGAGAGCTTGAAGTTAAAAATCTGCGCATTAATCTTTCATATTTGATGAAAGATGGGAAGTTATATACTTCACCTTTAACATTTGAAAGCTTCTCAGAATATTCTGAGATATTTTATCATTTGAAATCACGTGATGATACCAGAGAAACAAAAATATCAGAAGATGCTAGTAGTGTATTGGGGCAAGTTCATGAAGTAGGGCAGCTTACTAGAGGGTGTATTTTAAATAGAGTTATCAGTCTTTCAAAAACAACAACCTTTTTTTTCTGAAACAAACTAAGAATATTTATGATGAGCCAAAGATAGGGTAATAGCATTTATAGCTTTGGGGCTGCTATTACTCTCCCATGCAACTCATCATAAATATTTTTGGTTTGTAGTAGCACTTAAGATATTTTCAGTAGTACTATAAGTTGCAATTTTCAATTATAAAATCAATGAATTATTTTTTAAAAAATCACCCAAGCCCAAGATCAATTAAATATTTGGGATTGATTGTATTTTACTCTTTCTGAATAATTTGAATATGAATAATGTGATTAAGTTATAAAATAACCAATCTGGCGCCTAGGCATAACAAGAAAAATAATGTCCCATATGTACACCAAAAGTCAACTCACACCATTTTGTTTTTGAATCAATGTATTTTGGATTGTATTTTGAATTGTTTTGCTTTGCATGTGAGCCCTTTGTTGCTGTGTTGACTTGTTTTGCCCATTAACGCCAATATAACCTGTTAACAGAGTGTATATTTTAACATGAGAGTTGGATTTTGTTCAAATCTAAAATCATTTTGTTTAATTCTGAAGTATTTTTGGTTGTCACCATAGCTTTTAAAACTACTGTATTGACTGCATTACTTGTGTGCCAAACCCAAGTGAACAGATCCACCAGAAAAGCCCTTTTGAGTTGATATACAGCACACAGCCAAATATCATTCAAGCATTAACAGGACCCAAACAGGAAACTCCAAGTAAAGTCCCCCGCGTTTGGACCCTCAAGTTATAGAGGCCAACAGCAAGCAAATAGAAAAAATGAACATTTTCAAAAAACTTTTGTCCCCATCCAAGATAGACATGAAGTTGGGGACAAAGTTTGGGTCATGAACATTGAAAAAGCAAACTTCAACCCAAGAAAGTAGGTCCAGCAATCATTCTAAAGGTAAAAAATAACACTTACCTTGTACAAGGACTTGGGAAGCGCAAGCAAGACAAAACCCTACACCATGATTGCCTGAGACCCTGCAAAGCAAGAAAAAAACAATGCAAAACCGCCCTGCCCACCACAGAACAACAGTTAGTCCAGTATGGCGCCCGGGCTCCTGACAACCTCCCTGATGACCTACCCCCAGAGGAGGCCAACCTTCAGTTGGGGGGTGTCAAAACAGCAGGCTTGACCTGCCAGCAAGGTTCTGAGCAAGCGGGTTTGTGACCTGCAATCTGATTACCCGGCCACTTGAAGCCAGACTAGGAATTCAACTCAAATTGCCAAATCCAACAACATGAACAAATGATGATCCCTCATGGTGGATATCTTGTTTTGGCTCTTGTCTTGTTACTAGGATCAAGCCACCCCCTTCACCATCCAACCGTGTAATCAACACAATCATGTTCCTGTTATCCTTGATTCACAATGACTATATAATCACTATCTCTCAATAAAAATTATTATCTAGTTTCTAAATATTTTTCCCCTTGTAACTCTGCTAAAAAAGCACAGTTACAACATGTTAAACTTTGGAAAGTCAATGACAGGGCCTTGGATGGTGGAATGCAGGTTCTCAAGCATGACAGAGAAAGGGGCAGTTTCCATTTTCACAGTGATGTGATGTTCATCAGCTAGAACCACACTTTTAATCCGTAAAGGATTAGTGGCTAGCTTGAGCTTATCTACAAAGCTGCTGTTGACTAGGGCTCAATCCTCGCCCAAGTCCGGAGTTCTGATCCTGTGTAGCTGCAAAAGCAGAAAGGGTAAGACATCAGTTTATTGGGGCATCTGGCAATAGTGTAAAGTACCAGGTCCTCTGAGGGCACTTGGATCATTGGACACTGGTCCACATCCTTGGGTTGGTATTCATCATTGGGAAAGTCAGGATTTGTGTGGGGAGAGCTTGGCTTGCTTAATGCTCTTCCTGGGCTTTTCCCTTGTCTTGGTTGTCTTGTGTGGCAGTGATACAGAAATGGGTACGGTTTGACTGGCTGTTGTTCCTGTTTCTGTTTCCATTGGAACCTGCGGCTTTACAGTTTGTGTTGCTGCCGTTGTTCCCAGGGGGTTATTGACACGGGCGCCTGGCTGAGTGAGAGTCTTTTGGTCTCTATCTTTTTCCAGTTTGCGCCTTGTGGAGGGTGTTGGATGTTTGCTCTGCCTTCTCTGCCTTGCGGTACAAACTTTGCAGGTTGTTTACCTGGTCCAGGTTCACATGCCTCATCACGTGCAACTTGAGGGTGTTGTAGTACATGAGGTGTGTAGCTGGGGTGTCAAAGGCCATGTTGGATGGGGCACAGAGACGGAGTTCCTTGTAGGCGCAGGTGAGTTTTTTAACAGTGCCTGTCTGGGTCAGGTTCTTTACTTGGTGTATGATCATGAGCGCTGTATCCTTAAACACAAACCTTGCCAGGAAGTCCTGCTTAAAGGTATCCCAGTTCTTGTCAGTGTGCTCTTTGTGCCACTTGTTGCACCAAGTACCAGCGTCATGAGTCAGTTGGATTAATATCTCTGCAATCCAGAATTTGTTATTGGCATTCCATTTGGGCCAGTTTGCTTTGGGAAGATTGGATCCATACAGCGGTGTTGTCATTGTTGGCCCCAGCAAAGGATTCCAGGGCCGCACTTTGAAGTCTCTGAGCTATGTAAGCTGGCATAATATTTTTTTCAGTTGCTCAAGGAATAGCAGAGGGAGCCTGGAAGAACCCTTGGGTGTACAGGGCATTGAAAGCAGGAAGTGAAATCACCATGTTCTGGTAGAGGACAAAACCATCAGGTATCTTGGCACCAGGTGTGTACAGTGTCCAGTCTACCAGGAGGCCAGACATGATTCTATTGAGGATTTGTTGGCCGCATTGAGTTGGACAACAGGTGGAATTTTGCAAGATAAGGTAGGATAAAGAACCTATCTGTTCTACCAATGTTGTAACTGTGCTGTTTTAGCAGAGTTACAAGGGGAAAATATTTAGAAACTAGATAATATTCTTTATTGAGAGATAATGATTATATAATTAGTGTGAGTCATAGGTAACAGGAACACAATTGTGTTGATCACACGATGGGATAGTGAAGGGGGTGGCTTGATCCTGGTAATGTGTCAGGGATCCAGTCTTGGGCAGCCAGCCCGTCATTTTCAGAGGTAACTCAGGCCGGGTTTTTTGCGGGCAATGCCCACCACAAGAGGGGAGCTAACTTAAAAAGGTAGGAGACAGACTTTCCCACCTAGGACCATGGGCTGGCAGCCGGGATTATAGTGTCAATCACCCCTGTGAGGGTGATGTACACAATCCCAAACAGCTTACCAGTATGGTCAGTTGGAAGGTCAGGTGACGAAGTGGACATAGGTTTTGGGGTCACGGGCGGTTCCATGGATAGGTTGTAAGCAGGGAGATAGTTGAATTTTCCTCTGAACAACTTGGGTATTGAAAATATCCACAGACCTTGTCGGTTGTATCTAACTGCAGATTGTATGCGGGCCAAAGGATCAAGTTTGAGTGTCTTCTCTGGGGTGTAGTCCTTGTACTCAGATTTCAGAGGGTAGGTGGTAAAATGGGCAGGTCCAAAGAGTACACCAGGAAGACAGAAAACTGTGGACAGTGGGGCAGGAGATCTCAAACTAAATTGGTAGATAGCAATTACAAAATAAGGCAATAGCTGTGTGAGCCAAAATAACATAACCTTTAGTCAAAAATGGCAATAAGTTTGGAGTGTGGGGTCCTTTGGTCTATATAGCACCCCACCTCTAAACTTAATATTTTCTATGGGGATTCATCAGGGCATTGGGAAAGACAGGCCCAGGGGAACTGGGTGCTTGGGTCCAAAGGCAGCAAAATGGCACTTGGCCCGGGAGTTCTTTCATTGGTCAAGAATCTCAAATTGGCTACCTGATTAACTTGCTTTAGAGTTGTGGTCATGGGGGTCAGGCCGCAGGAACGTGCCTCTTCCTGGGGACGGCTCTTGATTAGCCACTGGTGTAGACTTCAAATCCATGAAGCTAATAGTCGCTGCTTCAGTACCTCCATTAGGTGCTGTGATTAGTCTTCCATTTGGTGCAATAATTTCCTTAGTTTGGCCTGTTCCCCTGCACGGGCCAACATTCTCAGTATCAGCTTGCAGGGGCTCAATTCCAGCAAAACGCAGGCAGGCAGTCCTTCGGTCCACAGGCCTGGCGGCCCGAGGGGGTCTAGGGTCAGGGTTTGATTCCTGCACCCAGGCCCAGGTTTCCAGAGAGGAAGAATTGTCAATCCTGACATAATGAGTCAAGCGCCAAAACGAGGTATCCATCGTAAGGGATCATCATTTGTTCATGTTGTTGGATTTGGAAATTTGAGTTGACTTCCTAGTCTGGCTCCAAGTGACTGGATAATCGGATTGCGGGTCACAAACCTGCTTACTCGGAACCTTACTGGCGGGTTGAGTCTGCTGTTTTGACACTAGCCCATTCTCTTTTGTTTTAGTCTGAGTTAACTTTGTCCATCCTCACAGCTGTGAAGAGTACTGTAGGATTTTAAGCTACAACGCTTGCCCATGCTGGACCAGGCCTTATAGGGTAGGGCTGAATTGGATCGTACCCTAACAATAGATACAATGCGACAATACTTATCAAATAATATACATCTGATATTTATCTCAATCAATAACATTTGGGCCAAGACGTTAATTTTAATTGAGTTGCCAGTTGATACTTTACACTTCAATTAAAGTTGATGTGGGGTTAGAAATTGCACCATAAATAGGGCTGCTTCGGCCAAACTCCAGCAGTTGCGTCCAGGTTCTGACTCAAAAATTCAAAGGTTTATTTTAAATAACTTAAATATTAAGTAGTTCTGGGTGTAGCGGCCCAGAGCTGGAAACTAGCCGGGGCTGGCCTGAAGCTTCTCTACACCTACCTGAGTTTGCTTGGCACAGCAGGAGTGCCGCTTTTTTATATTTAAAGATTATAAGCCTATTTTACAATTCCGATGCTAAAATCCAGAACCTAGCTAGAGGTGGTCCGCCGCAACCCCGATTGAGCTTCACTTTGAATCGCCATGGGCTTAAGGGCTCCTGTAAGCTTCAATGCAACTGCTTGAATTAATCGATAAAACTTGCCTTTGAAAACCAATCGATAAATTCTGCTCTTCCTTTGCTTTATAACTATCGGTTGTTAAAATAGCATTTTTCTTTATTGTTTAACTGAGGTAGTGATATCTTACAACTAGTCTGTCTGATTTGATTAGCTTTTTATGGGTTCAAGAAGGGCTCCGTGATTGTACTTGCATCTTAATACACATTAAACCCCTAAAAACACCATATCTCGGTGAATACTAAGCCGATCTTAATATTCAAAAGCTTTTTTTTAAAGCTACAAATCAACTCTATATTTTGATGAACTTTAGGGAATCAAGCATTAAAATTTTAAATTATCCCTTTAGCTTTGTTAAACCTAATGATAATACTCAACTTATTTAGACTTCTATTTTATATTTATGCTTGGAATATGAAACCTTATTTCAAATAAATAAAAGTTGTATTCACATTTTAAGAAAGCCCGGTAAAATAAGATTTTTAAATTAAATTGGTATTGAATAATCCCTGCCTAAAAATATAATCAAATATATTGAATTGATATGTAGATTCACTTTTATACTGTTCTTGGACGGGCCATCCACCTAGGGCTTTTAAAAATCAGGTTTAATATAGTATTTATATTTAATGCGGTGAAAATAGAGCCCAAGTTGAGATTCAAAGTAGCCTTGAAGGCAGCAGCACGCACGGTGGCAAAATTTGTTGTTGACTCAAGTGCAGCAGCTTCGACATTATTGGAGCGAGGGGTATTTCTTCAAAAGCGAGCCGACTTTACGTCGATTTGGGATGCGTTTTATTGAGGTTTACGATGTAAATAACAACAGGTTGATCCGAGGTCCAAGCATGAGATCATCCTCTTTAAAGCTGCTGTAAATTAACTCTGGCTTTAAACAGACTAAGCTTGCTAGGGGATCGAAGAACCAATTCTGGCCCCTGAGACTCGAGTCAAATATTACAATGGCATTGATTTTTAAACTATAATCTTGTGTGCAAGCTGCACCTCAGATGTCCCATATAAATATAGAACTCCCCATCTTTTTTGGCGTGAATACTTGACATGGTTTCGCAAGAAAGAAAGAAGCTCGTTATTGTGGGGGACGGCGCCTGCGGTAAGACTTGCCTTCTGTTCGTTTATGCTAGAGGTACCTTCCCAGAGGTAAGTATCTAGTTATATGCTCAAACTGACTTTTAGTCTTATGTCCCCACTGTCTTTGAAAACTATACTACTGAGATCAAGTTCGATGGCAAAAGTATAGAGATGGCTCTTTGGGATACTGCTGGTATGTTTTTTACTTCTACAATGCTTAACATAATAGGCCAGGAAGGCTATGATAGATTACGACCTTTGGCTTACCCTGATACAAACGTCATCTTGCTTGCTTTTAGCGTCGACTCTATTGATTCGTTTGAAAACATCCGCACTAAGGTTTTTATATATTTTTAGACAGTTGCTAAACTTTGCAGTGGGTTACCGAAGTGATACATTTTTGCCCCAATGCCCCGCTTATTCTTGTGGGCAACAAGAAGGACCTTCGAGATGAAGCTGCTTCTACGGCTTCCTTGAAATCTTCAGTTCCTACAATTTCATATGATCAGGTTTGTTTTCATGTTCATTATTTTTCTTACGAGCAATAGGGTGTCCAACTGGCTCACTCCATAGGAGCAGCACGTTACTTAGAAACCTCCGCTAAAACCCGCGAAGGTGTTTCACTTCTTTTTGGAGAAGCAGCCCGACTCTCGATGTTAGACAATCGAAAGCAAAAGAAGCTTTGTAGCATCTTATAGGGCTCTAGACGCTTCAAGATGTTTTGTTGTACCTCTATACCTAAAAGTTTCAACTCCGGGGCTTTTACCTTTCTGCTCGCGCTTGGTTTACGTTCCAAGTTTGGTACTTCAGAAACACTTGTAGGGCGTCCTCATTGTGAACTCACAAAAAAAGTTGTTTTTTAGAACGTACACTGGCTGAAAGTTCTAAAGGCTTCAAGTGTATACTAAATAATTAATTTCTATTCGATTGTTTATACTATTTTAATTGACTTCCAGCCCTTTAAGCTTAATGAATTGTATATTCCTGTTCACGAACGTTTTATTTGAACCTCCATGCATTTTTATTCGGTGCTTTTAAAAAATTTAAATCGGTGGTTTTTATTCTTGATCTTTTAATTATTTCCTTTTTCACATGGATAGGTAGTTGATTACTTTTAATCTGTCGCAATGTTAGTTTTTGAAGTTATGCCATCTCCCTGAATATAAGTTCCTAAATGATTCCATTTAAGCTATTCTCAAGGTTGTCCCTGGATTGGTCTCCACCTCGCCTTTATCCTAGAATAGTTTGAACTTTGTCCAATATACAAAGTGGCTTAGTTTACAAATTGTAAAAAAGAGATGTAAAACTTTCGCTGCGATAACCAAGGCATCGAATACTCTAAGCATTAGCTAGCAGCTGAGCAAGAAAGTCAATTCCTTAACAATAGGCAGCGCAAAAATGCTGTGGTTCCAATCTTTCTATACTAGTTAAGCTCTAAATAAAGTTTATCGATTCCCAAGCGGCATGAATATTTCAGCGATTAAGATGTCCAGCGAAAGTTTGGCCCAAATGGAAACGTTTCAGTCGGCGGATTTGCTGGAAACCTCTGCTTCCAAGGGTACGCCATCATTCCACTCCTTCATCCCTGCCAGTCCATGATATTTAAGATGTAATTCCGTTCTCAGCTGGGCTCACTTGTACTTATCTGGATTTACCATCCCGTAGGCTTCTGAAAGATTGGCGCACCAACCAAAAAGGTGAGTTTCATGCTTGGTTTATAAGAAATGAACGAACCCTTGATCATTCCAGTCCCAGTACCAGCAGCTTTTCCTGCGGGTAGGACCTAATCAGGGGCAAGAAGATATCCAGCCAACTGATTTCCCTGCAACTGATTTTCAGCTAACCTTGACCCAACCATAATTTATCCATAGGTAATGTTCTTAGATTTACAAGTGTTGGAACAACGGGGTCGACCCCCAGCAAGGTTCTGACTAAACAGATTCATGACCCGCAATATGACTTCCTAGTGTCCCAAAGCCAAATGCGGAAGTCAACTTGAATTACCAAATCCACTAGCATGACCAAGTGATGATCCCTCCATGATGGACAGCTCAATTTAGTGCTTAACTCATTATAAGGATCAAGCCACCTCCCTACCAATCCAACCAAGTGATCGTCATAATCATGTTCCTACTATCCAGACTCACAATAACTATATAACCTCAATATCTCAATAAAGATAACTATCTGGTTTCCAGTTATTTTTCCCTTGTAACTTTGCTAAAACAGCACAGTTATGACACAAGAACAAAAAGTTTTAAACTGAAAAATAAATAGAGCTACTTTTATTGACGTTGTTTTTAAAAAAAATTAGAATTTTGTTCTGTTATCTTGCTAGGGAGATCTAGTTTGATTGGCTTTTAAAAGTGTACATTTTAAAGTTAAGTCTGTTAAATGCAAGATATAAAAAGAAAATAGTTGAAAATATTGGTCAGAGGTTCGATTAATAAATAGTGGGGGTTCAAACCTTCTATTGCTGCAGATCTAAAAAACGTTACACAGATAATTATAGCTGGATCAAGATCAACTGAAAATCAATCAACTGAACAACTTCCCGCCCCCATCTTAACTACCTAAGCAGGGTTGTGGTGGACCACCCCCAGACAAAAACCAGATTTTGCCCAGCTTTCCAATAAGCTGATCTTTAAGCAGGTTTAAATAGAAATATACATCAAATCTGTATCTCTGGAGATGCCAAGCAAGATCCAGCCCTTGTCTGGGGGTGGTCCGCCGCAACCCTAAACCCAAGGCTGGCCAACTGTTGCAGATACCCTTTCTTTAGAAGTACGGCCCATCCAGAACTCCCCCTTTTCTGGCAAGCGCCATCTCTAAACCCGCCCATTCAAGTCCCAGCCAACCATCTTCATCCCCTGGATCAGGTCCCCCAACGCAGGTGGATATATTGCCTGCTTGTACACCTTATCTTCTTTAAACTGATTATAATGATATCTGAAGATGAGTTATGGCTTGGAAAAGGTGACCCTCACTGGGATGGGGATGATTTTAGTGCAAGGTAGGTGAAATCTGCTGTATGGGACCGTTGGGGATCCCCTCATTTGGAAGCTTCGCTCCAGTGAAGCGCCCCCAAATTAACCTTAACAAGCCTGGACCCAACTGGAATCCTGACTGTCAAAGTATGAGTCAGGTGCCTAATAAGCCAAGATCTCCCCAACAAGAGAGGGGACTTATCCAAGAGATGGTAAAGGCAGGTATACACCAAGACGTACCAGGGGGCATGCAGGTGAACGGTAGGAGTGAATCAGGCTGGTTCAACATTAGGAGCATGCCGTTTTCTAGGGCCAAATTGATACTGAACAGATCCTTCAATGGGTTCAGTAGAAGTGAGGTTAAGGTCTTCAAACCCTATGTTGGATTAGATGGAGAGTACTAGAACACAGTTCAGGAAAAGTGTCAGGGAGCCAACCTGCAGCAGGTTTGGGGGATCTTGCAGGCGGACAGCCCGCGGGCCAGAGGGGAGGGCCCACCACAGGATGGGAGCTAACTTTACAATATAAAAGAACAATTTTCCAAGCAAGGCCCATTGGTGGACACCATACAATCAACTAATCCAGTGAATGTTATGTAGAGGACGCCAAATAACTGGATGGAGGTTGACTCATTGGCAACCACAATTTCTTGTAGGAAGCTGGGTTACAGGGTTACAGGGTTACAGAAGGTGTCGTGGGCACTAAGTAGGCAGTCAGATAGTTGTATTTGTCCCAGAATATCAATGGTTGCTTAATATACCAGGTGCCTTCATGTCTAATGAGTTCAGGCCCTCAGGTTCTGGCTTCAGGGCCGGCTATTAGAATTTCTTCTAAGGTGAACTCTAAATAGGTTGGGTTAGGAGGGTATTACATGAAATGTACTGGGCTATAAGGTGCTACTGGGGGCATTATAACTCAGGCAACTTGTCTGTGGTCTCTTGGGGTTGACTGGTAGAAGGAGAAGAGCTGGAGAAATCAATCTTTAAGTGAAAAAGTGCTAAAACTAGGTATGTGATGGCATGAGAGAACCAGAGGTTCATAACACTTTATTGCAAAAATGGTGGTGGGCAACTTTATGGCGGCCCCAGAGTATAAGTATGCCCATCTGCCATAGGAAAACTTTTGCGGAATTCTTTGGGCCAGGTGGTAGCATTTACCAGGGTTTAGAGATCTTTGGTGGCATCAGAAATCATTGGCTTGTCATTGGCCAGGCTCAGGAAGAGAATCTTGATTTCCCTCTTCAAGGCATAGGATTTGTCATTATCTGGCAGGCCTTGTTTTCAGGGTAATTTGTGTAAGGCTCTATTGGTGAGGCCAATCGGTCACAGAAATACTATTTAAGCTGGTGCTTCTATCAGCTAGGCTAGAGGAGTCCATAAGAGGGCATAGTTTGAATGTAGTTTGCGCCTTGTTGATTAGTTTTGGAGGTTTCTTCAAAGTCAAATCTGACCCTAGGTCAAGCCCAAAAACGCAGGCAGCAGGGCCTGCCAGTTGGCGGCCCGTGGGAGTTTGGGGTTTGAATCCTGGTGATGAGGTTCTGTCTTGTGAATTAATAACATATGGCTGTCACTTGTGACAAAAAGCCACCCAGCAAGGGGGCTTCATCCTGGGGAAATTGTTCACAATTTATTAACTAACCAATTTAAAAAATATAAGCTTCATTGTGAGATATAAGGTGAGATAAAATCTGTTGGAGTAATTTCTCCATGAAAATCTTGTCTGCTTGAATATTGGTAGATAGTTGAGGTGAAAACTTGAGAGTTACCCAGCTGTTTTGCGGCCATGCTGAGGAAAAGTAAAGCCCAGCATGCTTGCAGAAATCTGCAGCTTGCTAGATTTCCAGTAAAGAAGGTTTAGTTTCTGGGTCCTCCATCTGATTTAGGGCTTGGATTAAAATATATGGGATCCAGGTTTAAATATTTATTATTTCTGTGGCTTGGTTGATTCTCCTTATTTGGTTTACTGGATGGACATGGTGTAGTTTCTTTGGTCTCTGTTGTGCATTTAAAATTTTTTTGGTTGGTTCTGGGCTGCTCTTCATCATTTACTTTAATAGCTGTATCTTTACACCTGTGACAATTCATACTGGTGGCAGTTTGCAGGCATGGGCTGATGTTATCCAAGAAGAGAATAGTTGCCTGAGAGAGGTAGATGTTTGTTTGCCCAGCTCAGTGGCTGGAGTTTTGCTCAACCAAGGTGGCTGGGGTTTGGTTTTGCCTTGGGTTTACCAGTATAGTAGCCCTCTATTGGTACCTGAGAAGGGTAAAGAGAGTACCCTGGGATAGTTATGCTAAGATAGTGTAAGCATCCTTAGACCAGCTGGGGTAATAACACAGCTGGGGTTTCCTTGAGAAGAAATAGAAGCCCGGATGGAGGACATTTGTAGTGGCTAGTAGATTAAAGCTCAGATGGAATTCATCTGTAGTGGCTAGCAAAAGAAAGCCCAGTTGAAAGTTGTCTATAGTGTCCAAGAAAGAGAATAAAGAATAAGATAGTAAGATTAAGAGAAAAGATTAAAAGAGATATAAGAAATAAATAGAAAGATAAAAGAAATAAATAAAGGTTTATTTATTTAAGAGAATTGATCAGAGGGCAGGGAAAATTTGAGCTAGAACAGGGAAGTGGTTAACACTTTGGAGCGCAAAGTATTAACGTTTTAAGCAACTTGAGCAGTGGAAATTGATTTCCTAGTTGGATTGCAGCGGATCTTCAGTACAGTAGTTTTAAAAGCTATGGTGACAACCAAAAATACCTCAGATTTAAACAAAATGATTTCAGATTTGAACAAAATCAAAGTCGCGCAAGATTCAGGATTCAAATATTTTTGGTTAATAAATGGACTGTCAAACAGAAAACAAAATTTCACTAGCCCATTATACAAAATTATATCAAACATCAAGTGGTGTAGTTCAAACCACAAACAAAATGAACTGGCGCAACAAGTGAGATAGATGGATGCTGTTCCGGAGTATATTATAATCCAATCAGGAGTCATATGAGGCACCAACATAAGGACTAGAATGAAACAAAATTTGAGCAATCTAGAAGTAAGATTCCACAAGCACAAAACAAAATGAAGTCACACAAGATGTGTAGTATTAGGAGCCTAAAATAGAAAAATAACATTTTAACAGCCAATCAATAGCTATCCAATTTAGGAACAGAGGCATTTTATTCATTTTCATGGCTCCTTATTTGTGTAAAATAATTTTGAGAACCTTCCAAATATGGACTTGAGATTACAATAAAAATAAATTATTAAATTTTAAACTTCTTCTTTTAGTTATTTTATCCTAGGTTTTTTTACAATGGTTTTCAACAACAACAACATTTTCAACAGTGCCAGCAACCAAGCCAGCAGCAGCCAAGCCAGCTTCAATGTAGGCAAGGCTCAGAATGTGGAGGCACCCATTTACACCCAAGCCTTTGAGGCAGGTAACAAGAAAGTTGACCTGTACTTGACCCCTAACCCCTATGGCTTTGAATTGTTTGAGAGTCACTTAGCGTCTAGCTCTGCCCCTGCTCCCGTACCCATCCCCACACAAGCTGCCTGTCAACCAACCAATCAGGATGGTAACCTTGATTTGGAACAAATTCATGCCACCAGCCAACCTGCCCCCTACAGCCAATCAGGCTTCAGCTCCCCCAGCCCAGCGCCCCAAACACATAATCATTACTGCCCAAATTCTCCAAGAAATTGTGGCACTGAACCTGCAGGGTCTGTCCTGGGATCAGATTGCTGACCAATTGAAATTTACCTGGGCCACCATAGTGCAGGAATTCAACAACTTAATGAATAAGGGAAACCTGATTGGGACAGCCAAGAAGCCAAAGAAGGCCCCCAAGTCCCAAATCACAGAGGCCTAACCAATCATACTAGACCTCCTTCTGTAAAGACCCAACAATTGGGGGAGTACTTTATCAAACTAAGGGACCAAGTTGGCGACTTGAAAGCCTGTGAGCGCCGTCACAATTGGATAGACCGTCATCATCAATTGAAATACTTTGGTGTGTACGTTATAACGTCCAAAATTACCAGCAAAATACGTGAGTACGTAGTATACACAGGTGTATATAGCTACGGACTGGGTGGAGTGGGGCAATACCAGCGTGGGCCAGGAGTACTGCTCAGAGGAGTTGAGCTACGCCGGCTCCTTGTAGAAATACTTGTCAGATGGTTTATTGAATGGCCCATGCTGTTGATTATATTGGTGGCCCCCAATCCTGAGGCATGCTGTGAGGACAGCTGAGAAGATTAGGTGATTCATCTTCTTGTCCTGGGAAAGGGCAGACAAAGCTTAGTGTCTTGTTTAACTTCTTGTAAGGTAAAGTTTTTGGATTGATTTATGTGATAATATTGAGGGGTAATTTCACTCAATGATAGCACAAACTATCATCAAGTGATTTGGTTTTATTATATACTATCATCATTGTGGGGCATGAACACTGCAAAGCATTGGACAGGAAACCCCAAACACTTGGTGCTGTTTGGAATTCCCTTTTGGGTGTGGGATGGGAATGGGTTGGCAGGCAATTAATTATTAATACCTGACTTGCATTGTTTTGGTGAATCTTTGCTTGCTTTCATGCATCTAAATTCAGCTTCTGCAGCTACTGCATTAATTGTTTTACAGGGCAGCCTGTCAGCCTCATCTAAATTTGGGCAGCAGTTCCCCGCAAATTGGGTTTTGGGGGGAATTGCCTTTTTTGGTTTCCTGTTTTAGCAATTTCCCCATTTGGCAGGGGTGGGCGGTCCCACTGTGGGGGGTGTGCTGTCTCCTGCTGGCTGGCTGGAGCGGGGGTTGGCTGGCTGGCGGCGGGCAAGCTGCAAGGCTTGGTGTGCAGCCAGGGTATAAATACTGTCTTTTAAAAAAATAATTTTTTAATTTCTGTTTCTTTTGCCAGGTGTTTTGCGGCAGTTTCCCCAATCAGGGGGAACTGCTGTAATTTTTATTTTGCTCTTTGAGCCCAATTGTACTCACAAGATCATTTTGACACAAGGTGTTGTTATGAATATTCCTGACACTTTAGCGGGACCCCAAGCTTCCCTTGACCCAGGTCCGCAAACAACTTGCACACCACACCATATGGGTTTGTAAGTGCATGGTGCAGCTCTGGATGCACGGAAAGGTGGCTTCAATACAGATTCTTACCAATGTTGCCAGCAACCAATGGGATGGCACTAAGGGTTCCCCATATGATTATGCCATTGAATCCACCCTGGTCCAATGCTTGACTAGTCTAACAGATGAAATCATCTTCATCTCCTACTACAAGTTATTGATTGTGTTTGACAATTTTGGTGAGCAAGGAAAAGCTGCTGCCAAGAATAGAAGGAAGAAGGTCAAGAAGGGGACATTAATTGGTGCATTTCTGGCTGTTTCAGCCAAGGGTTTTGTCTACTATCAGACAAACCCAGATTTTACTAATAGCTATAAGTACAGTCACATCCTTGGTGAATTGCTTGACTCCTGGGATAGCTCAAATTCCAAGCACTGGGTTTTTTTGAGCCACCAGATGGAGGGAAGTTCCACCGCCCTTGAGGCCATCCAGGGACGCAAGCACCAGGCCTCAGTCTACCCTGCTGGCCATGCAGACATCCATCTGGGTGATGTTGTGTTCTTTAATATTGGAGATACACTACGGGAGGGCTGCCCTCAGGCTTTCAATGACCTCTATCTTGGGGTCCTTGACCACAATTCTCTCTTTGGTCATCAAATGGTGGCTGACTTGTTTGCGCAAATGGTTTTCCATGTGAATATGGGTAACCAATCACGTAAGGATAAGCGCCTCCCACCCCGTGCCACAGTCACCTACCAGCCAATCAAGGCAATGACAGATGAGGAATATGACAAGCGGTATATGGCAGCCATCACGCAAAATCCTCCTACCCCTACCCTCTCCACCACCACCACCCACCTAATCCCAGACCTCCCAGGCCAGCACTGCCTCTATGTCTTCCTTCCCGCTCTATTCTGCCTACTAGGCATCACTCTTCCCCGCCCCCAATAAACCCCCTGTTGCCAAAACATTTTCTATTTATATTATCTTTATTTTGAATTTTTATTGTTCATTTTCTCTTTGTTTATAGTTGGTTTTATTCTTTATGTTCAGTTTATTTCTATAAAATCATATATTTACTATTTTGTGTATCTAGATCCAGAACACAGTTAGTTTTAGTACCCAAACACAGTCTCTTGTGAAAATATAACAACAATTTGGTGATCATCAAAATTTGAATTAGAAAATTATAGGTTAATTGTGTTTAGATAAAGTTGTTACTGATCCAAATTCAAAACCTTAATGATAAACTTTAAGCCAATCAGGAGCCAAGTGATAAAGTGATTGTTGTGACATAAAGGGTCATTCAATAATTCTTTGGTGCATGTGCGCTAATTAATCTGATTGGCTTAAAGTTTATCATTAAGGTTTTGAATTTGGATCAATAACAACTTTATCTAAACACAATTAACCTATAATTTTATAATTCAAATTTTGATGATCACCAAATTGTTCTTAATATTATTACAAGGGGCAGTGCAGAGCGCCAAAAATAATATGGCAATTAAAGAAACAATAGCAACACAAAGCAAATAACATATATTGAGTTAAGCGTAAAACATATACACAATTGGTAAAAGATGGGATATTGTAGTAAATGGGAAACAAACAAGGATAAATAAAGAGGCAAAAATATCAGAACAACACAGATTTTATTGGGGTGAAAGCTATAAAAACATACGGAAAAGTTAGTAAAAAATCATATGAGAGAACTTGAAAAACTACTCAAAGACCTCAACTCAGTGATTGCCAAAATTAAAGATATTGACTACAAGGTCAAGGCAAAAGTGAAGGCTGTTGTCCTTACAGGGGACAAAATTGAAAAGGTGTCCACCAAGGCACTCATAGCCAAGATGCCAGACACATCTGAAACAACCATCAAACACATTAAATGTCCAGAAAACCGTGGTGGAAGGCCTCAAATTCAAGTCCTTTGCCTTCTCTGCGCTGTCCATCTGGGTCAACAACCCTGAGATGTATGAACATCTCAAACCTGCAAAGCGCTCAAGAACTGAGGACACCAAATTATCAGCGCAATTGCTTGCGCCAAGAATGGTGAAGCCTGCCAAAGCCGTAGGCAAGGAGGAAACCCGCAAAGGTACATTAAAAAGTAAAATTAATAAAATTTTCAAATATTTACCTTTTTTAGAAAATGTAGACGGTGAACTCTGCCAGGTCCTGGTCCCCTTTGTCCCTGCACCTTCTACGCCAATTACACCAATCATGTGGTAAGGCAGCTATTTCTGTCCCCCTGGTCTTGCAGGAGCTCAAGTTTAGGATTCACAGTACCTTCCCAATGTCCATGGAGGCATTGGCTGGGCTTTCACATACTGAGGGGGCATCTGAGTAGGCAGTTACTGCCTACAAGGATGCCCAACTAGTCCGCCTGGACCCGGTGGTCCTCAGTGGAGTTTACTGTGTAAACTCCATTGAGATTGTTTGGGACGTCCTGGTAACACTCCCATTCAAGAATATACCAGAGATGGGCCGGGCACACATGGCTGCTTGCTTCTGCTTCCCAGTGGAGTACACCCTGTCTTACCTGTTAGAGAACTTTGGGCACACAGTGGGTAAATTAGCTGCTGCAGATGCAACAGCCATAAAGAAGACCAAGATTCTCCTGGCAGACTTTGGGCTGGCCTGGAGTGCTGAAAATATGGGGTTCCCTCCAGTAATGGAGCTCACATTTGCCAAGACAAAGCACAAGAAGAAGATTAGTGCTGTGTTTAATAAATTGTGTGATTTTACTGAAGCCTTTGCTGGGCAAAGGCTTCATCTGGTGGCTTACCTGGGGTATCTCTTTTACTTTGGGATGAGCGCATCTGTAGAGGATCTTGACAAGGTCCTCCTAGAAATTGACAAGGACAGGCTCTCCCTGGACAGGAAGAAGGTCCCCCCGGGTACAACTCAGCGGATCATGTTATCCAGGACGCCCTGGTCCTGGCTGGCATCTACGGGTTTGCAGCTCCGCCAGAAATGCTGCTGCTCCATTCCCACCTCACTATCCTCCCTTTTACTAGCCGCCGAGAATACTTCCAGCAGGGTGTATCTACTGTACACAGTGTGGCAGTGGAAGTTGTGCGCCACCTCCATTGCAGGGTGGGTACATACCGCCAAACCCACTACAGGTGCACTCAATAAAAATCTCTTTCCTCAATATAAGCTACACTTTTAAATTTTACTTTTTAAAATAATTAATTTTTATAATTCTTATTTTAGCAAACAAGTTTTGCAAAATAAATCCTGGAGAAGGTCATCATATAAGCAAAAATATATTTATTTTAATAAAATTTACTTCTATTATGTACACTTTACATTTAACTTTTTTAATTTGATTTTTATATTTATTTGACAAAAGTGATATAAATATAATTGTGTTATCCAGTATCAAGTGTTTGGGATAGCCTCAGAGGCCATAATAAAATAATATATAATAAAATTATAAATTAATTACATCCATTGATGGTCCTTCTGAATGTGATTGCAGGCTTGGAAACATCTAAATATGAAATTATAATTAATAAATCTTGAATAGTAAATTACTGTAGATTCAAAACCTAAAGGTAAAAATGCGGGATTGTCAAATTGTTTTTGCGTGAACTCACCAACTTAATGGAGTAAATTTCATCCAAGAACAACTTATTTTTTATATAAATGGATGAAAAATATTCCAGTAAGTTGGTGAGTTCACGCAAAAACAATTTGACAATCCCGTATTTTTACCTTTAGGTTCTGAATTTACAGTAGAGAATATAAAAAAGTTGGACATGCTAAGCCTTTAATTGATTGGCTGTTTTGCTAGGCACACAGGGATGAAAAAATCAGTGTGGCCATAGAATTTGGCCACAGTCTCAGCTGGTAGGGTGTGGATCCTGGCCTGCAGCAAATCAAAGAGGTCCTTGGTCCCAGTTGGGGTCCCTTGCTTGACAACTTGCTTGAGCCACCCAAAGTCTTCCTCAATTGGATTTAGGAAGGGCAAATAAGCAGGGAGGAAGAGAAGGCACAAATTTGCCGTGGCTAATTGCTGGGGGCCCACTGCAATGCTAGTGTCGATCATTGGGAATTCCTCAAGAATATCAGCCATATTATGGAGACCAACGTTGTCCAGCACAATTACATTGGTGAAGCCTGGGCTTGTGCGCCTCAGGTGCTCCTGGACCAATTGGAGGAATGACAGAAAGGTACGGCTATTGTGAGAACCCAATATCATTTGATATAGCTCAACCCCCTTTGGACCAAGGAGAGCCACCATTGAGTAGGCTGTGGCGCGGACTGCCGCACGCCAAGCCACCCCATCATTTGAGCCTTTTATGGACATACCCATATTCATTCCACATAGACAAGGCAAATTCTGATTTGTCAATGTAATAGAATTTGACTGTCCCCTTGGCTTTGAGGGCAGTGTACACCTCTGTGTATTTTTTCCAGATATAAATGTTGGTTGGGTTATTACAATTGTAGGGGGATACCTCAAGCTTTTTCCAGGAAAAGTGCATTCCCTTGACCAAATGATAATAAAAGGAAATTGAGGCCTCAACCCCAAAAGTAGATTTTACCATGGCCTGTATATTTGCCAGTTCAAGATGGCAATATTGGGTTATCCACTGGCAGATTTCCCATTTGTACTCCTTGGTGAGCATGGTTGACATGTGCAAGGATTCCTCCGCGGCAAGGACTCAACCAGTATCAATGAACTTGTTGAAGGTCTTTGAGGCGTACTTGGGATCCACCCCAACAAGAGCCGCGGCCACCTTGTAATCACCAGATTCACACATTAGCTTGAGCAGGCTGATGTGTTTGATATCTGGGATGTGCTTCTGGGTGGGTTAGCGGGAGTAGTTGAAATGAGATCCTGATTGGTGACAGGCTTGCAAGGCATGGGTACCTTGGTGTAAAACACAGCAACTTTCTTTAACACTAACTGCCCCTCTGTAGTTCTGTAGAACTCAGGCTCCTCATCCTCTTCCTGGTTGCCATCACTGATGTAGGGCTCATAGCTAGTGTCAAGTACAGGCTTCACCTTCTCCAGCATGGCTGACGGGAACAACTCTTGGCGGTACACAACATCAAACACATACAAAGTAAGTTCTACCTCCTTGTTTCTAACTTTCTTTGTGGTGGTAACCTTGGCGGGCTTCCAGGTCAGCTTGGGGACCCAAGAGTTGATGCTCTGCACCCTAGAAGCTTGTGCTCCTTGAACCGGCTGTGTCAGTGCAGAGTCACTATCAAACTCTCCTCTCCCATATCCTTCCTGAGTAGGCACTTGGGTTGCACTAACTCTATTCTTTGACCCGCAGGGGCAACTGCAACTGCAGCGCACAACGAGTGTATTAGTACTCTGTTGTTGTGTTCCTTCCATTTTAAAATTTAATAAAATATTAAATAAAACTCAATTAAGTTACTCCATAATTTTAATTTTTGCTTTTATCTATATGGATATTTAATTAGAGCTTTCCCCACCCAATATCCCAATTATAGATTTTTTATTTCTTAATTAGTTGTTTTTGGTTTTACAACACCCATTTTAGAATACTCAAAAAAATCCACTCATTTTCCTAGATTTTACTGCCAAATTCAAACACCCAACACAATAGTTTTAAATTTTATGTTTCATATTTTGTGTCTTATTTTAGATACCTTGGTATCATTCTTGATTACAATACATTGCACATAACATTTGAGTGATTTTATTTACTTATATAGTTGCTATTGTGTTTTCTTTTTGGGTTGAGTTTTGACACACCGCGCTTGGGTGTATTTTGTCACCAATTCACATAGTAAACATATGTACACCAAAAGTCAACCCACACCATTTTGTTTGTGAATCAATGTATTTCAGATTGTATTTCAAATAGTTTTGCTTTGCGTGTGAGCACTTCTTTGCTGTGTTGACCCATTTTGCCCATTAACGCCAAAAATCCCTGTTAACAGAGTGTATATTTTAACCTGATAGTTAGATTTTGTTCAAATCTGAAATCTTTTTGTTTAAATCTGAGGTATTTTTGGTTGTTGCCATAGATTTTAAAACTACTGTAATGCTCATGTTTATAACACTACAATTATTGGTTGGTTTGGGGCATTTTCCTGATAAATATAATTTGTTGAAAGCTAAAAGCTTAAACTATTATTGAGAAAATAGTGAACCTAATACTTTAAGCTTTCAAGAAAGTAAGATTGTAAGCTTATTTTATTATATAAAGTGAGCACTAATAGTTTAATCTTGTGAAGAAAGCCATTTCAAAGGTGGAACTGTTGAGAAAAGGGCACTATAAGTAGGAGGCTGATTGAGAAGCTGAAGGATCTTAGAAAGAGCTTTTTGCAATACTTTTGCTCACAAGCAAGAACTTTTCTGGGTGCTTAATCTGCATCTTAATGGTTATGCATCTAGTTTGTTTGGATTAACCCAATGTCTTCTGAAGTGTTCATAAGTTTTTTCTGGAGGAGTAACTAATCAAAAGGACTTCAAAACAGTGGCAAATTAGAAGGTTTTCAAGAGAAAATGGATCAGAGCAAGAGCAGAGCAAGAACAAGAACCAGTTATATCGCAGAAGGTTTCTAAGGGGATCTTCCTTCTGTGTTCATAAATACTTTATGAACCCCTATTCTCTCTTTTGGAATCATCAAAGGATTCATTTTTATTATTTCCATGGAACTAGTATCCCAGAGAATTTCACCCCAACCTAGCTGGCCCCTGGCATTGACCCAGGACACACCTTGGTGATCTCCTAGGAGCAGGAGTGCCACAACTCCTGTTACTTGATTGGCTGGTTTGTTCATCTATCTTGACAATCAGTTTCTGTAGTAGATTTTGACTAGGATTTATACTATTTCTTGGCTTTTTGAACTTGTTTTTGTTTGCAGTTTCAAAATTAAATGTGGAAAGTTTTTAAATGTTGATTTTTGTTAAGCAGTTTCAACTTTGAGTTGAATTTGAATTTTGCATTTGAAAATGCAGTTTCTGATCCTGATCTGGTGTGTGCTGTATATGCAGTGAGACATGTTAAATTATTTTTCTTGTATGGTTCAGGTTCTGTTTGTTGCAACTGAACCAATGAGAGTTCAGTATTTGAATTTGGGGAAGACAACAGTCCAATAGAAAGGATGAGAATGAATAGAATAAGGTATTGTTTATTGTAGAATATTGTGATTAATATACTATATGGGGAAAGTCACAAGGGGGTGGCATAGTGAGGTGTTCCATGTAAGGTTTGAAGCCAAGGAATAAAAACCTGTGCGGGGATCAGCAGGCCAAATTGGTAGCGCTCCTAATTAGGAGAAAGTGCCTGAAATTTGATGTTGTCATCAGATTGATTCATGTTGTTAGATACGTCAAGGGGCAACTCATTGAGCGCCCCCTGTGTATTGTAAGATACATTGGCAGTCAAGTCTGAAAACTTGGTTGCAACATGTTATTTAGTTGTATTTTTAACTGTGGAGTAAGGAGGTAGTTTTTTATATGCCCATACCTTGAATAGTTGTATTATTGAGACTGTCATTACATATTTGGGGGATGCCTTAGAGTGAGAATACTTTTCATATATTTCCCATTAATCAAGCACTTTCTTGATGTTATCTAACATGTTTGATCACCAATAGCAGGCTTTGAGGTATTTTTGTAGATTTCTGCTACACTTATGATAACAAAGAACTGTGTCAATCTTTTGTGTTGACAAAACATATTGTACAGTGTCCCCACTTGGCATTATGTGATAGAGAGTACTATAGAAGTTTTTGAACAGATGTTTGTTCTTGAGGACCTTCTTGTGGCGCTCCTACTCCTAGAAGATCACCAAGGTGTGTCCTGGGTCAAAGCCAGGGATCAACTGGGTTGGGGTTGTCATCCTCAGATATACTTTTTCTATGGAAAGGACAAAAGTGGATTGTCTAAACACTCCAAAAGGGACTCACCATACCCCCAATCATCATTGACAATGGATAACTAGGGGGAAATGTATTTCACAGCAATACATGTGCTACCAAAGCAGCTTCATCATCTAGGGGGTTGTTTTGCATGATAATATTAAGTACAACAATATCCTGGGTCTCAAGCTTATGGGCACAGTGTTACTTATTTCCCAATCAGGCATTCTCTATGAGTGAAAATGCTAAAGTCTTGCCTCTTCTGATCTTCTTAACCAGCTCCACAATCATTATTACAAGGGAAGTTCTATGTTACAAGAAGGGGGAATAAGGGTCAAGATTGGCTTTTATTTGAATCAGAAGGAAGATCCCCTTAGAAACCCTGTGTTATAGCCTTTTTTGGAGGAAAATTTTGGCTTGTCAAGTCTTGGGCTCCTTGTCCTATTTCTTGGGCTCCTTGCATCATGTCTTAGTTTCCTTGCTCTTGGCCTTGAACTTCTTTTGTCATGTCTTGGACTCCTTTTATGCACCTCTGCGCTCTGTATTCCTGTCCTTCCTGCCTTGCTCCTGGTCCTTTACTCATTCCCTGATGTCTTGAGCTCCTTGTTTTATGTCCTGGACTTCTTGCCTGGCTTCTAGCTTTGATCTAGACTGTTCCTCTTCCTTTTTTCAGTATGTGTCTCCTTAAATAGCTTTTTTCAGTATGTTTCTCTTTAAATAGCTCCTTTTTTCAGCATATCTTCCCTTCTGAACCTCTTCCTTTCCAAGCTTAAACTATTGGGTTTTTCTCTCTATATAATACATTAAATTTTATGATTTACCTCAGCCAATTAGATAGGACTTTTCCCTGTCAAACCCCTTATTTTTGGGCTTTTTCCCTTCAGTTTAACCAATGGAAAACATTGATAAAACAGGCTTTAGCCTGCAGCCAATCAGGCATCCAGATTGCCCTGTTTTCCAAAAATGTTTCTCTGGATGACCTGCTCCTGACCCTGGTTTAAACCTGTTGTCCTCCTGCTCCAAAAAAAACCATGGCTCCGTGTCTCATATGGTTTCCCTGTAATTCCTGCCATGTTTTGCCAGGTTGATTTGCAGTTTCTCTCTATGTTTTACTTAATGAATTTTTTGTACCTTGATTTCTTCAATATTTCCCCACGTTTTCCTGTGTTCCTTTCTCCTTGGAAAAACTTTAACTTGCCTGCTGCTTGATTTACACTCCCTTTAATGGCTCAGCAAAATTACATACTTTGCTCTTAGAGTTTCCCTGTCCCAGCTCTGTCTGCTTCTTTGTCTTCTTACTGAATCAATTTCCAATAAATTCATTTGATTCCTTTTGGTTCCCAGCCTCTTCTGATAGCCTTTACCTATTTCTTTTGCTCCTTCTTGCTGATGCTCACCACAACTTTCTTCCCCTATTCTGATAGTCTCCATCATTCAACACCTCAGACTCAGGCAATAAGTCTCCACAAGTGAATCAACTTAGACTTGACCCCCATCAGTGACCTACACCTTAGGCCATCAGCAACCAACACCCCTCATGTCTTTCCACTGTTTTACTCACTCAAGCAGTTAGTTTGAGATTTTAAGCAAAAAGTAACCAACTTTACTTCCCAAAAACCTCTAAATCATCAAGTTCTGCAGCTGTTTCTCTGGACAGTCACCTTGATGAGGGTTCTGGGCATATCCAATCTTGCCTAATAACTTCAAGACCTCCTCAAAGCTACTTGGAAATCATGGGGAGAAACTTTATCCCTACATCCTAAGTAAAGTTGACCACCTAAATGCTTACTCTCCTCAATTGTCACCACTTACCCACCATCTTACAGCATACACCAAGACCCAATCCACTGACATTTCTCCTCTAACACCACTGCTCCTTATTTGCCCATGCTAGATATATTAATACACAACCAACTTTTACCTGTCTCAAGTGACTATTCCTTCCTTGGCCAACATTAACCCCACCTGCAGAACAGCTCATATGTGGATTAGCACACTTCTCTTTTACATTAATTGGAGTACCAGGTTGAAAGCCTTCTGTGAGATTCTCTGTTATTAACATGGGCCAATCAGGGTCTTTGTCATTGGTGCAGAGTATATGTTTACAGTACAATCTTGAGAGGGTGTCTGCCATAAGTAACTCTTTGCCTGGTTTGTACTAAATGATCATGGGGTATCTCTGGATAAGGTTCATCTATTTATCTTGCCTCTTTGAGAGCTTGTTTGTGCTTTGAAGAACACTAATGACACATGGTTGGCTAAAACTTTGAATATTTGTACTCCTTCCAGATAACAATTTCATTTCATTAGATAATGAACAATTAATATGAATTCTTTATCATAGATGTGATATATTTTTCACCATCTGTTAGTTTTTCTGATTCATAAACAACATGGAGGAATTCCTTATCTGCTGTCTGTACTCAGATTACACCCCCAATAGCATAGTCAGAGAAACCTGCCACCATGTTTTAGATTTTATCACAGTTGGTATATTAAAGTATGGGTTAAGTAACTATTAACTCTTTTAATTTAGTGGAAATGTTGATCCAGTGGCAGGCTCCAGAAAGATTTTTTATCTTTTTGGTGATTATGGACAATGGGGTGGAAAACACTCCTCAGTCTGGGATGAGCCTTTTGATGTATGCAATGATCCCCAGGAAGGTTTGTAGTTAGCTCTTGTTTCAAATTTGCTGGCATATCAATTATGACTCTTACTTTTTCAGGGTCTGGCTTGATCATGTCTTTACTGATAATGTGGCTTAGGAAGGGTAACTCAGTGGGGAAAGCTCACAATAAAATGGTTTTGAAACTAGTTAGTTGTCCAGTAATGGTGTGAGTACCATGTAGATGTCTTTTCAGTGTTTCTCTTTGGTGGTACTATAGATTATTATGTCATCTAGATAGACTTGCCAGGAATGTTCCTGACAACAACTTGTCAAGAGACAATATTTTGGTCATTATTGCACCTAGAGATCCTGATAAATATTTGCAGCAGTTCCCCTTGATTGGGGAAACTGCTGCAGAACAAGGATTCAAGAAAAAAAAATTAAAAATTCTAATTCTTTGAATTTTGGCTTTTATAGCTTGACCGCGGGCCGCACAGCCAGCCAGCCACTGCCAGTCAGCAATAGGAAGCACGTTCCTCATGACAGGGCCGTTCATCCCTGCCAAATGGGGAAATTGCTAAAACAGGAAACCAAAAAAAGTCAATTTCCCCAACACCCAATTTGTGGGGAACTGCTGCCCAAATTTAGATGGGGCTGACAGGCTGCCCTGTAAAACAATTAATGCAGTAGCTGCAGAAGCTGGATTTGGATGCATGAAAGCATTCAAAGATTCACCAAAACAATGTAAGTCAGGTATTAATAACTCATTGCCTGCAAAACCCCTCCAATACCATTCCCAAAAGGGAATTCCAGATAGCACCAGTTGTTTGGGGTTCCCTGTACAATGTTTTTCACTATTCATGCCTCACCAAGGCTGATAGTATATAATAAAGCTCATTCACTTGATGAAAGTTTGTGCTATCATTGAGTGAATTACCCCTCAATAATATCACATAAATCATCCAGACTTCAAACAACAGAAAGTCCAAGAAACCAAGCTTTGTCTGTGTCAGGATTGACAATTCTTCCCCTCTGGAAACCCAGGCCCAAGAGCGGGAATCAAACCCTGACCCTGGATCCCCCCGGGCCTATGGACTGCAGGACCGCCTGCCCGCATTTTTCTGGGATCAAGCCCCTGCAAGCTGATGCCAAAAATGATAACCCATGCAGTGAAACAGGCCCAGCCAAGGAAATTATTGCACCAAGTGGAATACCAATCACAGCGCCTAATGGAGGTACCAAAGCGACAACTATTAGCTTCATGAGTTTGAAGTCTACACCAGCAACCAATCAGGAGCCAACCCAGGAAAGAGGCACTGGCCTGCAACCCAGCCCCATGACCACAACGCTAGAGCAAGATAATCAGGTAGCCAAATTGAGATTCTTGACCAATGAAAGAACTCCCGGGCTGAGTGCCATTTTGCTGCCTTTAGACCCAAGTACCCAATTCCCCCGTCCCTGCCTTTCCCAATGCCCTGATGAACCCCCATGGAAAATGTTAAGTTTGGAAGTGGGGGGCTATATAGACCAAAGGACCCCGCGCTCTAAACTTATTGCCATTTTTGAATAAAGGTTATGTTAATTTGGCTTATACAGCTATTGCCATATTTTGTATTTGTCGTCTATCAATTCAGTTCAAGATCTCCTGGCCCTCCTGCCCTCTTCCTGCAGTTTTCCGCCCACCTGGTGCACCTTTTGGGCCCGTTCACTTCACTGATTATCCCTTGAAGCCTGAGTACAAGGATTATACACCAGAGAAAATCCTTGAACTTGACCCGCTAGCCTACATCCAATCTGCTATTAGATACAACCGCCAAGGCCTGTGGATATTCTCTACCCCAAAACTATTTAGAGGAAAATTCAATTATCTCCCGGCCTACAATATCTACATGGAACCGCCTGTAACACCTAAACCAATGCCAGCCTCTTCACCCGACCTACCAACCAACCATACCAGCAAGCTTTTTGGAATAGTGTACATCACCCTCACAAGGGTGGTGGACACTATCATACCAGCTGCCAGCCTGTGGTCTTGGGTGGGGAAGTCTGCTTCCTACCTTCTAAAGTTAGCTCCTCTCTTGTGATGGGCTCTGCCCGCAAAAACCCCAGCCCAAGTTACCCCTGAAAACAGCGGGCCAGTTGCCTGAGAATGGATCCCTGACAGTCTGCCCTGTTGTAACTGTGCTGTTTTAGCAAAGTTACAAGGGGGAAATATTTGGAAACTAGATAATATTCTTTATTGAGAGATAAGTTTTATATAGTCATTGTGAATATTTGATAACAGGAACATGATTGTGTTGATCACACAGTGGGATAATGAAGGGGGTGGCCTGATCCTGGTAATGAGTCAAGCTCTAAATTGAGGTATCCACCGCAAGAGATCATCATCTGTTCATGTTGTTGGATTTGGAAATTTGAGTCAACTTCCTAGTTTGGCTTCAAGTGACTGGATAATTGGATTGCAGGTCACAAACCTGCTTACTTGGAACCTTGCTGGCAGGTCAAGCCTGCTGTTTTGACATCCCTTCCCCAGGACTAAGGAGATGAACCACCTTATCTTCTTGGCTGTTCTCACAGCCTGCCTTGGGATTGGGGGCCACCAACAAAAATATTGATCACAGGGGCCATTTAATAACCCTTCTGACAAGTACTTTTACAAGGAGCTAGTGCAGCTAAACTCCTCCAATCAGTACTTTGAACCTGCCCTGGTCTTCCCCAATTAACTCAGTCCATAGCAATCTACACCATGGTTTACTATGTACTTATGCATTTTGCCAGTAATTTTGCTTGATTTAAAGTCCACACAAAAGTGTTTCTATGGGTGATGACAGTCTACCCAATTGTAACAGCGCTCACTGGGTTCCAAGTTTCAAAATTGGGACCATAATTAGCTATAATACTCCCCCAATTGTTGGGTCTTTACAGACTATGGCACCTCTTCAATATGCACTTTAAAAACTTCATTCATTAATGTAAAAAAGATTCTTGGATCATTAGTCATTTCAAAGTTTATTTATTAAAGCCACCCAGACATTGCTGACATGATATGATGAGCCTTTTGGCCAGGGTGTGACAGAAGATTTATGGGAAAAGGGAGGAGGATTACAAAAACCTGCACAGTAGAAGAAAACCTTTGTTGTGGAAGGGAAGGGGTGAGAGGAGGGGGTAAGGATTGTGGGGGGATCAGGGGAGAGGGATTGCTCTCTGAGTGTATGATCACCACAGTGAACTCAGTGTCAATCATCAATATACAAGTAATGGTTACTTATTCTTTAAATCATGCCAAATTTTATGACAACACACTCATATAAATCATTTTTGGTTCTGACTTAAGTATTTGGCATATCCTCATTTTTGAATCAGATTTGATGGTATCCTTCAGTCAGATCAATCTTGGTGAATAATTGTGATCCCCCTAAGGCATCAAAGAGGACATCAATCAAGGGCAGGGGATAGCTGTTCTCAATTGTAACCTTGTTGAGTGCTCTGTAATTGTGACAAGGTGTAAGCCTCCATCTTTCTTGGCCACAAAGAATATGGCTGCATCAAAGAAAGATTTAGATGGTCTCATAAGTCCTTTTTCTAATTCTTTGTTTAGGTGATCCTTTGGTGGGTTATCTGTTTGTGATGCTAAGAAATAAATGATTCAGGCCTTAGTAATGCTTATTTGAGGTCAATTTTGTGTTGCATACCCCTGTCATGTAGTAACCCTGGCAATTTCTTATGTGAGTAGAAGAAAACTATTTGATAAATAATTGATATATGAGGTTCTATTATTACAAGCTTTCATATTTTTTAAGTGGATGATCTTGTATGTATAGGTGTTCCAGTCAAATTTTCTGGTGTTCTTCTCTTTCTCTGCTTTTATAATTTTCACAAATACATGATCTCTCATGAGTGTGTCAAAGTGGATTGAATATACAGACTGGTGTACTTCTTCTTGTTGTATGATTAGTGTAACACTGCCCCAATTGATGTGAGGTTTTGTCTTGATCATCCAATCTAAACCAAGCATTATGTTGTACTTAGGTATTGGAATGATGGGAACACCAAAGATAGTTTGTACATCCCTTACCTGTGCCCAGAAAGGCTTTGTCTCTTTACTGACTGGGGTGCTTCTGTTGTCTGGCATTACAACTATTTTTATGTTGGTCTTGGTTGTAGAAATCTTCATGAGTTTGACAAATTTCTTGTCAATAAGGGACTGGTCCGCTACAGTGTCAAATAGTGTTGTGCCTTTATATCTGAAAAAACAGAAATGATAAGTGAAGAGTTTGTTTTCAGTTTGGGCGGCAAAAAGTAGAGGATTGCTGGAGGGTACTTGGATCATAGAAATTGAGTCCACATCTTAGTCCCTGTACAAGTCTTGTAAAGTGGGGGGAAGCTTGCCTAAGCATCCCCTTGAGCTTTTACCTTCTCAGGTGCATGATCAGTACTCATCTGGTTTGCCTGAGTTGTACAGTTTCTGCCTCAAGGATGAAAATTATTGACTCAACCAGCCTTCTTATTAGAAAGGGAGTCCTTTTCGGCTGATTGAATCTCTTTCTGCTTATTTGTCACATGCAGGCTGTCAGATTTATGGGAAGTTTTTTTTTCCTTCCAAGAATAATTCTTGGAGGTTGTTGCATCTTCTCATGTCAAACTGATGTCTGATGAATGTTAGGAGACTGTTGTAAATATACAGATGTGGTTTGGATCCATCAAAGTCAATTTTGCCAGGAGAGTAATTACAAATGTCTTTGTATTCTCAATATATTCTTTGATAGTTTCAGTCATCTTAAATATTCTGAGTTCTGTCATTATCATCATATCAGAGTCTTTGATGGCAAACTTTTCCAGGGAATATTTCTTAGATGCCTACCAGCCTTTTTTGGCTGAGGTTTTTTTTTCAAAACAATTGATCAAAAATTAAGAGGCTGATTCTGTGACTTGTAGGGAAATTTTGCTTGTCCAGAGTCTTTTGAGGGTAGCCAACTTGTGTAAACTTGTTTTGGTTTCTTTAGATCCAAAGGTTGGTGTTTTCTCAATGTAGTCCTGCAAATATCTCAATCTTCTCCAAATAAAGGTGCTGGAATACAATATTAGGCGTTTTGGGGTGTATTGAGTTTGGGGTGGATTTAGTACTACTTGAGTGCTGAGAAAGTTGTACTGTTTGCTGGGTATGAGGATTTTATTGAATACAGTGTATCCCATGGGGACGTCCTGGCCTTCTTCATATCTTTGTCAGTCAGTAGAGAGGGCCATCTGCTGGATTTTTTCTTTGGGGGAAAATTTTTTAGGCTACATAGGTTTGAATAATCTACCTGTTCTACCACTGTTTATTATATACTTCTGGGAAGTATACAAAATAAGATAAAGGGGTAATTAAGAAGATATAGTACTATATATGTCAAGAATGACATTCCAATACTTGTATTAAAAGCCCTGGAATCAAACCCTGGCCCTCTGAAGATGACTTGCACCAATCAGGATAGACAGGGAACCACTAGCCTGCCAGTTGAGTCAAACCCTGGCCCTCAAAAGATACCTGGTGCCAACCAGGATAGACAGAGACCTGCCAGTCTGCCAGGTATCAATACTGACATTACAAAACTTGTACTGAAAACCCCGGGATCAAACCCTGGCCCCCTGAAGATGACTTGTGTCAATCAGGATGAACAGGGACCCGCTAACCTGTTAAGTCACAGAATCAAGTTGTTGAATTACTCCGCGGTCTGCCAGATTGTTAAGGGAGATTCCCTGAATGGTCACCAGATTGCCGCCAGCCTTGTGCCACTGAGGACCCAGACCTATGCAGAGTTTTTGACTTGCCTAGAAGAGGTTAAAACAAGTCCCACTGCTAGTCCTGCCAATGATCACCAGCTAATGCCAGTCTCCAGTCCAGAATGGGTAATGCAATTTGGCCTGCTCAGGTGATATGGTGAACAACAGCGGCAGAGCAAAGCATCACCACTTCTGTTTGCCAGAACTTGTCCAACCAGGATCTGCGGCCCTTGAACCCCTGCCCCAAGGTCCACGCCCTGCTGATGAAATGCCCTGGGACCTTAAGTCTGTAAAAATTAAAGAAGTAAAATCATATGGTATAAAAACCCTGGCGGTATGGAAATGACCATATTGTCATTTTTGATAACAAAGATTTATGAACTTCTGGTTCCAGAAAATTATACCCTATTTAGTTTTAGTGATATTTCACCTCAACTCTAGTCAAGTAGACAACAAGGCACCCACCTGCTCTAGTGATCAACCCGTTGACCCACTGCTGGCGCTATACTGTCCCCCTGGAGCACTCTTTGGACCAATGCATTTCACTGAATACCCACAAACCCCATCTACTCCAAGTTCAACTTGGAGAACATACTAGTTGCTGGCCCCTTGGCAAGGACTAGAGAGACCAAAACTATAGGTTGTGAAAGAAAGTGGTACATGAGGCTGCCAAGATTGTTCAAATACAAGTACAATTATCTGCCCGCCTACCTGGTTCCATGACTCTGCCCTTAACCCCACAGCCCAACCACCCAATGGAACCCACCACCACTGCTGGGACCACGTCCACTCAACTGTTTGGAGCATTATACATTACCATGACAGGATTAGTAGACTCTATGGTGCCCAACTCTGGCCCCTGGTCTTTACTTGGACAGTCCCTATCTTACATTATCAAGTTGGCACCCATCCTATGATGGACATTACCCACTGGCCTGATGGTACCCCATCTCAAGTCACCCAATGCCTCTACCTATGCCTGGCTTTCTAACAATATAGTATACTGAGAAGCCACATACTGTCTATGTACGTCATGACAGTCATGCAGATTGTCCAGGTGATGTTCCTCTTAGGATTCAAGATGTTTGATCCCCATACAATATGAGAACCTGATAAGAGTCCCATCAATTATTCATAGACAGACTGTTTCTTGGGGGATTTTTTTTTCCTAAAAGAGAGTACTTATAGATGTTATGACATAAACAACTTAAATTAAGTGAAGATATTCTAGATTATGTACTAATTTATTAAGAAATATATGTAACTGTTAACTTATTTTGACATTGTTTAGTTTCATTATTAAAGTTGGCCTAAATTAAAAACATAAGAATTTGGCATTTTTAATAGTAATTTGCTTGTTGTTTTATAATAAAATCAAGCCTATTCTAAATTGATGTCAACATTGGCTTTGTTTTCTCATTGATTATTGACTCTGACTACATGATACAATAAAAAATTAGCTTATTTGAAATTGGTTAGTAGGCAAAACCTAAGTGTCAATTTAAAGCTGGCTGTATGTATGTATGTTGAAAAGGATCAAAATGCAGACATTTTAAATGCTGAAGGTTGCCAATTGATTTTGGTGAATTCCCTCTTAAAATACACTATTTCCATTTTGAGTCACACAATCAGAGAAAAAAATTGGTTTAGTCACAAAAGTGATTTTTCAAACACAAAAGGACTCACTTTGTGAAAACCTTGATTATTTTTATCATTTTTGTTACATGATCACTATAACAGAAAATGTATATTGCTTCAGAATATGACTGGTTTATTTTTGTTTTGAATATGGGTTAATTTTGTTTGCTGCCTCGTTTTTGAGATTATGTATTTGATTTTAATTTTTTGTGCAATTGATTATTTTTTAATACAGACCAGATAAATGGAACTTTTATTGATTAAATTGACCTTTAATTGGAACCAGTTGAAATTTGTTTGGTGACTGAACCATTTTTTTCTGAACTGAAATTTTTTTGTTTACCTCAACAGGTTAGAAACCTACTGTAAATATACAGCTTTAAAATAAGTTACCCTATATTTGAGTTACAATAACTGCTAATAAACTCATTTTAAATGAAGAGAATAAAATTGAAAAGGCTAATTTTAATAAAAATGCTATTGATAAGATATATTGATTTTGTTAATAAAAATAAATATTTATAATTCTCATTCAAATTTTAATTTTGTCTAATTTAGTAAATAATAGGCATCTAAATTTTAGCCACCCTGAAATGGAATTGAGTAATTGTTCAAGAATGCCAGTGATTTCTAAAATAATTGGTGTGAATCCACA
Organism: Entomophthora muscae; assembly: GCA_014839935.2. NCBI lineage: Eukaryota > Fungi > Entomophthoromycota > Entomophthoromycetes > Entomophthorales > Entomophthoraceae > Entomophthora > Entomophthora muscae. The sequence continues at coordinate 519,617 of QTSX02000735.1, read as the reverse complement.
CTAGATTTTTTGACATCCTTTTTTAAGACATTCATTAATTAAATTAATTTCAAACTCAACTCATTTATACCTTTAAATTAGATTCTTGGATTTAAAAATTCCACAATTTTGTATTTATTAATTATTTCAGACTGTTTTCAACTCAATTGAATTAAAGAAAATATCAAATTGTACATTGGGATCCTGCCTTTCTGATTCATGTTTCCCATGTTTGTTTTGCAAGTTTTGTCTTACACTAGTTGTCATAAATCTACAGACTGTGGTATTTTATCATCCACCAGATAATATCCTGAGTCTTATAACATTAGAAAAGCACAGAGAACCTGTGACTTTGGTGTAACCTGCGGCCTGGAATATTTTGTTATCATCAGAAGTAGCAAGTCTGGCTGGGCCCAAGGCCTGGAGGATTTGGTATGTTCCTTCCTACTTCTGGATATAGGTTCATGTTTTGTCTATATGTTTTACTATAGATAACTATACTGTATGACAACAGTATCATCTTTTGCTCTTCTAATAAAGTCTAAGAGAGAATCACGTTAAGGAAATAAGACTTGGATCAATCATCAAGTCAATAAGAAATCATCAGTCTTCTATTCTAATGGACTGACTTTAAGGCGGCCTGCCTGCACACATTTTATCCAAGTTAGCTCACAACGCTAGATGAGACTGAAGTAGCATTAGGATGACATGGCAGAAGGCTCAGCCTTTTTGGGTGGTTTTGACAGAAGCTTGCCTGACATCTTCCACAGATTGTTTTCCTTTCTATCTACCTGGGCCACTTTCAGGGCTAGCTAGCCAGTTGTTGGCTACTAGTTCACAGAGATGATTGTTTCACTTAATCAGAGCTACTCTAATATAATAGGCTCAAAGCCTTTTATCTTAGAGTATTTGGCCTGACAGCCCAGTCTATGTTGGACTCTTCTAGAAGTGTTTAATATGATGGCTCATATGATGGCCCTTGTTCTAGGATATAATTAAAGTTTAGAATAGTAATTATTATGGGAAGCATGTTTGAGGTGGTTGTTGAGGTGGACTAATTAATGAGCAGTAATTTCATGTTCCATTAATTAATTGCAATGCATGAATTTATTAGTGCCAGGATATGATTTGGTCATTGATTCATCAATCCTGCAGCCCACAGCCCACATCATTCTGTTGAAACTATTTCTAAGAGTGATTGACAGCTGGCCCACGTTAATTGGTTGAATCTGTTAATTAGTCAATATCCCAAAATCCTGACACTAGTTTTATTATCTGCGCCCAAGATTTGAAATTTGCACATTTAAATAAACCAAAAATGCTAATTAAAATTATTGATTTTATTAAATGTTTTATTTTTCACTCAGTTGAGTTGCTCATATTTACATTTTGAAATTCAAATGTTGGATTTGACAATCCTGTATTTTGCCTCACAGGTTCTGAATCTCAGTATGAGTTCTGGAGTATGAATACTTCTTGCTAATTTTATATACCCTGATTTATATTTTCTAAGGGGAATTCAATCTAGTATAGACCGCTCTCGCTCTGGAGGAAGCTTTTTAATATGTTTTTGGTTAGAAAATCTTTCCAATTTTTACATCTGAATGAGGCCAACAACGTTACTGATTGTGCCTATTGGATAGTAAAGTTTTGGTAGTAGATGCTGCTGCAGGAATAGTTGCAGGACACTTGGCAGTGTCTCACGGCATCCCTACCTGCAGCAGTTCAAATTAAAGTAAATTATTATGGGAATAGATGTAAACTATTTTGGTATGCTATTAAGGTAAGACATTCAAAAATGAACATAAAAACTTAGTGTAATAATTGGAAAGCAAGATGCCACCATCCAATCTGATTGGCTACTTTAAAGCTTAGAAGATAAGATTAGATGTACTAAGCCAAGGTAAGCCTTCACTAAACACAATACTAACTTTCTCAACTCAAACTTAATAGATTCACTTCAACTCAAAGGTAAGCTTTGAAATATACATATAATAAAAACTATTTTAAGCATAGCAGATGAAGAATTTTGAAGGTAAGCATATTTTTTTCTAAAGTTTGAAGCTAACCTTGATTTAAAAAGGTAACTATTTTTTAAAAAAAAAGCCAATTCATTTCAAAAATCAATCAAAGGCTTAATTTCAGGTAATCATTTTAAATAAACCACTAATCTTTTTCAAATCCTTTTTTTGAACTTGGTCCACAATGGATCAAGGTAGGTAAGCTTTTTTTACTAAAATAACTAAACTATATTAAAAACAGATTACCAACCTGAAGTAGATCAAAGTTTTGTAAGTAATGTTTTGATTCAATAATCTTTTTAAAACAAAGCTGCATTTCAGGTAATCATTTCCACTAAAATACTAACCTTCATATCCTTTTAGATGAATTTGGTCCACAGCAGATTTTAGGGTTGGTAAGTTTTATTTTTACTGTATTTCCAACATAGATTTAAAAAAACTAGGCTTTTGCCCTGAAGCAGATCTTGGGCTAGGTAAGTCAATTTTGTTAATTCCTAACATTTGTTAAAAAGTTCCCAGTTTTTACTGCAGCAGATCTTGGGGTTTGGTGAGAACTTTGTGCAAACTACCAAATCTTAGTTTTCATCTTTAAGCTGATCATTGGCAGGGTAATTTTTTTTTAAAATTTCAAATTTACTCACCTAAATTCAAACCTCAAGATTTTGGCTTTAAGCAGATCTTGGGTTAGATAGGTTTTTTTAGCAAAACTTAGGTATGGTAAGTATTTTTAGTCTTAGGATATCTACTCTTTTTCAATCATTTTTGATCCAACTATCACTTAAAAAAGATATTCTTCTTTACATAATTTATATAAATATTAAATAAAAACATTTCACTTACTTAAAATTATCTATTAATTGTTTTATTTTTTTGCACTTATTAGTATTAAAATTTTACTTTTTGTCTTCTTTGCAAAGTTTTACTGCCAAAAACTACATATTATTATCACTCAAGAACTGTTAAATTATTTAAACAAGTTTTATGCTTAGATTATTTTATTTATAGAGTTGAAATAAAGTTTTTGGTAACCTTTTTCAGTTTTTTGATCCAAAAAGCACCTTTTTAAAAGTATTTTTTAACTTTACAACTTTAAAAGATCTAAAAAACTAACTGCTTAAAAAATAGTATTTTAATTGATGATTTTATTTTGATTGTATTAGCCTTTTATTATCTAGATGTCTATGTCAAAAACTATTTTGTTATTCACTTACCAAAAATAAAAACCTAAAGAATTAAACATCACCACTTTAAAAAAGAATTCTAATTGAGATGGCTTTTATTTCTAAGCTTTTTACAGTAGTTTTAAAAGCTATGGCAACAACCAAAAATACTTCAGATTTAAACAAAATGATTTCAGATTTGAACAAAATCCAAGTTGCGCAAGATTCAGGATTCAATTAATTTAAAAAAATTCAGTTAATAAATGAACTGTCAAACAAAAAACAAAATTTCACTAGCCCATTATACAAAATTATATCAAACATCAAGTGGTGTAGTTCAAACCACAAACAAAATGAACTGACGCAACAAGTGAAATGGATGGATGCTATTCCAGAGTATATTATAATCCAATCAGGATTCATATGAGGCACTGACAGAAGAACTAAAACAAAACAAAATTTGAGCAATCTAAAAGCAAGATTACACAAGCACAAAACAAAATGAACTCACACAAGATGTGTAGTATGAGCGGCCTAAAATAGAAAAATAACATTTTAACAGCCAATCAACAGCTATTCAATTTAGGAAAAGAGGCATTTTATTCATTTTCATGGCTCCAGATTTTTATGGAATGGTTTTGAGAACCTTCTAAATATGGGCTCAAGATTACAATAAAAATAAATCATTAATTTTTAAAATTTCTACTTTTAGTGATTTTATCCTAGGTTTTTTACAATATGGTTTTCAACAGCAACATCTTCAACAGCGCCAGCAGCCAAGCCAGCTTCAATGGAGGCAAGGCTCAGGACGTGAAAGCACCTGTTTACACCCAAGCCTTTGAGGTGGGTAACAAGGAAGCTGACCTATTACTGACCACCAACTCCTATGGCTTTGACTTGTTCAACAGTCACTTTGCGTCTAGTGCTGCCCCCACTCCCATACCCACCCTCACGCAAGCTTCCTGTCAACCAACCAGGATGGCAACCTTGATTTGGAACAACTTCCCGCCACAAGCCAACCTGCCCCCCTACAGCCAATCAGGCTCCAGCTCCCCCAGCCCAAAGCCCCAAACGCAGAATAATTACTGCCCAAATTCTTCAGGAAATTGTGGCACTCAACCTGCAGGGTCTGTCCTGGGACCAGATAGCCAGCCAATTACAATTTACCTGGGCTACTGTCATGCGGGAATTTAACAACCTGATGAATAAGGGAAATCTAATTGGGACAGCCAAGAAGCCAAAGAAGGCCTCTGAGTCCCAAATCAATGAGGCATACCCAATAATGCTTGACCTCCTCCAGCAGGACCCCAAGCTTCCCCTAACCCAGGTCCGCAAACAGCTTATGCATCATAACATATGGGTCTCTGAGCGCATGGTGCAGCTCTGGATGTACGGGAAGGTGGCTTCAATACAGGTTCTTACAAATTTTGCCGGCAACCAATGGGATGGCGCTGAGGATTCCCTGTATGATCTTGACATCAAATCAACCCTGGTCCAATGCCTGACAAGTTTGTCAGATGATTTCATTTTCATCTCTTACTATAAGTTATCAATTGTGTTTGACAATTTTGGCAAGCAGGTAAAAGCTGCCACCAAGAATGGAAGGAAGAAAGTCAAGAAGGGGATGTTTATTGATGCATTTCTGGCTGTTTCAGCCAAGGGTTTTGTCTACTATTGGACAAACCCTGATTTCATCAATGGCTACTCATACAGCCACATTCTCAGTGTATTACTTAACTCCTGGGATGGCTCAAATTCCAAGTACCGGGTTTTCTTGAGCCACCAGATAGAGGGTAGCTCCACTGCCCTTGAGGCCATCCAGGAACGCAAGCACCAGGCCTCTGTGTACCCAGATGGTTACGCTGATGTCCATCTGGCTGATGTTGTGTTCTTTAATATTGGAGATACACTCCAGGAGCGCCGCCCTCAGGCTTTCAACAACCTCTATCTTGCGGTCCTTGACCACAATTTTCTCTTTGGCTGCCAAATAGTGGCTGACTTGTTTGCCCAAGTGGTTTTCCATGTGAACATGGGCAACCAATCACATAAGGATAAGCGCCTCCCACCTTGTGCCACAGCCACCTACCAGCCAATCAAGGCAATGACAGATGAGGAATACAACAAGCGGTATATGGCAGCCATCACGTAAAATCCTCCTGCCTCCACCCCCGCCACCAACACCCCTCACCCGCAAGCCCAACCCACCCAATCCCAGACTCCCCAGGCCAGCACCACCTCTACTTCTTCCTTCTCACGCTATTCTGCCTCTTAGGTATCACTCTTCCCCGCCCCAATAAACCCCCTGTTGCCAAACATTTTCTATTTATATTATCTTTTTTTGAATTTCAATTGTTCATGTTCTCTTTGTTTATAGTTGGTTTTATTCTTTATGTTCAGCTTATTTCTATAAAATCATATATTTACTATGTTGTGTATCTAGATCCTGAACACAGCTATTTTTAGCACCCAAACACATCCCCTTGTAAAAATATTAACAACAATTTGGTGATCAACTAAATTTGAATTAGAAAATTATAGGTTAATTGTATTTAGATAAAGTTGTTACTGATCCAAATTCAAAACCTTAATAATAAACTTTAAGCCAATCAGGAGCCAAGTGATAAAGTGATTGTTGTGACATAAAGGGTCATTCAATGATTCTTTGATGCATGTGCGCTAATTAATATGATTGGCTGGATGTTTTGCCATTGTACGCCTTTGCCATTGTATGCCATTGCCGCTGTGGCAAGTTGTTGGTGGACTAGTGCCCAATCAGCAGCTGGCTTAGCACTAGTCCATCAACAACTTGCCACAGCAGCAATGGCGCACAATGGCAAAACATCCAGCCAATCATATTAATTAGCGCACATGCATCAAAGAATTATTGAATGACCCTTTATGTCACAACAATCACTTTATCACTTGGCTCCTGATTGGCTTAAAGTTTATTATTAAGGTTTTGAATTTGGATCAGTAACAACTTTATCTAAATACAATTAACCTATAATTTTCTAATTCAAATTTAGTTGATCACCAAATTGTTGTTAATATTTTCACAAGGGAATGTGTTTGGGTACTAAAAATAATATGGCAATTAAGGGGAAAAAGTCAACAACACATATTGAGATGAGTGTAAAACATATACAAAATGGGTAAAAAGATGGGATAATGTAGTAAAAGTGAAAACAAACAGGGATAAACAAAGAGGCAATAGTATCAGAATAATATATAGTTTATTGGGGTGAAAGCTATAAAAACACATGAAAAGGTTAGTAAAAAATCAATGAGAGAATTGGAAAACTTCTAAAAGACCTTGACTCTGCAATTGCAGAGATTAAAGAAATTGACTGCAAGGTCAAAGCCAAAGTGAAGTCTGCTGTCCTAGAGGGCAAGAAAATTGAAAAGGTGTCTGCCAAGTCACTCATGACCAAAATACCAGACACCCCCAAGAAGACAATTGGGCGTCTTCTTAACGTTCAAAAAATGGTAGTTGAGGGTCTCTGGTTCAAATAATTTACCCTCTCTGTGCCGTCTGTCTGGGTTGACAACCCTGAGATGTATGAACATCTCAAACCTGCAAAGTGCACCTGAAACGTGAACACTGAATTACCAGCACAATTACTTGCGCCAAGAATGGAAAAGCCTGCTGAAGCTGCTGGCAAGGAGGAAACCTGCAAAGGTAACCTAAAAAATTATAATTAATAAAAATTCTAATATACTTACCTTTTTTTCTAGAAAACATCAATGGTGAACTCTGCCGGGTTCTGGTCCCTTTTGTTCCCCCCACCTTTTATTCAAATTTTGCCACTCATGTGGCCAAACAGCTCTTTCTGTCCCCCCTGTCTTGCAGGAGCTCAAAGACAGGGTCCACGGGTTCTTTTCAATGTTGCGGAAGGCGTTGGCTGGACTTACGCATCCCAAGGGGGCATCTGAGTGGGCAGTTACTGCCTACAAGGATGCCCAACTGGTCTGGCTTGACCTGGTGGTCCTCAATGAAGTTTACTGTGTAAACTCCATTGAGCTTGTTTGGGACGTCCTGGAGACGCTCCCATTCAAGAATGTACCAGAGATTGGCTGGGCCCATGCGGCGGCTTGTTTCTGCTTTCTGGTGGAGCATACCATCTCTTACCTGTTGAAGAAATTTGGGTGTGTGGTGTCAAAATTGGCTGTTGCAGACGCAAAAGCCTGAAAAGAAGACAACAATATTCCTGGTGGACTTTGGGCTGGCCTAGAGTGCCAACAATATGGGGGTCCCTGAAGCTATGGAGCTGACCTTTTCAAAGACCAAGCACAAAAAGAATATTAGTGCTGTATACAATAAACTGTGCAAGTTTACGGAAGCCTTTGCCAGTCAAAGGCTTCATCTGGTGGTTTACCTGGGCTACCTGTTCTACTTCGGAATGGGCGCCAGCGTGGAGGATCTTGACAAGGTCCTCCTGGGAATTGACGGGGGCAGGCTCTCCCTGGACAGGAAGAAGGTCCCCCCCTGGGTACAACTCGGTGGACCACATGATACAAGACGCCCTGGTCTTGGCAGGGATTTATGGGTTTGCAGCCCTGCCTGAGAAGCTGCTGCTTCACTCCCATCTAACTATTCTGCCTTTCACCAGCAGGCGGGAGTATTTTAACTAGGGTGTATCCACTGTCCACGGTGTGACGGGGGAGGTTGTGCTTCACCTCCATTGCAGGTTGGGTACATACAGAAGAACCCACTATAGGCGCCCACAATAAAAATCTCTTTCCTCAATATAATTCTACACTTTTAAATTTTACTTTTTAAAATAATTCATTTTTCTAACTCTTATTTCAGCAAACCAGTTTTTCAAAATATATTGCGGAAATGGTTTTCATAAAAGCATAAAATAATATGTTAATAAAATAAATTTCAACTTGTACATCTTACGGTTAATTTTTATAAGACTATTTTTATATTTATTTGACAAAAGTGGTATAAATCTATTTGTGTAATCCAGTATCAAGCGTTTGGGATAACCTCAGATGGCATAATAAAATAATATATAATAAAATAAATAAATTACTTACATCCATTGATGGTCCTTCTGAATGTGATTGCGGGCTTGGAAACATCTAAATATAAAATGATAATTAATAAATCTTGAATAGTAAATTAGAGAATATAAAAAAAGTTGAACATGCTAAGCCTTTAATTGATTGGCTGTTTGGCAATGCACGCGGGGATGAACAAATCAGTGTGGCCATAGAATTTGGCCACAGTCTCAGCTGATAGGGTGTGGATCCTGGGGCAACTGTGGTAAGTTCAACTCCCTTAAACTTGACTCCCTGGTACTTGACACTTTGTTGAGTACCAGGGAGTCGAGTGCCGCATATGTGAATCTATTAGTATTTTTGGCTTAACCAATTTTAAGCTAATTTTTACTAGTAATTTAGGGTTCAAAACCAAAAATCAAGGTTGAATTTACTTGAACTTGACTCTGTTTAATAAATTGGTTAGCTAAAATACCAATTTAAGGGGCAATTTATAAGTAAATTTACTAATAGAAATGAAAAAACCTGTGTTTGACACTCTAAACCCAAAAGTGACCAGTTCAACACTTTTTAAGCCAAATCAATATTTTATTAATAAAATACTTATGCACTTATATAAAAATTGTTATTTACTATTATATTTTTATTATTAGTGTCCATAGCTGTCAATTAGGCTCCCAAGTACCACTATACTGGATTTAGTGATATAGACATTAATCAAGTACCCCACTTATTTTACATTATGTCATTCCCGGGTTTTTGGATTAAGTGGTGCCACATAAATTAAGCCCAATTTATTAATAGATTTCATATGTAATTTATAAAAAACTGAAACTCAACACTTTCTTTGTTTGACTCTATCCACTTGACACCTGATTGGTTTTGGATTTAACTAATCAAAGGCTCAGAATTAAGGCTAAATTAATATGTGACGCACTGTGAGCGCCACTCAACACTCACCCACTTGACACTTTAACTTGGGGATTAGTACAGAGAGCTTCTTAACGTTTTAACCAACACTATGGTAAATAATTCACTCCCAGCACCTCCCAGCATACCTTAATCACTAATAAACACATTTCCACACATTTACTTTTTTAACTTATGTTGTATTTTTTTAATTTTTGAGCATATGATACTGCCTTGCTTTTGGGTTAACTTTTGAACCTGTTTTAAATTTAAGCAAGTTTTATATGTAAAAAACATAGTAAATTTGATGTTTCTGCTCAACTCCGGCATACTTGACAGTGAGAATTCAGCTTTTTCTGGCTGTTCAACAGTGCCAAACTCAACACTTTACTATGTTTTGAATTTTCAACTCTCAATAAAAAAATTCCACATAATAATTTTTTTGCTATTATAATATACTACTTTTTCTGCTGCTCTTCATATAATTTTCATATATTTTTTTGATTTTCAATTAAACTTTTACATTGATTTAACACTAAGATGTTATGCTGAACCTAACATATTTGATGCTTTATCATAAATTCACTTATTTTCTATGTTTTAACCTTTATATCTATACTTTGAGTTTCTATTTTGCTTCTATTTACTTTTTTATGTTTTTTTATAAATAAAACTTTATTTGCACACTTTTCATTCAACTTTTGCTTTGCTTTACCTCTTTGTGTTTGCAATATCTTCTTAATCATTTTATTTACAATGCTAAACTTTTCTTTAGACAAAATCAAGCAAGAACAGCCAGCAGCCTAAGTGCCAAGCCTCCAAAGGCTCCAAAGAAACTGCCTCCACCCCCAAGCGTGCCAAGAAGCCTGCAAAGACAAAGTCTCCAAGCCCATCTCCTCCAAGCCCATCTCCTCCCCCCCTCCACCCTCATCTTCTACATCTCCTTCATGCTCCCCCCAAAAAATTCTCCCCCAATAAATCTGATGGTGATCTTACTGACCACTCATTTTATCACTCAGAGGCTGACTCTGAGCCTACCAAGGAGCGCCGGACCAAGAAGGCAAAGGCTGCCAAGGAGCCCACCTCTTTTTCTGGTAAGAAAAAGGAGGCATCCAAGCAGGCCTCAAAGAATCCTTCCCCTCCCCCTCCCAATGGCTCTTCCCCTCCTTCTTCATCTGACCCCCAAGATAAGCCAGAGGATTACTATAAGAAGTTTAAAGCTTCTGGTTGTGTGGCTTGGGATCTACTGGCCATCCACAACATTTACAACGTAGACGGAGAGTTTAAAGTTCCTAAGAGCTTTCACCAGTACTTTCTGATCATGTCTGTAAAGGGTAGCCCTGGTTACGTTGCCAACAATTATATCTTTAATTGCAACAACCAAAAGCAGCAGACCAAAAGCAAGCACTTTGTCTGCAAGGATAAGACTTTCAGGGCCCGGTTAAACACCAAGGGCTGGGAGCAAGTAACGTTGGAGAAGGGGGAGCACACTTGTGAGCCCCCAATCATCTAATCACTTGCATGCTTAAATGGTACCTTGTTCAGGTCATTCCCACCACCACCAACCTCTGTGCTTCTGATCTGGCCATCAAGGCCCTCCAGCATCTCAAACCCAACAATCTCAAGTTGGTATCAACACAGGAGCAGTTGGTCAAATTCATTAGCAATAAGTGTATTGCTGAAAATCCCCCTCCCTCCAAGGCTTCTGACGTCCTCTCTGAGCTCACACTCGCTCATGAGCTTAAGCAGCTTCCTAGTGGGGAGCGCTTCCTGCTTCATGATGACGGGCCTGCAGCCAAGGACTTTATAATCTGCTACTCAACTCAGCAGAACCTGATGGAGTTGAAAAGGGCTTCAACCTGGCTAGTTGATGGTACCTTTGCCACTTGCCCCCAGATGTTCAAGCAGCTCTGGATGGTTCATGCCCAGATTGACATCTGGGTGATTCCACTTGTGTTCTTCCTTCTTCCCGGGGCCACTGAGGCCATCTATACCCGTGTGTTCTCCATCCTCTGCCAAGAAATTGCCCTCCTTCCTCCTGCCAATGATGATGAATTCAAGAAGACTCCCCCCACACCTGCGCCAACCTACCTGCCTCTGACAAGGACCAGGCCACCCTGGACTCGGAGGAAAAGGCGAGGCTAAGAGCTCTTGGGCCTTGTGTATGCATTATGGACTTTGAGCCTGCTCAGTTCAATGCATTTGAGCAGCTGTTTAGCAGGGAGGTGCAGGGGTGCCACTTCCACTTCCGCCAAGCAGTTGCTTGTAACGTGCAGGCCCACGCAAAGCTTAGTAGGTTGAGCCGGAGGGATACTTTGGACACCTGCAGATTTGTGCTGGCACAATTTAGTGCCTTGGCTTTTTTAAAGCCAGAGCACACTGCAATGGGGTTTGAGGTGCTCTCAAAAGATCCCTACATAGTGAAGCACCTGGAGTTCAAGCCTTTCCTCAAGTACTTCAAGCCCCAGTGGATTGGGAAGGTTGTCATGCAGAGGCGAGGCAAGGCCCGTGCCAAGGCCAGCTGTAATGTGTACCGGGCAGCAGTGAATGGTGAGCTCAAGACCACCTCAGCGCTAGAGGCTTACCACAAACACCTCAAGGCCAACTTTGGGCTTCACCCAAAATTCAATAAGTTATTTTCCCTCTTGCAGCACAAGCAGGAGAAAACCATCTCCAAGCTGTGTGATCTCTCCAACTGTGTCCCCCCCACCAAGCCAACAACCCGCTGTACCCTCTTCACCAAGGCCATCCAGGGTGCGGCCAAGCACAAATACAAGGCCTCTGAGCTTAAGCAGCAGCTTGAGCTTATTACCACTGCTCTCCTGGAAGGGGCCAAGATTAAACAGGGAAAGAATGACAAGGAATAAACTTGCTTGCTTGCTCAGTTATATGATTTTTACTTTTAACTTTTTAACTTTAATTTTTACATATTAGCTTTGATCATTTAGTTTTTAGTTTTAATTTTAAGTTTTTTTAACTTAATTAGATAGTAGTAATTGTTCTATGTATACATGGTAAGTTTGAGATGAATATTTATAGTTGGAAGTAATTGAAATATCTTAATTTTTGTTAATTTCCAAATAAAACATATGATATTCACAGTTGTGCTTATATGAACTATATCAAATAAATATTAATATTTCTTTATATTTTGCATAACTTTATTTGTTGTGTTTTTGTTTATTTTTGTCTCATTGGAATTTTAATTTTTATGGTAATAAAAAATATTTTTATAATAAAGAGTGTAAATTACATAGTAAAATGAGAAATAATTGCTTATTTCTCCTAATTTTTATTAATATTAGTACTATTTTTATTGCATTTTCGAGCTCTTTGGGGTCATATTAGTATACCATAGTTGTATAGCTTAATTTTTTATATTAAAAGTTTTCAGTACATCAAGATCTGTTAATTAAAAAAGTGTCAATTTCCAGTTGTCAATAAGGGCAAAAGCTGAATTCTCACTTTACTATAGTGTCAAGTTCAAGGGAGTCAATTTCAAGGGAGTCAAACTTACCACAGTTGCCGATCCTGGCCTGCAGCAAATCAAACAGGTCCTTGGTCCCAGTTGGGGTTCCTTGCTTTACAACTCGCTTGAGCCACCCAAAGACTTCCTCAATGGGATTTAGGAAGGGCAAATAGGCTGGGGGGAAGAGAAGGCGCAAATTTGCCGTGGCCAATTGCTGGGGGCCCACTGCAATGCTGGTGTCAATTGATGGAAATTCAGCAAGAATATCTGCCACCTTGTGGAGACCAACGTTGTCCAACACAATTACATTGGTGAAGCCCGGGCTTGTGCGCCTCAGGTGCTCCTGGACCAATCAGAGGAATGATAGGAAGGTTCTCCTATTGTGCAAACCCAATATCATTTGATACAGCCCAATCCCCTTTGGACCAAGGAGAGCCACCATCAAATAGGCTATGGCGCAGACTGCAGCATGCCAAGCTACCCCGTCATTGGAGCCTTTTGGCACATAGCCATACTCATTGCGCATCAACAAGGAAAATGCTGATTTGTCAATATAGTAAAATTTGACCGTCCCCTTGTTTTTTAGGGCAGTATAAACCTCTGTGTATTTTCTCTGGGTCTCAATATTTGTTGGGCTATTCCAATTGTATAAGATACCCCGAGCTTTTTTCAGGAAAAGTGCATCCCCTTCAGCAGATGGTAGTAAAATGAAATAAAAGCCTCAACACCAAAAGTGGACTTGACCATGGCCCGTATATTTGCCAGTTCAAGATGGCAGTCTCGAGTGATCCACTGGTGGATTGCCCATTTGTGCTCCTTGGTGAGCATGGTAGAAACGCGCAAGGATTTCCCTGCGGCAAGGACTCAACCCATGTTAATGAATCAGTTGAATGTCTTGGAGGCGTACTTGGGATCCATCCCAACAATGGCTGCAGCCGCCTTGTAGTCACCAGATTCCTGCATGAGCCAGAGAAGGATGATGCACTTAATGTCAGGAATGCGCTTGTGAGCGGGCTTTTTAGCGGTAGGGATTGACTTGTTGACATTGGGCACAGCACAGGGCATGGGTACCTTGTTGTAGAAGGCTGCAACTTTCTTGAGCACCAGTTGTCCCTCATCAGTTTGATAGAACTCAGGCTCCTTCTTGTCCTCCTGATTGCCATCACTGACGTAGGGCTTGTAGCTAGTATCAAGTACAGGCTTCATCTTCTCCAGCATGGCTGACGGGACTGACTCTTGCTGGTACACAACGTCAAATACATATAGAGTAAGTTCTACCTCCTTGTCTCTAACTTTCTTGGTGAAGGTAACCTTGGTGGGCTTCCAGGTCAGCTTGGGGACCCAAGGGTTTATGCTCTGCACCCTAGCAGCTTGTGCTCCTTGAACTGGCTGTGTCAGTGTAGCGTCACTATCAAACTCTCCTCTCCCATCTCTTTCCTGAGTAGGCATTTGTGTTTCACTAACTCTGTTCTTTGACCCAGGGGGCGACTGCAGCTGCAGCGCACAATGGGAGCAATGATAGTCTGTTGCTGTGTTCCTTTTATTTTAAAATTTAATAAAATATTAAATAAATTTTAATTAAGTTACTCCCTAATTTTAATTTTTGCTTTTATCTGAATATGGATATTTAATTAGAGTTTTCTCCACCCAATATCATGATTATAGAATTTTTATTTCTTAATTAGTTGTTTTTGGTTTTACAACGCCCTTTTAGAATACCTGAAAGAATTTCCACCCATTTTCCCAGATTTTACGCCAAATTAAGCACCCAGCACAATATTTTTAAAATTTATGTCTTGGATTGTGTGTCTTATTTTAGATATCTTGGTATCATTCTTGATTACAACCCATTACACACATTGAGTGAGTGATTTTATTTACATAGTGAGTTCCTATTGTGTTTTGTTTTTGGATTGAGTTTTGACTCACATTGCTTGGGTGTATTTTGTCACCAATTCACATAGTAAACATATGTACACTGAAAGTCAACTCACACCATTTTGTTTGTGAATCCATGTATTTTGGATTATATTTGAATGGTTTCTCTTTGTGCGTGAGCACTTCTTTGCTGTGTTGACCCATTTTGCTCATTAACGCCAAAAATCCCTGTTAACAGAGTGTATATTTTAACCTGATAGTTGGGTTTCTCTTAAATCTGAAATAATTTTATTTAAATCTGAGGTATTTTTGGTTGTTGCCATAGCTTTTAAAACTACTGTACTAAAAATTAAAAGGATAAATATGCTAGAGGAACTGAACCCAGGCAGATAGAAAAACAACAAATTGTTTTAGAAAATAATCACAAGTAACTCAGATACTGCTAAAAATGAAAAAGTATAAGCTAATATATAGTATATACCTGGCATAGGAAATAATTGTTTAAGATGCATAATAGAGTAAAAATATTTTAGAACAAAAATTTATAACAAACTAAACCAGAAATAAATATTTCATTTAAAGTTTTGTATTATATGGTAAAGCTTATAGACTATATCAACTAAACCAGAGATAAATATATATTTATATAATATGATTATAATTTTTATAAATGTGTTGATTTGTCCTTTGAAATTCATAAATTGTTATTGAAAATAAAAATTATTTCAAAAGAATTGTAGTTTCAGGATAATGTAAAAAACATCCAATCTCCCATCTCTTATATGTCAAATGTTTTATCCATAATAAAAGTAAAAACTAGGTCCTTACTGATAGTTTAATAGAGATAGTTGCATAGCATATCCTTATATTTCTAATGTAAGTTGTAAAAACAGAACAACTATCAAATTTATAAATATAACTAAAAATTTGTGTGCCACTAAATCATCTTGGAAAACTAGAACAATGAACAAAATTAGATTATTTACTGAACTAATAAAACACATTTATGCTAGGATAACAGAAAGATACCAGAGAGCAGCTGTACAAAAGAACACTAAGTGTGGCACAACTGTTCTCTTTTGATACCCTACCCACCACTCATTGCTTTATACTCATTAGTTTCTGCCAAGCTTTTAAACACAGCTAAAAATTGTAAAAACATATAATTATATCTAAATCAAATAAAGCTAATTATTAGCTATAAACTGGAAACACAACCAGTGGGCTGCTGTAAAAGAGTGAAGCTGAGTGTAGCCCAGCTTTGCTCTTTTGGCAGGCAGCCTGACACACCTTTTCTTTTATCAGCCATAGACTAGAAACGCATACCAGCAACCATCATTAAGTGTTTTTTACCAGATATAAACCAGAAACACAAATCAGCAGGCTGCCGTAAAAGAGTGAAGCTGTGCTACGCTCAGCTTCACTCTTTTACAGCAGCCTGCCTGCATATCTTTTCTTTCACCAGCTATAACTAGAAACACAAACCAGCGGGCTGCCGTAAAAAAGTGAAGCTAAGCGTAGCACAGCTTTGCTCTTTTGGCAGCCAGCCTGACACATCTTTCCTTTTACCAACTAGAGTATAAGATAAAGATTTTAGAAGGCCACTGATTTAAAAAACAAAAAAGGTTTTCAGCTAAGATACCTAGATGCGTACCCAGGCGGGATGCCGTAAAAGGGCAAAGCAGGTGTAGCTCAGCTTTGTTCTTTTGGCATCCCACCCGCCACACCACGCTTGTTTGCTTTAACTGTTTGGGTTGCAATTAATATTGTGTTTCCCAATTTGATCTACCTCATGGTTGATTAATCCAATACATCCCAAAAGTTGGTTTTTGATTTGAATTCAAACTCAGCATCATTTTCCCTCTTACTGGCATCTTGGCGCTTGGATTTAATCATGCTTGTGACTCAGTGCTAACTATTCTTTTTGTTGGTGTATTGACGCTTTTATTGTGTGTCTCACTTATGTGTAATTAATCATATCTCTTATTTAAGATTAAATAGAGTATTGTGAGCAAGCTCATTGGATATTATAAATTCTGATAATTTAGATTACTCACATCCCTGGTCAAAAATTCTCTACACTGGGACTAAACTGTCTTCTACTTAGTAACATGTAATAAATCTGATATGAATATGTGAAAATGTGATCATTTTATTATCAATAAGATAAAGAGCTATATAGGTTTTTTAGATACAGTAGTTTTCAAACCTGTTGAGATAAACAAAAAATCTCAGTCTAAAAACAAAATCAAAAAATGAAGAATTTATATTAAACTACAATAGATATGGATCCACCTTGATTTCACTTTTAGACTGAGTTGTATTCGTTTTTAGACTGAGATTTTTTGTTTATCCCAACAGGTTTGAAAACTACTATATTAGCTGAGTCGTCATTCCTCTTGGAATCTACTAAGGCTCAGTCGGCAACTCATAGACTAAACTTTAGTGCATCTTGATTCTATGTACTTGAATTCAGAGTGATCCAAATGTTAGAACATAAATTCATGAATACAATCACTGAACTAACAATACATCAGAAGTGATTGTGCTAGGGGATGTATAAATCAGTTAGCATATTGTATTATTGAGAGTGGTGCAACAGTAGTGACTGGTTTACACCAATCACACTACAATACTTTATTTTAGTTTACTTTCTGTATATTCAATCCAGATTCCAGATACTGTAATTAATTTTTGAATTTGCTAGTAGCTTTCATTTATGATTTGAAAATTGGTTATTGGATTTGACAATTCCATAATTTCAAAAAACAGTAAATTCTGTGAAAATGGCAGGTGGATTTGAACAATTCCGTTTGGATTCCAGTTGATTCATTCTTTCCACTTGAAATATGCAACACAGCTTGAATCTTACAATGTGTCTATGAGACCCCACATTTTGTTTCAATTAAATAAAATGCCAAAAAATTGATTTAATAGAGCTAGAAGCCAAATTGCATTTTGGATTGCAAACCATGCACGTTGAATTTGACAATGCCACATTTTGTCCATCAGGTTCTAACTCTACAGTACCTACTCTAGAATAAAGCAACTACGTGGCAGCAGAGAATTGTCTATTCTAATTCGAAATTCAGTCATAGCCATGGCTTATTCAATCAATTCAATTTGGTTCGAAATTTGCTCGTCAAGTTTGGAATTAAGTAGTTTCAGATTACGAGGTCACTTTATGCCACTTGATCACCAATAAACAAGATTGGATTTTGAAATCGAAATGTCGGATCCTAAATGTGGATGACTCTAGTCGGAATCAAGCCGTGACCACCCAAATTCGATTTGGCCTAGATGCCGACTTTGGGATGGATACTATAAATAAAGGCTGGGACTGCTCAAGGAAGCAAACAGTTTACTTAATTCAATTACATATTCAATACAATGTCTGGACGTGGAAAAGGAGGAAAAGGACTCGGAAAGGGAGGAGCCAAGCGCCATCGCAAGATTCTCCGTGATAACATTCAAGGCATCACCAAGCCTGCCATTCGCCGTCTCGCACGTCGTGGCGGTGTAAAGCGTATCTCTGGCCTTATCTATGAGGAGACCCGTGGAGTTTTAAAGTCATTCCTCGAGTCAGTTGTAAGGGATGCTGTCACCTACACTGAACACGCTAAGCGCAAGACAGTTACTTCCCTCGATATCGTCTACGCTCTCAAGCGCCAGGGACGCACCCTTTATGGCTTTGGTGCTTAAATTATCTTATTTGTATATATAATGCACTCCTATAATTAAAAGTAGTTTCCCTTACATTTTTCAAAACTTCAGCATCGGGTATTTAAATCTGGTGTCAGAATAGTTAATACTTTGTTTCCACTGTAAAATAAGCGCTAGTTTTTTTTATTACCACTTTATATATATATGTCCTGAGCAAACCTTTTGCGTAGAAATCTTTTCACATGGCTGAATTTTAAGCAATTATGTCTCATATCCTAAATAAAGTTGCTTGTGATTTAATAAATTTAAATAAATATGCCTACAGTTCTTATCGTTTCAAAAATTAAGCTATATCATATCATCAAGTTCTTACTAAAAACTGGACTTATCTTGAAGTTGGATTAATTTTGGATTTTTTGTTTATGAATATATAATTTATTATATTACATTGGTTTGTATTCAATCTTTGGCGGTAAAATCTTTGAGGGTTTCAAACCAAATATCTAAATGATTTCCCAAAAAAGTAAATACTTATTTTTTCTATTCAATTTCAGGGGTCTGTTACAACATATCTAACCTCATAGATCAGACGATGTCATGGCAACTGTCATGAAGTCAACTCCCTGATAGTCAACAGATTGTGGACTATCAGGGAGACAACTACAGTAGTTTTTAAAGCTATGGCACTAAGTGAAAAAACCATCTGTAAGCAAAATCAACTCAGTAGCAAACAAAATTTTAAAAATAAATTTATATTAATTAACAATAGATTTGGGTTCAGTTCAATTTTGTTTGCAGATGAGTTGATTTTGTTTACATGAGTTGATTTCACTTACAGATAGGTTTTATGCTTAGTGCCATATCTTTTAAAACTACTGTATCAGTTTTATAAATTCAAAATAAATCTCATGTAAGCAATTTAAACTATTTTTTCAGTAGTTTTCAAACCTGTTAAATAAACATATATTATTCAGTTTAGAACGCATGAACTCAGTCTAAAAACAAAATCAAAAATCAAGGAATTTATATTAAATTCCTTGATTTTGTTTTTAGACTGAGTCCATGTGTTCTAAACTGAATAATATACATTTATCTCAACAGGTTTGAAAACTACTGTACTATTAATCCAGGGGTGTGAAACCAAAAACCAAAATTAAAACCACTGAAAGTTGACTCCTACTAATATTTATGATTTTATAGGTACCAGATTAAGAGATAATTTATATGTAAATTTACTAATTTAACCAAAACTACTAAAAATCAAGTTTCTAAAAGTAAAAGTGACCAAGTCAACACTTTTTAAGTCTAGAACCAATTTAATTAATAAAAACACATCCACAGTTATAATCTTTAATTTTTTACTATAAATAATTTATTTATTCATAGTAGTAATATAGGCTGCCAAGCAACACTGCACTGGGCTTGGTTGTATATACATTGATCAATTAATCCACTTGTGCTACCTTTGATCTATTACAAATTGCTATACCAATCTGTGCCACATAGATTGAACCTAATTTATTACAGTAGTTTTAAAGGCTATGATGACAACCAAAAATACCTCAGTTTAAACAAAATGATTTCAGATTTAAGCAAATTCCAACTATCAGGTTAAAATATCACTCTGTTAACAAGGATTTTTGGTGTTAATGGACAGAATGGGTCAACACAGCAACAAATTGTTCACGCGCCAAGCAAGACTATTCAAAATACAATCCAAAATACATTGATTCACAAATGAAATGATGTGAGTTGACTTTTGGTGTATGTATGTTTAATATGTAAATTGGTGGAAAAATACACCCAAGTACGGTGAGTCAAAACTCAAACCAAAACTGAAACACAATAGCAACTTAATATGTGAATGAAACCACTCAAATGTTGTGTGTAATGGATTGTAATCAAGAATGATACAGTAGTTTTAAAAGCTATGGTGACAAGCAAAATGAACTCAGATTTAAACAAAATCATTTCAGATTTAAATGAAATTCAACTAGCAGGTTAAAATATACACTCTGTTAACAGGGATTTTTGGCGCTAATAGGCAAAATGGGTCAACACAGCAACAAAGTACTCACACACAAAGCAAAACCATTCAAAATGCAATCCAAAATACATGGATTCACAAACAAAATGGTGTGAGTTGGCTTTTGGTGTACATATGTTTACTATGTGAATTGGTGACAAAATACACCCACACATGGTGCGTCAAAACTCAATCCAAAAACAAAACACAATAAGAACTCAAACCACAAACAAAATCACTCACACAGTTTGTGCAATGGATTGTAATCAAGAATGATACCAAGGCATCTAAAATAAGACACAAGATCTGAAACATAAATTTTAAAAATATTGTGTTGGGTGCTTATATTTGGCATAAAATCTGGGAAAAAGGGTGGGAATTATTTTGGGTATTTGAAAATAGGCGTTGTAAACCAGAAACAACTAATTAAGAAATAAAAAATCTATAATTGGGATATTGGGTGGGAAAACCTCTAATTAAATATCCATATTCAGATAAAAGCAAAAATTAAAATTAGGGAGTAACTTAATTAAAATTTATTTAGTATTTTATTAAATTTTAAAATGGAAGGAAGACATCACCAGAGTACCAATGCACCCGTTGTGCGCCGCGGTTGCGGTCGCCCTGCGGGTCAAAGAATAGACTCAGTACAACACAAGTGCCTACTCAGGAGGGAGGCAGAAGAGCAGAGTTTCATAGTGACGCTGCACTGACACAGCCGGTTCAAGGAGCACAAGCTGCTAGGGTGCAGAGCATAAACCCTTGGGTCCCCAAGCTGACCTAGAAGCCCATCAAGGTTACCACAACAAAAATAGTTAGAAACAAGGAGGTATAACTTGCTTCATATGTGTTTGTGTCAGGAATATTCCTGACATAAACCAGATTTTGACTAGGGAAAAATGTTGGAATCAAGTGGAGAAATGTTCAAAAGGAGGGGCAAAATTTGATAGGGAATTTCCCCCACTATCAGGGGAAAAGAAAAATCAAAATTTGGAAAAACAGATTTTTGTGGAAGCCGGAATAATTTAACATCTGGGCAGGTGCCCACCGCCGCACAGACACCCGCCACCCTCTGCCAGGCCCCCTGGCACCCTCTGCAAGCCTCCTGCCAGCAACCTGCCCGCTCAGCGGGCTCCTGCTGCCCAGCCAGCTGCCTTCAAGCCCCCTGCCAGCCTCCCACCCGCCAGCCAGGCTCCCGCCGGCCACCCGCTTGCCCACCCCTCCCCCAGCAGACCCGCTGCTTGCCCCCAGGCCACCCGCCCGCTCCCTGGCCTCCAGCCAACTGCCAGCTGCCCACCTGGGTCCCAGGGCTCACTCCCCAGCCAACCAAAACCCACCATGTCACCCAGCCAATCAGAAATGTCCCTTGAAACAGAGGGAAATTTTAGAAATAATTCTTGGGCCCAAGAAGAAGGGCAAATTCCTATTTCCAAACCCAACCAGGATTCTAAAAATAATGAGGACAATCCAAAAATAACTCCAGGAGATAAAAATAACTTGACCTACAGCCAATGGAACCAGGTGGAGGCCAACAATCAGCTAGGCCTAGACTCCAACCAAAATAGCATTCCCAAATCAAAAATAGAAGTGTTTAAAACCAAGAGTTGCCATCACCACCTGACCACCCATCCAGAGGAAATTATTGGCCCCAAGCAGAACTGTCTAAAACCCCAACAGATTGCCCAGGAACAAGGGTTTGGCCATCCCTTCAAACACCAATTCCCAATTCCCATGACCAAACTTTTGGGAACTCCAGTCCCCTGTTTTTACTCCCAACTGCAAAACTTTGCAAGTGAGGGCCCACTATAAATAAAGGATCTCCCCTCAGTAATAGCTTGTGCTATTATTGAGATTAATACCCTCAATAAAGTGAAATCCCTAACTTAAACTACAGTTAAACCTTACAGACCAAGCCCCTGTCAACTCTTCAACCTAGTGAAGATGAATCACCTCATCTTCACAGCTGTACTCACAGCTTGCCTTGGGATTGGAGGCTACCAACAGAGTTCAGAGTTCTTTGGCCCCTCCACAGAAGGACTAGGTTATGACCCATACCACGACCCTGGCCAACTTAACTCTTCAAACACTGGTTCCTGGGTTCCTCTGGTATCTCCCCATTTGACACTATCCATTGCCATGTATACATCTGCTTCCTACATCCTCACCTACTTTACTGGGAGCTTCAGGCGCTTCAACATACACGCCAAAGTATTCCGTTGGTTGATGACAGTGTACCCCATAATCACTGCCTTGACGGGTTTCCAGTTCTCCAATTTGCTACCATACCTACTCCAAGTGGTGCCCATCATTTCAGGGTATTACAGTTTGACACTGTGTACCGCCAAGAGTTGGTCTTGTCAGCCATGCTGAAAAAGGTTAAGCTTGTGCTTGACACCAGCTATTAGCCTTACATCAGTGATGATAACCAGGAAGACAACAACAAGCCCAAGTTTATAGGACTACAGAGGGGCAGCTAGTGCTCAAGAAGGTTGCTGTGCTTTATACCAAGGTGTCCATGCCTTGTGTGCAAGTCATCAATCAGGATACCAGTTCATCTGAGCCCACTAAGCCCGCCCAGAAGCACATTCCTGATATCAAGTGGATCATATTTCTCTGGCTCATGTAGGAATCTGGTGACTACAAGGCGGTCACGGCCCTTATTGGAGTGAATCCTAAGTACACTAGCAAGGTATTCAACACATTCATTGATACTGGCCAAGTTCTTGTCGCAGAAAAATCCTTGCACGTGTCCACCATGCTCACCAAGGAGCACAAATGGGCAATCCACCAGTGGATAACCCAAGACTACCATCTTGAACTGGCAAATATACAGGCCATGGTCAAGTCTACTTTTGGGGTTGAGGCTTCAATTTTCTTTTAACACCATCTGATAAAGGGTCTGCGCTTTTGCTGAAAAAAACTTGGGGTATCTCCCTATAACAAAAACAGCCCAATCAATATCAAGACCTGTAAAAATACACTGAGACGTACACTGCCCTCAAAGCCAAGGGGACTGTCAGACTTTATTATATCAACAAATCAGAATTTGCCTCATCAATGAGCAATGAATATGGGTATGTTCCCAAAGGCTCAAATGACAGGGTAGCTTGGTGTGCTACAGTCTGCGCCACAGCCTATTCCATGGTGGCCTTTATTGGCCCAAAATGGATTGAGATGTACCAAATGATATTGGGATCTCACAATAGCCAGACCTTTTTGTCATTCCTCTGATTGGTCCAGGAGCACCTGAGGCGCACAAGCTTGGGCTTTACTAATGTCATTGTGCTTAATAATGTTGGCCTTCATAAGGTGGCAGATATTCTCAAAGAGTTTCCAATGATTGATACAGGCATTTCAGTTGGCCCCCAACAATTGACCATGTCCAATTTGTGCCTTCTCTTTCTTCCTGCCTATTTGCCTGTTGCAACTGAATAAATTAGATTTCAGTATTTGATTGGGGAAGACAAAAGTCTGATAGAAAGGACAAGAATGAATAGAATAAGGTTACTAATATACCATATGAGGAAAGCCACAAGGCCACAGGAGGTGGCACAGTGGTGTATTCTATGTAAGGTTTGAAGCAGAGGAATAACTTGTGTTATAACTGTGCTGTTTTAGCAGAGTTACAAGGGGAAAAATATTTGGAAACTAGATAATAATCTTTATTGAGAGATATAGATTATATAGCTATTGTGAATCAAGGATAACAGGAACATGATTGTGTTGATCACACGGCTGGATGGTGAAGAGGGGTGGCTTGATCCTTATAATGAGTCAAGCACCAAAACAAGTCACCCACTGAGATTAATCAGCTTTTGTCCATGTTATTGTATTTGGTAATTCAAGTTGTCTTCCTAACTTGGATGTGAGTGAATGGATAATTGGATTGCAGGTCACAAACCCGCTTACTTGAAACCTTGCTGGCGGGTCAAGCCTGCTGTTTCAACACTTGTATGGGGATCAGCAGGTCAAATTGGTAGTTCTCCTAATTGGGAGAAAGTGTCCACAATTTAATATTGCCCTCAGATTGGTTCATGTTGCTAGATATGTTGGCAGGCAAGGAGGGGAACTCAGTTGCAACACCCCCCTTGCTCCCTGCTTGTTGTCAGACACCAGGATAAGAGTCTGCAGAAGATCTGGGGAGGTCTGCACAAACAACCTTTGTGTGGGGATGAAGTGACAGGGACACAAACAATTGTGGTGGAGCTTATTGGTGTTTCCTTGGGCATCTTCAAGTTGATAGGTGTGGTTGTCATAGACCACGGCTATTTTGAAGGGTTCCAAGTGGTTGGATTCTAATTTGGCAGAATTGGGGTTGAGAGCATAAAAGGGATCAACTACAGTGTATCTTTCCTTGAGGTGTTTCCCCCCTCAATTTGCTTGTGTTAAATGTCTTGGGCTTTGGCACACCATTGGCTCAGGGAGGGAGTGGTTGACAGGGGAGGTTTCCTGGGAACTGTGGATTGTATTTCCTTTGTTTTACCCTGTCAAGCTGTCAGGGGTTCCAAAGGCCAAAGCGCTGGGGCTGAACCTGGTGCCCCTGTTAATTCTTGCTTGTAAAATGAGTAGAGCAGTGGGGAGGTGTTCAGTCCATGCAGTATTGGGGTGCTCCTGTGAGAGCTTGGCAATCAATTGGACCAAAAAACCATATAGGCACTCTATGAAACCATTGGCTTGGTGATGATAGGAAGTTGTGACTACTTGTTGGAGGGCATTCTTGGCACAGTACACCTTCATGATGTGCCCCAAAAGCTTGGGTCTGCCATCTGTGATAAGATGTTTGGGACGCCCAAAGCAGGCTACAATTTCTTTTCCAATGAAGCAATTGATGGTGGTGGCGGTATGGTTGATAGTTGCTCACGCTACTGGCCAACAGGTGATGTAGTCAATGGCTGTAATAATGTACTTCTTGCCTAGCCTGTCTTTAGGGAGAGGTCTAAAAATGTCAAGGGCCCACTTCTCAAAGGGTTCCATGGCTTTGATGGGTAGGACAGACTTGGGAGGGGCAGGTTTAGACGTGTTCTTTTTGCACAACACACACATTTTGAGGAGGTCCAAGACGTCTTGGCGCATACAGGGCCACCAAACCTTATGTTTCATGATCTCAAAGAGGTTACATCCTCTGATGTGACCCAGGGTTTGGTGATAATGTAGTATGGTGTCATCTCATTGTGTGATGGGAATATAGGGAGTCTTCTCACCTGTCTCTTCCTGGCAGCAGACGTTGCCAGCATTGTTGATGAACTGACTTTTGTTGTCCTTCAGCTTGGAGATAGTTACTGAGTTAAGGCCTCCATAACAAGTTGCCTCAGGATGGAGGTAGAGCATGGGCCAGTCTGGATCCAAGCTGTCATCCCCGGTGATGGATGCTACGTAGAGGCGTGAGAGAGTGTCAGCTGTGACAAGTTCCTTCCCAGGCTTGTACCCAATGCGCAACTGATAGGGGGATAGACGTTCAACCCAGCCTGCTTGGCAGCGTGTCAAGTGGGACTGCGTGTTGAAGTACTGGAGTGACTTGTGGTCTGTCAGGACGCGGGGTGGAAAGGTAGCCCCTTCCAGGTAATAACACCACTTCTTGACGCAGTGCACAATTGCTGCTAATTCTTTATCATGAATGGGATAACATTGTTCTGAGTCAGTAAGCTTCCTGGACTCATATGCCATGGGGAGGAAGACACCATTGTCAGTTTTCACCCTTAGCACCCCTCTTATGGCTCTGTCATAGGTGTCAGTCTTGATTTTGTACTGGCAGTTTCACTTGGGGAATTGGAATACAGGTGCAGTTGTAAGTCTCTGTTTTAACATCTCAAAGGCTTGATCTCTGGCAGGTGTCCAATGAAAGCGTTGTTTTGTGTTTAAGAGCCCAGTGAGGGGTGCAATTAGTTCTCTGCAGTTGGGGATGAACTTTTGCACACAGGCAATTATGCCCAAGAAGGTACACACCTGACCCACATGGCAACTACCATAATTAACTCATTCTTCAAGTTGACTTACTATATGTTTACAATCATAATTAAAAATACTTTAATGTCAACAGCATTGGAAAGTCAGAATTAAGTTTTCACTCACGCAGACTACTAAATATTGACACTTTTTTAATAAGCAGAAACCTGTTTCCTGAACATTTTACTTAATAAAAATTAAGCTTCAAAATACTTTTTAGGGTAATGTGACAACATAGATTTAAAAAAGTCCATAAAAAATTATACATGACAATTAGAAAAGTTCATAAAAATACACTTCAAAAATAATTTACTATGAAATTAGCTATCTTCACTATAAAATATTTTTTCCCACTTATAAAAATAAACAAATCTAATATACAAAAAGGTACTAAATAAAAATACACATATTATAGGAAAATATAGTAATCAGAAACAGTAACATAATTTTTTTCTTTATTGAAAACTACAAAAAACATATAATTTACTAGTAAAATACCAATATAGGCCATATAATACAGTCTAAGGCATCAAACTATCAATAGAAAATCCATGATTTTTATAAAAACAGTATCATAAATTATAAATGAGTTATTCAGAATAACTATTTATATAAAAATATTATACTGAACATATAAGAACCATATACAAAATTAGACAATACTCAATAAATTTAATTCAAAGCTAGACTGTGATCACCTGGTTGCCATTAAGAACTGTGGCAATCTTCTTGATGTATTCCCTAATCTCTGAAAGCTTATATTTGGCCTTGACAACGTCCTTGATCCTCTCTTGATATTGTTTCTCTTTGGCAGTTCTCTTCTTCTTGGATGGGCAGTGCTCAATATCTCTGATGGATGCAACAGTCTTCCCCCGTTGGACTTTGAGGTGCTTGTAGAAGGTGTTGTATCTGTGCTTGATTCCAAAGTAGGACTTGATATGCTTATGCCAGCACTCCAAAGATGAAGTAGTTTTCATCTCACCCTTAAGAACTGCCTGGTAGCAGTTCCAGTTGGCTTTGGCTTTGGCTCTGGGCTTGCTCTGGCGCTTAGTGACCTTACATCCAATCCACTGTGGTTTGTAATATTCAATGAAATGGTAGAAGTCATCCTCATGTTTCTTGGGATATGGATCCTGGCATAGGAGGTCAAAGGCTTTTCCAGCATGCTCTGGCTTTACAAAGGCTAGTGCTACAAACTGCCGAATTAAGAACTTGCATTTTCCTGATGTATCTAGACGGTGGAGCTTGCTGAGCTCAGGTAGACCCTTTAGTTGCCTGTTGACAGCCTGTCAATAATGAAAAAAACACCCCTGGACCTCTCCATCAAAGGTATTTACAAAAGTGTTATACTGGGCAGTTTCATAGTCCATTATTATAGTTGAGGGGCCAAGTGCTTTATCATGAGCTTCTTGTTCTGCAGCAAGGGTGGATTCATCCTTTTCATCATCATCTGGATTGGCTCTAGTGTTATGGCCAGGGGGACTCTTTTTATTACTGGGTAGGGCTTTCAAGCCCTCCTGAAGGATTTTAAAGGCCATTGTGTAGATCTCTTCTGTTGCCCCAGGAAACAGAAAGTAGGCAAATGGGAGCACCTTGCCTTCAATAAGGGAATGTACAACTCATAGTTGGTAAAAAGGCGGGGACATACTGCAAAGGTACTGTCACATAATCAGGTCTCTGAATCTCTTAACTGCTCCAGGTTCTGTTGTGTAGCATAGCATATAATTCTTGCCTCTGCTGTAGGCCCATCATCATGTAAAAGGAACACCTCATCACCATTGAACATCTTTAACTCCTCTGTCAAGACTAACTCTCCTTGGACCATGGCAGATTTCTTATGGGGGAATGGATCACGGCGTTTGTTACATATGTACTTCACTAACCGGTTGCGGTCAGGGATGAGCTTCAGGTTCTCATTACTTAGGTGTGTGGTGGCCTTAACCGCCAGATCAGAAGCCTTGACGTCTTTGGAGACTGTAACCATTTTGTAGAGGTACCACTTTAGAAGCTTTTCAATAAGATTGATTGGAGCATTGCATGTGTGCTCTCCTTTTTCACTAGTGACCTTATCCCATCCTTCTGTGTTGATCCTGGAAGAACAGCTTCTATTTCCACACACATAATGCTTGCTTCTTCCTGCTCTCTTCTGATTGTTGCAATTGAAAACATAGCTATCACAGACTAAACTTGCACCTCCTTTGACAGACATTAGAGGGAAAAACCAAGAGACCTTCTTTGAGAGCTTAAACTCTCCTTTGATGTTACATATATTGTGAGCCTTTAGGGGATCCCATGTGCCAATTGGTGCTTGATGATAGTCAGACAGGTAATCATCAGGATCTTCTTTATTGATACTTGATGAGGAGGATGGAGGTGCAGATTCATTTGGCGGTGGAGGGGAATTATCTGGAGTTGGATTCTTGCGCTTCTTGGACTGGGATGAGCTTGATTCCTCGGGGCTTGATTTCTTTAAGCTTGATTTATCTGGGCTTGGCTGGGGTTCTGGACTCTTGGGTATCTTCTTTCTTCCTTGCTTGTTTAGTGGAACCTCATCTCCTTCTGATTGGTACCAGCTTAGAGAAGAGGAGGGGTCAGGGGAGGGCTCTTTGCTTTCAGGGTCTGGGGTCTTCTTCTTTGTCTTCTGTTTCTTTGAGGGCTCTTTGGCTGGTTTTTTGTTGAGATAGGGACTTTGGGCCTTTCCAGAGGCTTTGGGTACTTTCTTGGTTGACTTGGGGTTCTTTTGTGGCTTCTTGGAAGATTTGTCCTACAATAATTAGATTAGAGCTCATAAAGTAAGAATAATCATGTGAAACATGAATAAAATTAAACAATAATCACTTGTTTTAAATTTTATTATGAATTAAATAGTTTATAGAAGCATGGAAAGTAATTTTAGAGCAAGTTTATTAGTAAAGAATAGAAAAAAACCATGTTTAAATAAAAAGTTGACATTCTGGTAGTCACTATAGTCAAAAATATTTAATTTAGTTTGTCAGCATAAAAAACGCTTTAATTTTGACTATCAACATACTGACAGTCAGCATTAAACTAGAAAAACACTATATAAATCACTTATAAAGCTTAGTTAATTTTTTCTGGAGTTGGTTTTTTAAGGCTGAAATTGATTATTTTTAAATTTAAAAAATTAAAGATTTGCATATGTAGCTTATGAAAACTAAATAATAGGGATTGTAGAGGGAAGTCTAAAGTACAGCCCTGGGTACTTTGGCCTGAATTATCATACCATTGTATGTGTGCTTTTTGTTAAGCAGCAGTGTTTTACTAATAAACCAGTGAAGGTGTCAACATTCAGGCAGTCAGCATTCTTTTATAGTAACTCTCCTATTAAATCTTGCTTAAATTATGTCACTTTGTTTGCTTAGCCAAACCCCTTTGTTGCAATTTAGGTGCTGCGTTGATTTGACACAGAGTTAACATTTAAATACATATATAAATTCTAGTTTTAACATATGCGTTTTGGCTTAAGTGTACTTCAGGAAATAAGCTATAGTTTATCCAGTGAGTTTAAAATAACAGTAAATATCTTAATAATACAAATAACACTCTGAAAGTTGGCATATGTCTTTGTTCAATGCTTATCTTAATACATATTTAATAAAAACAGTAGTATAAAATATAAAAAGTAGTTATTTTTAGAATATTGTGTATTTTATTAAGAAATTTATGGATTCTTATTTGGGGTCAACATCCAGATATTACTTACTGTAGTTGACCTTAGTGTAAAAGTACAAAGAAACTTACATTTTCACAGTAAATTATATTAGTTTTTTGGCTTAAAATTAAGCCTTTGTTTAAATGGTGTTGACATTATGCCTGTTTCTTTTTAATTTTGAAATTCCGACTTAATAATTTACTATGAAAAATTAGCTTAGTTTTGGAAATGCCCAATTCTGGCAGATAAATACTAAAATAATGTTGACTTACTGAATGTTGACAAATTGTTGACATTCAGTAAGTTGACTTGCGGAATAAGTTAATTCTGGCAGTTGCCACCCACATCAGTGGGGGGTGGCATGCTTGTGATTGCCTTAATCTTGAAAGGGTCAGGCTTTATCCATTGGGCAGAGATGGTGTGCCCAAGGAACAAGAACTCTGACCAGAGAAATTTGCATTTGGAAGGCTTGGCCTTTAGTTGGTTTTTACAAAGGGTGTTGAGGACAGCACAAAGGTGTTGGAGGTGTTTGGTTTGATCTTGACTGAAGACAATAATTTTGTCAAGGTGCACAATAACACACTTTCCAATTAAACCTTCAAATGCTTTGTTCATCAACATGGAAAAGGTAGAGGGAGTGTTGGTCATTACAAAGTTCATGACATGGCACTCAAACAACCCATAGCGTGTGTGGAAGGCAGTTTTTGCCTCATCTCCTGGTGCAATGTGGACCTGGTTGTACCCTGTGGTGAGATCAATCTTACTAAAGATCTTTGCACCTGCAAGTGTGTCAAACAGGCCATCAATCAACGGCAGGGGGTACTTGTTCTTAACTGTCACCTCATTTAGGGCGCGGTAATCTGTGACCAGGTAAAGAGACCTGTCCTTCTTGGATATAAAGAAGACAGCTGCCCTGTATAGAGAGAGCAAGGGGCAAATGAAGCCCTTGTCAAGCGCGTCTACAAGGTGCTGGTGGAGGGTCTCATCTTCCTTTGGTGTAAGACAATATAAGGGGTGTGCCTTAGGTAACAACCCTTGGAGTTGTACAGCATGCTGGATTTCTTGAAGAGGAGGTAGTTGGTCCAGTGTTTTGCTGAAGAAGTCCTTGTACTCCTTGAGGAGTGTGGCAAGAACTTGTGGAGGTGAAGTGGTCAAGGGAGAGGCAGCAGATGATTCAGTGCGGATAACTTTGACTGAAAATTAGTTAAAGTCTAGTTTCCCCGCTTGAAATCATATGAGCCTGTCTCTGTTATTCTAACAAATACAGTGTTGTAGAGTATTTTGTTCATCTTGACAGGGTAAATCTGGAAGCTCATCTCATTTCTGTTGAGGGTGATTACAGACATATCCCAGTCAATATATAGGTGGTTGTGCTGGAGCCAGTTGAGGCCAGAAATGATGTTGTGGCTTAGCCCTGCCATGATTGGCCCAGAGAGCTTAACCTAGATGTTTCCCATTCTCACAGAGAAGGGTGCTGTCTCATGGGTGATTGCCACTCTATGGGCGTTGGCTACACTTACTGCCTTGAATCAACTAGGCACTCAAATCAGTTTCTGAGAATCTGTGAAATCCTGGTCAACCATGGTGTGATTGGCTCCAGTGTCTACCAAAAGTTTGTGGGTGTTCCCACAAAAATGGAAGGGGTAGGCTAAGCTGGTGATTTTATTGGAAGAATGACTTGCTTGGAGGACAGGGTTGTTACTATGAACCTGGAATACATTGAGGGTCTCAACATTGTGCACATTATAGTTGCAGGGATTCTTTGCAAGGAGGGATTGAGAGTGGGGATCAAGTGGGGTTTTAGAACCTCTTGTAACTAAAACCCCCAGGCTTTTCCCTGGTCCTCAATTTGTGCTAGCTGGAGCTCCCCCCTTGCGGGGCGCTTGATTCCATTCTCCTGCTGACGAGGTTGGCAGCAGCCCACTTGACTGTGGCCACTTCCAGATGTTTCATGGGGTTGGAATGTAGTATCATTGGTGCAACGGAAGCCCATGGAGGCCTGATTGTTAGCCTCCACAATGTCCTTATAGCAGTTGTCAATGGAGGCACAACAACCTACAGGAACCTATTTTCAAATATGGGGCTTAATCCCATTGACTATGAGAGTGAGAAACATGCTGCTTCTGTTGATGGTAGCTTATGGGGCAGCAGCAAGTTACTTGGGGACAGATCTTGTTTGTTTGATGACCAGGAGGGGAGTTCCCACTACAATGGGTGAAAAGATTTCACTGTAACAGGACCTGGCGGCGTCACTAAATGTCACCCATGTGACATCTGTCAGGGATTCTTTCCCTGACTACATTAATTTTATGGAAGGTTTTAAAGGTATTACACCAGGATAAACAAAAAGTAACAAAAG
This sequence comes from Entomophthora muscae, assembly GCA_014839935.2. Classification (NCBI taxonomy): domain Eukaryota; kingdom Fungi; phylum Entomophthoromycota; class Entomophthoromycetes; order Entomophthorales; family Entomophthoraceae; genus Entomophthora; species Entomophthora muscae. Next base: position 487,530 of record QTSX02000735.1, on the reverse strand, counting down.
CCTTCTGACTATGGATAACACTGGCTTGAAGCCAGACAGAGATCAAACTCCAGACCCTAAAGAAGAGTCAAATGTTAGTCTACCTGCACCAATCAAACTTAGTTTACCTTTTTATTTGAGTTTAATTCATTCAAAATTTGCTTTTGCGCTTTCTCCCAACTTTGAACTGGTTAATAATCAAGTTGAGGATGCTCCTTACTGCTCCTCCTCTGATTGGCTGCTTGTTGCTTGCTTGCCGCTCTGGAATTCATTATTCCTATATCTCTACCAGGCTCTGCAGTTGTTTCCTGCTGATATTAAGCCAATTAATTGCTTAATTGTTTCTTATCTTGTGGTTTACTTTTGTTGCCTCTCCTAGTATGTTAAGTTCATATATTTTATTAAGATCCAGGTTCATATGAACATAGTAAAATTAATAATTTCAGCCTTAAGCTCAGTTAAGCCACAATGTAAATCCTCTCACATCCCTCTATCCTCTTAAATTTCACAGCCCCACCATTTTGGTATTTAAGTGAGCATTTCCTATTCTTTATACTTTTTTCAACAATAAAGACTTATATTACTTTACTCCTGCCCACACTTATCTTTTGATCCCTTATTTGAAACCATGAAATGAATCTTATTCCTGTTCTGATTTCTAGTCCTCCTGCTTATAGTTGTATTAGGTCTTGAAGACCCTACTCCCACCACTGACTGGCATAACTCCTCTCCCAATGATGCCCACCAGAACAAGTCTCTGGCCAATGGGTGGTTCAAGTATCCCTCTGGCCACTTGGGAAGAAAGTTCCATTATGGTTGCAACACTACTCCTCCTCCAGTAGAACCTTCTCTAGTTAGACCCAACACATCTCTCTACTTGTTGACATACTTGGTAGGGTATTATCTATTGGGTCAGTTCAGCTCCATGATGAGTAGGTTTGCTTATTTGGGCCACTTAGGCCATCTTGCCATGATTACAGTACCTATTGGATCAGTAATTGCAGGGCTCAACTTAGGGGCTTTGGTCCACCAGGTAGGGAACTTGTTTCCTATCAAGTGGGTCCCTGACAACATCCTGCTCTTGGATTTCCCAGTTGGTAAAACACACTGCAGCAGGCCCTGTAAGGCGCCCAGATGCAGTGGCAACCCACATGGGCTCAGGCACTTGGCAGATGTAAAGGCGGGTCTCTGTGGAATGGAGCCAGCTAACAATGTCAGCCCCTTCTACACCCCCCGAAAAAGACTCAAGCTGGAAGTTTAACATGTATTGCAAAAGGTCCAATTGAGGCAGGGTGACACTTGCGTTGTGCTGCCCCAGGCAGAGGCAATTGTACACACTTTTAAGCACCAGCTGTTCCTGGTAGATAACATATCCTTTGGGGATGTCCCCCTTGGAGATTGGAAGAAAAGTTTCTTGGTGGGGAGTAGCCATACAAACTGTACTTTGTCCTTTCTTAAGGGGAATTTCTCTTAGGTAGGTTGTGGATCTACTTCTGCTACCAATGTTGCAAATGAACCAATGAGAGTTCATTATTTGATTGGGGAAGATAACAGTCCAATAGAAAAGACAAGAATGAATAGAATAAGATGTACTTTATTGTAGAATATTGTGACTAATATACCATATGGAAAAAGCCACTAGGCCACAGGGGGTGGCACAGTGGCAGGTTCCATGTAAGGTTTGAGGACAAGGAATAACTTGTGCAAGGATCAGCAAGGTCAAATTGGTAGCGCTCCTAATTAGGAAAAAGTGCCTGCAATTCAACATTACCATCATATTGATCCATGCCATTAGATATGTCTTGGGGCAACTCATCAAGTGCCCCCTGTGTATTGTACAATACATTAGCAGGCAAGGAGGGAAACTTGGTTGCAACACCAATAATGCTTCTGCACACTCAGGAGTCCAAACCAAACCTGTCTTACCACTAGCCAAATACAAAGGGGCTGCCACTTCAGAAAAATGTGGAGTGAACTTTTTCAATAAAGTACAGATACCCAAAAAGCTAAAAATCTGAGATACAGTCACTGAGGTAGCATACTCACAGACTGCTGCCTCCTTATCAGGGGCAATAGTGTGACCATCCTCAAAGATAAAGTTTCCCAGAAAGGTAACCTTACATTTAAAGAATTCACACTTAATTTGCTTAATGAATAAGTTATCCTGTAGAATACACTCTAACACTGCTGATAAGTGGACCTTATGGGACTTCTCATCTGTGGAGAACACCAAGATTTTGTCCATGTATGCAATGGCACACACACCCAGAAGGTCTCCCAAAACTGAATCTATCAACTGCTCAAAGCATGCAGGGGCATTTTTCAACTCAAAGGGTATAACACAGAACTGGAAGATGCCTTTCTTGGTTTGAAACACAGTCAGTCACTCCATCTGTTGCGCTTTTTGCTTTACAGCGCCACAATTATTTGAGATTATAGGGCACAGGACATTTTTCAGAATACAGTCATATGTGAGGATAAAAGTAGTATTGTATCAGAAGAGCCAGGACTGAGAAGAACCATGATTGTTGCCCAGCAATGGCTTCTGATTGCGCAGAAGCACTTAAGGATTAGGATGAGGTCAACCAGATTAAAGATAAAATAAAGATGGTTCAAAGATGATTTTATTGTAAATGAGTAATTCTTCTTATACCTTCTACAAGGGTAATCTCTGGGCTGCTAGCAATGTCTTCTAGGACATTTTAACATGTCCCTTATTTGGTTAATTATTAATCTAGGTTTGGCGCTTCCTGCACATCACCCAATAGAAAATTTTCATCTTCACCCAGCACAGGTGATCCTTGCTGGTGTGGAATATTTGGCTACTTCAGAATCACTTCCTGCTTCCTTTGCATACTACAGCTTAATGCCTATTAATGTGACAATTATGGGAATTTGAGATTATGGGGAATTGAACCCAGCGCCTTGGTGCTTGATGTAAAAGTAAGGCGGCGCCGCAGCGCTTGCAATAATCTTAAGTTGGTGCAGCGGCACTTGACGTAAAGGTAGTTTGGTGCTTTGGCGCCTAATCCAGTCACAAGGCGGCACCACGGCACTTTGTGTATTTATTAAGTGCCGCAGAAGCAAATCATGTGTCATTTAATTGTTGCAGCAGCGCTTATCATTGGCTAGTTTAAGGCTCAGGTCAGCAGACTACTGCTGATTCAATATGAATATAATTTATACTACCAATTTATGTTATTTGGTAGCTGAAATTCATATCTGGAAGCTCCGTCATAATTAGTATCATTGTATTTTGTACTAATAATTTATGGATTTGGTTGTAACAATCCCAATCTGTGGGCTCTGTCATAATTGGCATCATTTCTTGGTCAAAATTCCTAACACCATTCCCTCTGCAATCCTAATCTGATTAAACTCATCCAGAAGATCAAGTTTCAAGAAAACCTTAGCCTTTTTAACACAACAAGAGATTTGCACTTCAAGAGAAAAATGGTAGGGATCCAGAATAGTGATGCTGTTTAGATTCCCATAATCTACACATTGTTGTAAAGACCCATCTGACTTGTGAACAAACAACAAGGGATAAAAGATGGACAAAGCCTTCTTAAAAATGTAGCCTTTTGCCAACATATCCCAAGTCCACTCCTCCAAACATGCATTTTTCTTCAGGGTCAAAGGGTAAATAGGAGAAGAAATGCGGATATCAACAGTAACCTTGAAGTCAAAGCCAAACTGCGTGTGTTTAGGAAGGACCTTGCCCCTAGTAGCATCAATTACCACCAACCAAGGTTGAAGGCATAGCAGAAAATCCAAATTCACAGGAGTCAGAACAGGAACCAACTGGATAGTTTGAGAAGACTGTTCTAACTCCAATATTCCTAGAAATTGAATATAAACAGTAATACCTGAAGAATGGTCTGCCTGCAACTTGTTTTCCTTAAGAAGAGCTGACACATTATGATCCTGCCATCAGCCTACCCCCAAGATAATAGGGTACATAAGGGTAGTGCATATGGATAATCAATCAGTAAAGGACTGACTGCAACAGAAAAAGTCACTGGCTTCTTCAACTGAAAAGACGGAAATGCTTGGCAATTCCCCCCTCTGACCAACATGCCAGGATGATACTTCAACTGTAACAAATCTGAAGTCTCTACGCTCATAAAGTTTTCTGAAGCACTAGTATCCAACAAAATTGTAGGACAGAAGATAATTTGACCATTATCAATGCTACCATAAAACAAGAAATAACCAGAAGAAGATTTCTTTGCTGCAAACAAATAAACTGCAGCAGGATCTTGATCCTCTCCAATGGCCTAAACTGTGGCTAAGGAGGAAGGGTGCTCCTGAAAATAATGTTCAATCATTTCTTGAAATGCTTTGGGAAGAACGGGGCAGTCACAATCAATAGGAACCAAAGGTAACTCTTCAGTTTCAACAACAGACAACTTGGTTGGATATATGTGTTGTAACATAGCCAGAGAACTTTCAGATGATGCTATCTCTGTCACCTCCTCCACACTTTCTGATTTGTTCAGAATTGCCAACTAAGGCTGAGGAGATACACAAGAAGAACACTCTATGACAGGACTAGGATAATTAACCACATAATGTGAACCAGAAAACCAGGACTGTGTGGCAAGTTTGGCTTCAATTGCCAACACACCTTGCTTGGTAGCAGAAGTATTTGAGACCAGAGAAATAATTTGGTTTACCAGGGCCTCAGTTGTGGTTAACAGGGAGTCCCAAACTGCCAAGTCTTTTGCAGTTTTGTTTAACTGCTAACCACAATACTGAAAGCTTATTCATCTTGAGAACATTAATAGTTTGGTGATAAGCCAGGAACTGATGTTGCAACTGAACCAATGAGGATTCAGTACTTAGAATTGGGGAAGACAACAGTCCAATAGAAAGGACAGAATAATAAGAATAAGGTATTGTTTATTGTAGAGCATTGTTATTAATATACTATATGGGAAAGCCACAAGGCCACAAGGGGGTGACATGATGGCATGTTTCATGTAGGGTTTGAAGCCAAGAAATAACTTGTGCAGGGATCATCAGGTCAAATTGGTAGTGCTCCTAATTAGGAGAAAGTGCCTGCCATTTGATACCACCATCAGATTGGTTCATGTCATTAGATATGTCAAGGGGCGACTCATTGAGCGCCCCCTGTGTATTGTAAGATACGTTAGCAGGCAAGTCTGGAAACTTGGTTGCAACATCCCCCCTTGCCCCCTGTTTGTTGTCAGACACCAGGATCAGAGTCTGCAGAAGATCTGGGAAGGTCCACACAAACAACTTTTGTGTGGGGATGGTGCGGCAGGGGCGCAAGCAATTGTGGTGGAGTTTCTTGGTGTTCCCTTGGGTGTCTTCAAGTTGATAGGTGTGGTTGTCATAGACGGCGGCTATCTTGAAGGGGCCTAGGTGGTTGGGTTCTAACTTGGCAGAATTGGGGTTGAGGGTGTAGGCGGGGTCACCTACAGCATATCTGGCTTCAAGGTGCTTTGTCCCTCCTTCAATTTTTTTATGCTCAATTTCCTGGGCTTTGGCACGCCATTGGTCCAGGGATGGAGTTGGCACTAGGGGGGCTTTGCAGGGACTGTGGACTGTAGCTTTTCCTGCTCAACTCCCATTAGAATGTCAGGAGTCCCAAAGGCTAAGGTGCTGGGGCTGAATCCTGTGCCTCTGTTAATTCTTGCTCGTAAAATCAGTAGAGCGGTGGGCAGGTATTCAGTCCATGCAGTATTGGGGTGTTCCTGGGAGAGTTTAGCAATCAATTGAACCAGTGAGCCATTTAGCTGTTCTACGTGTCCATTGGCTTGTGGATGGTAGGGAGTTGTAACTACCCGTTGGAGAGCATTCTTGGCACAGTATGCCTTCATGACATGCCCAACAAGTTCTGGACCACCATCTGTGATGAGACATTTGGGCCGCCCAAAGCAGGCCACAATTTCCTTGCCAATGAAGCGGGTGATAGTAGTGGCGGTGTGGTTGGTTGCCGCCCAGGCCACTGGACAACAAGTAAAGTAGTTGATGGCAGTGATAATGTACTTCTTCCCCAGTATTTCTTCAGGGAGGGGCCCAACAATGTCAAGGGCCCACTGTTCAAAGGGCTCCATGGCCTTTATGGGTAGGACAGACTTTAGGGGAGCAGGTTTAGACGTGTTCTTTTCACACAGCACACATGTTTTGAAAAGATCCAAGATGTCTTGATGCATGTGTGGCACCAAACCTTTTGCTTCATGATTTTGAAGAAATTACATCCTCTGATGTGATCCAGGGTTTGGTGGTAGTGCAGTATTGTGTCACCTTGTTGTGTGGTGGGAATATAGGGAGTCTTCTCACCTGTCTCTGCCCAGCAGCAGACGTTGCCAGCATCAATGGTGAACTGGCTTTTGTTGTCCTTCAGCTTGGAGATGGTTACCAAGTTGAGGTATTTGTATTGAGTTGCCTCAGGGCAGAGATAGAGCATGGGCCAGTCTGGGTCCAAACCATTGTCCCCAGTGATAGACGCTACGTAAAGGTGGGAGAGGGTGTCAGCTGTGACAAGTTCCTTCCCAGTCTTTTACTTGATGCGCAACTGGTAGGGGGACAGGCATTCAACCCAACCTGCCTGGCGGCATGTCAAGTGGGACTGTGTGTTGAAGTATTGGAGCAACTTGTGGTCTGTTAGGACGCGGGGAGGAAAGGTAGCCCCTTCCAGGTAACAGCGCCACTTCTCAACACAGTGGACAATTGCCGCTAGCTCTTTATCATGAATAGGGTAACACTGTTCTGAGTCCGTAAGTTTCCTGGATTTGTATGCCACAGGGAGGAAGGTCCCATTGTCAGTTTCAACCCTTAGCACTCCCCCTACGGCCCTGTCAGAGGCATCAGTCTCAAGCGTGTACTGGCAGTTTTGATTGGGGAACTGCAGTACTGGCGCCGTTGTAAGTCTCTGCTTCAACGTTTTGAAGGATTGATCTCTGGCGGGGGTCTAATGGAAGCGCTGATTGGTATTGAGAAGCTTGGTGAGAGGTGCAATTAGCTCCCCACAGTTAGGAATGAACTTATGTATGTAGGCAACCATGCCTAAGAATGTCTGCATTTGGCCCACATTGGTGGGAGGCGGCATACTGGTGATTGCCTTGATTTTGGCAGGGTTGGGCTTTATGCCTTGGGCAGAGATGGTGTGTCCAAGGAATAATAACTCCAACTCAAGAAACTCACATTTGGAGGGTTTAACTTTTAGCCAATTATTTTGAAGAGTGTCAAGGACAGCACGGAGATGTTGGAGGTGTGTGGTTTGATATTGACTGAAGACAACAATGTTGTCAAGGTACACAACCACACATTTTCCAATCAGTTCCTCAAATGCTTTGTTCATCAACATGGAAAAGGTGGAGGGAGCGTTAGTCATTCCAAAGTTCATGACCCAACACTCAAACAACCTGTAGTGTGTGCGTAAAGCAGTTTTTGCCTCATCCCCTGGTGCAATGCAGACCTGGTTGTACCCTGCAGTGAGATTAATCTTGCTAAAGACCTTTGCACCTGCGAGTGTATCAAATAGGTTGTCAATGAGCGGCAGGGGGTACTTGTTCTTAACCGTCACCTCATTCAGGGCGCGGTAGTCTGTGACCAGGCAAAGGGACCCATCTTTCTTGGCTACAAATAAGACTGCCGCCCTGTATGGAGAGAGCAAGGGGCAAGTGAAGCCTTTATCCAGCGCGTCCACAAGGTGCTGGCAGAGGGTCTCATCTTCCTTTGGTGTAAGACAATATAGAGGGTGTGCTTTAGGTAGCAACCCTTGGAGTTGAACAGCGTGCTGGATCTCCCAAGGAGGAGGCAGTTGGTCCAGTGTTTCACTGAATACGTCCTTGTACTCCTCAAAGAGAGTGGCAAGTGCTGGAGGAGGTGTAGTGATCAAGGGGGGAGCCGCAGACAGTTTGGCGCAGATAACTTTGACTGAACACTGGTTGAAGTCTAGTTTTCCCCCCTTGAAGTTGTACAAGCCTGTTTCTGTTATTCTAACAAACACAGTGTTGTGGAGTAACTTTCTCATTTCAACAGGGTAAATTTGGAACCCCACCCCATTTCTATTGAGGGTGATAACAGATGTATCCCAATCAATGTAGGGGCAATTATGTTGGAGCCAGTTGAGGCCAGCAATTACATTGTTGCTGAGCCTGGCCATGATGTGCCCAGAGAGCTTGAACTGAATGTTCCCCATTCTCACAGAGAAGGGTATTGACTCATGGGTGATGGCAACTCTGCAGGAGTCAGCTACGCGCACTGCCTTGAACCTGCTAGGCACGCAATCTAGTTGTTGGGCGTCAGTAAATGCCTGGTCCACCATAGTGTGGTCAGCCTTGGTATCTACCAGTAGTTTGTGGGTGTTTCCATGGAAACGGAAGGGATAGGCTAAGTGGGTTACTTTATTTGAAGAATAGCTTGCTTGCAAGACAGGGCTGTCACTGTGGACCTGGAAGACGTCAAGGGTTTCAACCTTGTGGATACTGTAGTCGCAAGGATTTTTGGCAAGCAAGAATTGAGAGGATGGATCAGATGGGGCTGTAAACCCTCTTATTGCTACAACCCCCGGGCTTTCCCAGCTCCTCAATCTGTGTTAACTGGAGCTCCCCCTTGCGGGGGCGCTTGATTCCATTCTCCTGCTGATGAGGTTGGCGGCAGCCCACTTGACTGTGGCCACTGCCAGATGTTGCATGGGGTTGGGATGTAGTATCATTGGTGCGACAGAAGCCCATGGAGGCCTGATTGTTAGCCTCCACAATGGCCTTATAGCAGTCATCAATGGATGCACAACAACCTACAGGGACTCACTTACAGATGTGGGGCTTAAGGCCATTGATTATTAAGGTCAAAAGCATGGCGTTTCTATCTGTGATGGCTTTGGGGGCAGCAGCAAGGTACTCAGGAACAGACCCAGTCTGTTTAATTGCTAACAGGGGAGTTCCTACCACAATTGGTGAGAAGGTCTTGCTGTAGCAGGACTTGGCTGCATTTCAGAATGCCAACCACATGACTTCAATTTCCTGGCTGGCCCAGTTGGTGAACCACACAGCGGCGGGCCCTGTGAGGCAGCCAGATGCAGTGGCAACCCACATGGGCTCTGGTACTTGGAAAATTTGAAGGCAGGTTTCTGTGGATTGGAGCCATCTGACAATGTCAGCCCCTTTGACTCCATCTGTGAAGGATTACAACTGTAGATTGAGCATGTGTTGTGAGAGATCTGACTGGGGAGGGGTGGCGCTAGCGTCATGCTGCCCAAGGCAAAGTTGATTGTACACACTCATGAGGACTAGCTGGTCTTGATGGATGACATACCCGTCAGGGATGTCCCCTTGGGGATTGGCAGGAAGATTTCTTGTGAGGGAGTAGCCATACGGCCCGTACTCTGTCCTTTCTTAGGGGGAATTTTGTTTTTAGGTAGGTCATGAACCTACTTCTGCTACCACTGTTGCAACTGAACCAATGAGGATTCAGTACTTGGAATTGGGGAAGACAACAGTCCAATAGAAAGGACAGAATAATAAGAATAAGGTATCATTTATTGTAGGATATTGTGATTAATATACTATATTGGGAGGCCACAAGGGGGTGGCATAGTGGGGAGTTCCAGGTAAGGTTTAGAGCCAAGGAATAACTTGTGCAGGGATCAGCAGGTCAAATTGGTAGCACACCTAATTAGGAGGAAGTTCCTGCAACTCAACATTGCCATCAGATTGGTTCATGTTGTTAGATACTTCAAGGGGCAACTCATCAAGTACCCCCTGTGTATTGTAAGATACGTTAGCAGGCAAGTCTGGAAACTTGGTTGCAACACTGAGGAAGGAATACTGGCAAAGGAGTAATACCCTGATAAAAGGTGTACAACTTCCAGTAGACTTTTAGCTCCTCAATAGATACACACACAGTATTTAACAAAGGGTATAAAGATGCACTCTCAGTTAAAACATGTGGATTACGCTCCACTCAGACAACAACCATTTGTGAACATCCACTGAAACCTCTGTTGTTAATATATATGAAAGTGAGTCTGTCTGTCTGTAATGTTGCCTCTAGTGGGCTCAAGCTGTAAGGGATTTGACTGAATTGATTTTTACTTAAATTTGATTTAAAAGTTGATTGTTAAGCCAAAAGCTCAATTTGGCTCATCCTTAAATTCAATCCCTTATATACATCTTTGAAAGTACACAGATTGAATTCCAAGGGAGCGTGGTCTAAATTATTTTGAACTGAAATATAAGCCACTTGGACTTAAATAAATTTGTATTTGATTACTTGAATTTTAAATTAGTGGCTGGCCCCATTCAACCATATCAAAGTGGCTTATCTGTATAGACTACTTGACTCTAGAATTGGTGGATTAAATTATAAAGGAAGCAATGATTGTTTAATATCCTTTTATATGATTGGATGTTTAAACTCTGCTGATGATTGAATTGACTGATGAAAAGAGAGCTTGATCAGTTTTAAATATATTAAATTGAAAAAGATACATAAATTTATGTTTAAGTACAGGATGGTTGGCTTGGAAATTTTGAATCTATCTATTCTAAAGTGAAACAATAAAATATTCCACTTGGATGCATCAGCTGATCCAAGTGGCTGCATATTGTTTCAGAGTAAACCTTGCTTGTTGCAGCTTCATCCCAAAAGAACATCAGTGGAGTAAACTGGCTATGATAAAATTATGATTCAATAGAATGATTTTCATGAAATTTAGAGGATGTAGAGCAATTTTTCAGATGATTATGATTAAAATGGTACCAAAAATGATAGCTCTAGCTGCTCTAGATGCTGAGATATATAGTTAAGTGCTGGAATAGATTCACATCATAATCAAAGGCTTAGACTCAATTTGATATTATCTAAATTTACTTTTAATACATACTGAAAAACTAAAATCAATGTATCTCAGTAAATACTACTGTAAATTCAGAACCTGAACGTAAAAATGCGGGATTGTCAAATCCTTGGTCCAAATTTTGAATCACTTTTGCGGGCAACTCAGCTGAGTGAAAAATAAAATATTTAATAAAATCAACCATTTATTTTGATTTTTTTGGTTTATTTAAATTGGCAAATTTCGAATCTCTTGAGCAGATAACTCAACTAACAAAAGACAAAACTCAGCAAACAAATGCAGGATACATGAATCAGAAATGCGGGATTCTAATGTACAATTTGTGATTTCCTGTATTTCAAACAAATCATAGACATCATGTGAAAATTAACAAATCTGAAATTGTGGGATTGTCAAATCCAAGAACCAAGTTTCAAATCATAATTGCAATGAATTTGAAATAAATATAAATTATTGGTGTCTCAAAAAGGATGTTAAAGGATCTAGAGTAGATTTGTGATAATTCTTTTAGGAAGCACAAGCATTCTCAAAATTCACCCTATTCCATTTTAGGACGGCCAAAATTTAGATTGTAATATTCACAAAATTGACATATATAACAATAAAACTGATTAAAATATACATTCCTCTTCTCAAGTTTAAAATTTTAATAAATTTTTATTATGTCTTCTTCCAACACCAACCAAGTCAATGAGCTGTTCCCTGGCCTTGACAAAATCATGCAGGGCTACACTGGGTCTCTTAACAGTGAAGCCTCTGTCTATGGCCACTCCCAACCTGCAGGCCCCTCTGCAAGCACTACCCAGGAGTGTGTTCTTTCTCCTGCGTCCTCAAGCATGGCCCTGTTTGCCCATCATGCACAGGCAGCTGCTAACCAAAATCCCTTATCATTGATGGCATCTGGAACCAGCCATTTGAGCCATGGGGTCACTCAAAGAGCCCAGAACCCCAAAACAGCCAATCAGATGGCATCAACCAGTTTCCAAGATGGACATGTCCCTCCCCCAGTCAATCAGCCTGCAAGACGCAGAAGAAAATTGATCACCCTGGAGGATGTTCTCAAAATGGTTGAAAAGCAAGGGAAGCTTATGTCCCTTGGGGAAATTGCGGCCGCAATGGGGTTTGCAAAGTCCACTGTGGCTGCAACCCTGCAAGCCCACGCCAACTGTGACCCCCTGCCAAGAAGACCCCAACTGGTGCTTGTACCTCAACCACAGGTGAAAAAGCCCACCCTCTCATGATGGCCATTATGGAACGTGACCCGTGAATGCCCCTGGTCCAGGTACGTCTCCAGTTGGGACTCCACAGCATCTTCACCAACAAAAGAACAGTGAATTCATGGATGCACGGAGTTGTGGTTGCTGCTAGAATCTTGTTCAATCAAGTTCTCAGTGGCCCCATTTTGGTGGATACCAACCCTTACAATTCAACAATTATTAATTTTATCAAAGGAAGGGCAATGAGGGCCTGCAATGACATAATATTCCTGTCGTATGCTAAGATCTTGGCCAGTATCCAAGACTTTGGAGAGAAGCGCATCCAATCTGACGTGTACAAATGTGGTCCAATCTTGTATTGGTTTGTCGGTGTTTTATTGGCAGTTTCCCCATTGGGCGTCAATTATTACTTGGCAATATCAAACACCGCAGATGGGTATGCCTACCAGACGGAGCTCAAGGACATGCTAGAGGAGTGGGCCGCCCAAAATGCCGTGTACACAGTTGTACTGAGTGCTGAGATGAAACAGCGGGAATGGGCAACCAAGGAAATTAGGGCTGTGGGCATACCTGCTGGTCCTACCCCATCAACTACACCAACATGCATCTTGCGATGTATTTCTCTACAATTTTGGTTCCGCTCTCAGGCGCTTAAAGCCTGCCAACTACAATGAACTATGCACCCAAATTGATATGGGCTATGAGCTTTTCCCTTCCGCGTCTGTCCAGGACTTATTTGATCTCATCATCTTCTATGCAAGTGATAGTGATAAGTCCAGAAAGGACCCCCGCCTCCCCCCATGCCACTCCATCTGTTTTGTCAAGCCCGCATATGTGACAGAAGAAGAATTTGAGCAATTGAAGCAAACCGCTCTTGCTGCCCCTCCCCAGTCAACAGACCCTGCCTCCCCAACCCCCCATCAAGATCAAGCCACCTGCCTTCCAACCCTGACTCCCAAGCAACCACCCATTCCCTCCTCACCATCTCTGATGCCGTCCCTTTCATAGGTGCAGATGAAGGCGATGTTCATTCCGCCCATTCCCTCCCCTTCCCGTCCTTTGATTAGTAAATAAATCTTTTCTTGGTGACTACTATTAAAATTGATTTTTTCTTTCAGTTCATAATTAATAATATATTTTTTACATTGTTATAAGTTTCCATGTGTAAAGAATGTTGTACATTTGATGTGGTAGCATATACTTATTTCCAAGGATATTTTCATCATCATCATTAATAAATTGAAGACAATAAACGTAAATATTGCATTAGAATATTGCAATTAGACGTCAACTATTGATATTTTGATATTATGTGCATAACTCAATGTATTTAGTTTAATAAAATACATTGTAAATGAGGCCTTTTTGTTTTAATTTATTTAAATTGACTGTGTTTATATTATAGAGCCATTAACACTTAGTACAAATATTAATAATTAGTGCATTTTACAGCCTGTATATTTACCTATTGGTAATAATTCTGTAAACTTTTCAGTCAGATTTTGCGAGGTAATAATAATGTAATGTGTTAATAGATTACTGTTTATTGTCATTAATTTGCTGATTTTCTTTGATATGACAAAGTGCATTTTCTGATGTTTACGCACTAGTATCCAATTGGTTGGCTTCACATCCAATTGCACAGGGAATAGGAAAACAAGCTGCCACCCCAAGACTGGATGTGGTTGGGGTGGCGGCTTGTTTTCCTATTGCCTGTGCAATTGGATGTGAAACCAACTAATTGGATACTAGTGCATAAATATCAAAAAATGCACAATCACCACATCAAAGAAAATCAGCCAATTAATGACAATAAACAGTAATCTATTAACACATTACATTGTTATTACCTCGCAAGATCCAACTGAAAAGTTTACAGAATTATTACCAATAGGTAAATATACAGGCTGTAAAATTAACCAATTATTAATATTTGTACTAAGTGTTAATGGCTCTGTAATATAAACACAGTCAATTTAAATAAATTAAAATGAACAGGCCTTGTTTACAATGAATTTTATTAAACTAAATACATTGAGTTATGCACATAATATCAAAATATCAATAGTTGACGTCTAATTGCAATATTCTAATGCAATATTTACGTTTATTGTCTTCAATTTATTAATGATGATGACAAAAATATGTATGCATCAAAGATAGTACTATAAAAGCCAGTTTTTTGATGGAATTCAAACAAAATGTCATCAATCTATAACTTAATCAACAAATTAGAAGCTCACCTGCAAAAGGTTGTTGAAATTGAGAAAAACATAAGAGAAATAGTGACAGGAAAGCTAGGGGACAAGGGCCAGCCACTGATCCAACCAAAAGAAGATGCTCTGAACAAATTGGGAAATATTATAGATGAAAGAAATAAAGAAAAATTACTTAATCTACAGGGAACTATTTTATCAAGTCTAAAGTTCAACAACAGGGGATACAATTTGTGGGAGTTCTGGCAGGGGGCCAAAGAAAACAATGAGAAGATCAGACTAATAGAAGGAATATAAATTCAAAAGGAAATCAACACCAATGAAGAGGAAACCAACCAAATGGAAACAGATGAAAATGAAACACAAGCAAGAAGCAGAAGCGCATCAAGAAATACAGAAGCTTTATCAAATGAAAATCAAGAGGAAGCACAAGTTACAAGAAGAATAAGAAAAATTAAGCCTAAGAAAATTAATGAAGAGCATCCAACGCTCATGAAGTTTGCCAATATGGCGCCTGTGGCTGAGGGGGCCACAGGGGAAACAATCAGTAAGTTTTTTATGTTTAACTTATATTTATTTTAGTCATCACCAGGGATGGGGATGAGGTCGCAGAAGTGGCGGCTTTTAGCCAAGTTGGTTTTATGGGGGCTACCAGCCTCTGGTAGCCCCTATAAAACAAATAAATAAAAATCAAATAAATAAAATAGTTCAGCAGAATATGAATATGTTTTTTAATAGTGAAGCTCAAATCAGGGAATATCAACCACCCGTGGGGTGCTCGCCATGGATAAGAGAATCCTATGAACTAGGATCAACAATCAAAATCAAATAAATGAATGAAATTTGCAGGGATAAAAAACTGAACTTCAATGAATACATATATGAAAGCGTTCAAAGGTTCCCATTCTCAAATATCAACAAATATGAAAAAAGTTTAATAAAGACCAATTTTCAAATTGGAAATGAATATCTGAAATCTGCAATTTTTAATGAAATTTTTAAAGCTCTATCAAACAAAGTTGGGGATGCAGTCCTCGTAAATAACTTTAAACCTTTAATGATATTGTTCGCCGAGGCCTGGGGGGCAGATTCAAGTTGGGCGCCCCCGGTACCCTCTTCAAGTTCAACCAAACATCCTATATAAATAGGTTAATACAAACATTCAAAAAAATTATGCATGTTCTTGGAGAAATATACCTCGCAAAGGATCCACATTGTGGTGTACCTGGGAATCCTGCTCCATTGCATACTGAAAGCCAACATGAAAAAATTAGAAGATGTACCTATACAGATTGACATATGCCACATAGCCCTTGACAGACAGAAAACACCACAGGGATACAGGACAGTTGAGCACGTCCTCTATGATTCATTTGCATTGGCAACACTATACAGGTACTATGTGCCCCCCCAAAAAAACCTGCTAATTGATTCCCTCACCTGTCTGCCTTTTATAGATTGTTCAGCCACCACCGGGGTGCTGAGCGCCACTCCCCTAGCAATTGGCGCCAGAGTCATCCACCACATACAGAAGAGTATGTGGTCCCAATTAGATGCATTAGCTGAAAATTTAATTCTGGGGTATAATTCCCCGGAATAAACACATTCCCCTTGCAACTTGCATTCCCCCAATAAATAATTTTCCCTTGCAAAAAAAACTTTTTTATTTTTTATTTTTAATTTATTTTATTTTAAATATTAAAATTTTAATATTAATATTTTAATACTAAATACTTCACTATTTTAAAATTTTACTTGTAAAATTTTAATAGTAAAATATTTAATATTAAAATATTTTCTGTTAAAATAATTTAATACTAAAATATTTAATAGTAAACATTTAATATTAATATTATATAATATTAAAATATTTAATAGTAAACATTTAATATTAATATTATATAATATTAAAATATTTAATAGTAAACATTTAATATTAATATTATATTTTTTAATATTAAATATTTTACTATTAAAAATATTTAATATTTTAATATTGAATAAATCACAATTAAATAAAAAAAAAGTGTATTTTGAATATTTATCCTTTACTATTAAACTTTTAAGATTTTTAATTATATTTTTATTTTAATATTTTAAATTTTATTTTAAATTTTAGTATGTAAATTATAGTATTAATATCTCTAAATATATTACAAGATAATAGTTAAAGTTGCGACCACGTCAAATATTTAAAAATAAGTTAAAAATGTTTTATTTATTATCTTGTCGAGTATGGGTACATTTATCACAAAGATAAACATGGAGAATTGAATTTATCTGCATCATGTGGCCCGCTCCACTATTGTTCTAAACAAATGATTGTTTACAACTCAAATTACCTTTCCCTTGTAATATGATTTGATAAACATATTTAATATACTTGAACTGTGTCCTAAGTACAAATTAGTAAGGAATACATAAAAATCATTGGTTGCTGTGTCGTGTAGCTACAGTGGCACTGAAATACCAAGGAGCAGATGATGACACGCAAGGTCCAATTTGTGGCTTAGAAAAGTCAAAGTACTAAAATGATTCACAATTATTTAAATAAAATATTTTTTTCTATCTTTTTTTATTATTTATTTATTTGTTACCGCAAAAGCCAATAATATTCAGTGCATCATATAAAAATATATCCCTCTTATCTAGTATAATTAATTTTACTTACCTTTTCTAGTATTCTTAAATGTCTATAATACAATCAAACGTCCCATTATTATATATAAACAATAATTTGAGTCCTAATAAAAACAAAATAAATAAAATAAAAACAAATAAAACCAGGGCGTGCATTTATCTGATTGGCTCAGAGGCCAGGGCTTTGGGGAGGAAGGATTCTGAGTGCTTGTAAAATGCCGCAACCACATCAGGTGGCATTGCAAATTGGCTGACCTCAAGAATACTGAATAGGTCCTCGGTGTCCTGCGGAAGGCCTTGTTTCACCTTATTCTTGATCCAACCAAACACCTCCTTGATTGGATTCAGAAATGGGGAATACAGCAGGAGGAAGAGAAGTCTCATTGGACAATCAGCAAGGCAGTGGCTGGAGAAGAGGCTATTCTTGTCAATAGGGGGGACTCGGACACAACCAGATCCGCTTTGTGGAGCCCAACATTATCAAGCACAACATAGTTGGTTGTGCCGCTGTAATTTATCCAAAGGTACTCCTTGACAACTCGGAGAAAATTAAGAAAAGTCCTGCTGTTATGGGAGCCTTTAATCATCTGATACTGGTCCAACCCGCAAGGACCAAGAAGCGTGACCATGGAATAGGTCTGGGAACAGACAGCTACACAATGGGCTACACCATCCTTGGACCCCTTCTCAACCCACCCATGCCTAGACCTGAGTAAGGAGGAAAACAATGATTTGTTGATATAGAAGAACTGGACATTCCCAGTCTCCTTCAGTGCCAGATATGTCTCAGCATAAATGTGTCAATCCTCAATGGTCTTTTCACTGTTCCTATTGTATGAAGAAACTCCGAGCACCTTCCACAAGAAGCCCAAAGCAACCATTGTTTTTTAAACAAGGGTTTTAGAAACAGAAAGCCTGAACTCTGTGGCAAGCATTGATTGGACAGTAAGCATGTCCAGGTGGCAATCCCTGGCTACCCACTGCTTGATTGCGTTGATGTGCACAGGCTGCAAGAGTTTTGGCTACCGCTTAGCCTTGGTGGATTTGGCAATTTGCCTGGTGTTGCCATACTTGGTGTTGATGTTGGCAATGTACCTGGCCATGACACCAAATTGGGATGCAATATCCCAAACCACCATTCCCCTGTTTAAGCAGTTGAGGAGAGCTTCACGCTCACTATCCGTCAACTGGCGCCAGCCCTTGGCAGGTACCACGGCATCCTGGCTACCAGGCTCAGCACAGGGGATGAGAAACTTTGTGTAGAAGGTGGTATCACACTTGATTGTGCTGGCGCTGTCAATGGTGGCATACAATACAGGCGCAGATGGCTCTTCAGTGGTGGCCAATGGCTCATAGGAGGTATCAAAGATGCAGGGGAAGGAAGTGGCAACTCTTGGGTCAAGAGTGTGGAGCCAGGTGACAACTGGGTACACAGTGGAGGTGTAAGTAACCTCAGTGTTCCCAGTGATCCTGGTGTAGGAGACTTTGGTAGCAGGCCTTGAGAGTGGCTTCTGCCTTGGATTCAAGCTGGTTGATTGGGCCTGGGACGCGGGAGGTGGTTGGCTGGCAATGACACCTTGGGAGGCCTGTGTATTGGCATGACTCCCTTCAAGTTGGGTTCTGGGTCTGTTCTTGGACCCTCTGGGACGCCCTCGTGGACAGGCTGCCCCGCAGGCTGGTGCAGGAGCGGGTTGAGAATGCAATTGACAGTCCATAAAAATAAAATAAAATATATATTTTAGATTAAATATGTATTTATTTGGAGTTATTGGTTTAGTTGTGGGTAGTTGTTTTCTCTTGATTTAGCCTTGAATAGTAGCAGAGTTTCTATATCTGTTATTTGAAGTGAATAATATTGTATACTTTCTGGGTTTGGATGATTTTAAAGTTTAATAAATTTTTATGTCTAATTATGGTTAATGAGATTGAATTTTTCATTTGATTTTAGTTGTGGTGGAGCTTCTTGATTTGGGTTGGTGTTTCCTAGTGTGCTTACTGTACATTCAATTTAATTTCCAGTTCCTGCAATTAATATTTGAGTTTACTAGTGGCATTCAAAAGTGATTTGAAATTTGGTTCTTGGATTTGACAATCCTGCAATTTCAAGAAACATAGTAAACTTAATGAAAATGTTTGATGGATTTGAACGCTTCAGATCTGATTCCAGTTAATTCATTTTGTCCATAGGAAATATGCAGCTCAACTTGAACTTTGCAAAGTGTCTATGAGTTCCCGCATTTTCAAACTTTCAAATAAATACTTATAAAAATCAATTTAATTAAAAAAGGCCATCCCGCAAAAGTGATTTGAAATTTGGACCAAGGATTTGACAATCCCGCATTTTTACGTCCAGGTTCTGAATTTACAGTAAGCCAATTTTGATGTCCAATAGCTTATTTTAAAGCTGCAGATCAGCTCTGCATTTTTAAAGAGATTTAAAAAAATTCAATAATAAATTTTAAATAATTAGTTTAGCTTTACTAAACTTAATAGTGATATTATATTTATTTAATTTTAGTTTTTATTTATAATTTTTATATACAATTTCAATTTTAAATTTAAATAAGTATGATTGAAATTACCTTTTAATAAACCAATCAAATAAAATTTAATTAAACATTTGATAAGTAATCCAAGCCTAAAAATACAATGAAGTATATTTAATTGATCTATTAAATTCAACTTTAATTCTGTCCTTGGACGGGGCAACCACCTAGCAACATGATAAACCCAAAACTTATGACTAAGAGTGGATCCAGAATAGGATGATAAAGCCAACACAACCTTGCAAGAAATTTTGTTGGTGGGCAGAGCAGGATAATAGTCCAGATGTCAAAATAACATGACACAACAGAACCAAGAAATAGCAGAACCAGTCTCAACCATCACTACCGGAGAGGGAAACCACAGATTAAAAAAACAGTCCAAACTGGAAGCTCAAAAAAGGAGCTTATACAGATGAACATAGTAAATGGGGATATCTCAACAGAGCAGGAGAAGAGGAATAAAATTTCATGGCACACTGCTTCCAAAAACTCAGACATAGAAGAGTTGAGTAATGTGACAGAAATTGACAGATAATAAGAAGCAGTCTCCATGTGGTGGGGAATCACCACTCAAATCCACATGGAGTTGAGGATCAACCACTAACAAAGCTTCAGATACTGTTTGTTAAAATTCCCAAAGGATACACTAGGGTTCAGCAGAATGATCAAACCCAACCAGAAAAGTCCTAGATAAATGTCCTAGGAGATAATTAAAGTGTCTTCTGCATAAAAGTCAGGACATTGAGAAGAAACAACTGTCTCTGGTTTGGATTCTGAAGGAAAGACACCAAGATTTGGGACCGTTGGAGTAAAATTGGGAGGCACTGACAGCAAAGTATTAACAGTAGGTCCCCATCTTCCAGTAATGATTCAACTTAAGATCAAATTATACAGGATGTAGCACAGCAGGCCAACTACAGGATGCATTGTAAAATAAAGTTAGACCAGGAGAATATTTGGTTTATTTGAGTAGATTTTTAGGGAGGACTCAACTCTTGAGAGTTAACCAGTGAAAGTTTTCCAATATGTACCTAACTTTGACTAAGCAATACCACCTGGATCCATGGCTCTTATCCTGTCTGCATCATCCAGAGAGTACCTCATCCAGTACGCAAAAAACCCTTGAGTGACTAATTTCTAGTGATCATTCTGATAAATGAGATTATATCAAGTGACTTTCATATTAAGACTATTTATCAGTGTTAACTTGCAAGGGGGAATTAAATCCAGCTGGCAAACTGGAGTATCAGTAACCCATTTCCAATTGACAGTTTTATTTAGATCTGTTAAATCAGTTAACCTAGTTAATGGTTTGCCCAACTTTTGAGCCTTGCAACTAGGGCTGTGGCAGATCCAGGACTAACCAGTCCATTTACCATACTCTTGCCCTTGACTCTTACTTCCATTAAATTCCTGTGACAAAGCTTTGAGGAGCGTGGCCTCCAGGGAGGCAATTTTCTGGGTTAACGCTTTATTATCATCTCTCCAAGGAGCCATTATTTCAACAATTTTTTCCTCTCTCAACCTTAAGCCTTCAATTTCACGGTTTGCCATTTCGTTAACCTGTTGCAAGATTTCATACCATCCTACCAATAAGTTCCAGGCATCCCAAGCGTAAATTTGATTGCCTTAGGCAGGAGTCCCCTCTTTTGCAAAATAGTTGGAATACAGATCTTCAAAAGCAGCTTTAATTTCCACTAAGGATTATTCAGGGATAGTCTTTGTGACCTCTAGACTAGACCACGCTTCTTCTAATGAACTAATAGGTACTTTCTTTCTTGCAGCAGCAATCTCTACACAAAGCACTCCAAACTTGGCTCTCTCAAATTTTAACAAAGAAGACATAATTAAAAAATAGGTGAGGGGAAAGCGTCAAAACTGACAATGTGAATATATTTTATTAATGCTTAACTGTTTTTGCTTATATACCATTTGGGGCATATACAGCTGAAAACCTCTCTGGTTAATGAATCAACCAATGATTTATGTCACATGGTCAATGTCATTTGAGTCATCCAACATGGATCTTTACCTAAAAAATCACCAACAATTCTCAACCTATGAGAATTAACCTACAATGGGCAGAAGTCACCTGACCCCATTCAACCCAATGTACCAACTTGACATGGAGCTTCCCCAGCTCCTGGCGCCAAAACCCTGTGGATTACACATCCCAAAACTCAGCTACAAGTGTTCCAACTGGGAACCAGCTGATCAAACCTGAATTCCTATGCATTCTTGCCTTTATTTAGTTATCTTTGCATTTAATGGTTTTTTGCCTTGAAACCCATTAAAATGCTTTGAAACTCAAACTAAGCACCTCGGCGCTTTACAAAATCACTTAGGCAGCATAACAGTACTTCCATCCTAATGATTTTACAAAGGCAGCGCTTTTAAACCCAAAATCTGGGGGTTTTGTTTTGATTAACCTTAACCAAACCTCTTGACACAGTCAAGGCCATTAAACAATATAACTAAATCCTCATTAATTATACCACCATATATTTATTAATTAATCTTCCCAATTAATTAACCCGTTTTTGAGACACCTAGTCTCCAAGATTATCTTGGCTAATCTTGATCTCTGTTCTTTTACTGAACATAGATATCCAGTTTCTAGGAATCTTTACCTTAAGACTTCCAAAAACCTATCTATATTCAATAAATAACAAAAACAGAAATAACTTTATCATTCAGAGAATTTATTTGGCTAAATTCCTGACAGTGACTGTAGTACAGTCACAAGGGCAAGTAATCCCAGGATTTATGGAACCTACTGTGACAGGTCATACCAAAGTTAAGAACTACACATTCAAATGATCTGTATTTGGTTCTGAATTCTGTCTTTGTAATGTCTTCAGGCTTAACACCATTTTGATGGTATTCTTCTGGTAAGTTAATCTTTTTAAAAAACTGTGATCCTCCCAAAGCATCAAAGAGGTCATCAATCAGGGGTAGAGGTTATCTGTTCTTAATTGTGACTTTATTAAGTACTATTTAGTTAGTAAAAAGGTTCAAACCTCTATCTTTCTTAGCCACAAAAAAGACTGCTGCACCAAAGGGGGACTTGAAAGGTCAAATGAGCCCTTTTTCAGGACCCCATCCAGGTATTCTTTCAGCACAACACCCTCTTAATGTATTAATCAGTAGATGGGGTGTGCCTTGGGTACACTTCCTTTTAAGTCAATATCATGCTAATTCCTCCATCAGGTGGTAAGCCTGGAAGTTTTTCCTGAAATACTGAGGGGAATTCTTAGACAAGCTGTTAACGTATTGGGTCCTATTCAAGTGGGATTTCCACATTTTTGAAATGAATGACTTCATATGTACAGCTGTTCCAGTCAATTTTACTGGATTTTTTCTTCTTCTGTTTTGGTCATCTTTACAAACACATGATCTCTCATGAGGGTGTCAAGGTGAATTGGATACACAAGATGGTGTGTTGTAACCAAGTTTTCCTCCTTGCCTGCCAACATATCTTATAATATACAGGGGGCGCTTGATGAGTTGCCCCTTGACGTATCTAATGGCATGGGTCAATTGGATGGCAATATTAAATTGTGGACACTTTCTCCTAATTAAGAGCATTGCCAATTCAACCTGCTGATCCCTGCACAAGTTATTCCTTGTCCTCAAACCTTACATGGAACATGCCACTATGCCACCCCCTGTGGCCTAGTGGCTTTTTCCATATGGTATATTAGTCACAATATTCTACAATAAACAATACCTTATTCTATTCATTTCTGTCTTTTCTATTAGACTGTTGTCTTCCCCAATCAAATACTGAACTCTAATTGATTCAGTTGCAACAGGTGTACTTCTGCTTATTGTATGATGAGTGTGGCAATGTCCCAATTGATGTGAGGCTTTGTCTTGCTCATCCAATCTAAACCAAGCACTATGTCATACTTAGGTATAGGAATAATGGGCCACCAAGAGTAGTTTGCACATCCCCTACCTGTGCCCAGAAAGGCTTTGCCTCCTTAATGACTGGGGTGCTTATGTTGTCCACTATGACAACTCTTTTGATGTTGCTATTGGTTGTAGGCAGCTTCATGAAGCTGGAAAATTTCTTGTCAACAAAGGATTGGTCTGCTCCAGCGTCAAATAGTGCTGTGCCCTGATATCTGCAAAAACAGAAAAGATAAGTGAGGAGTTTATTTCCTGTTTGGGTGTCAAACAGTATGGGATTTCTGGAGGATACTTGGATCATGGTAATTGAGTCCACATATTGGTCCCTGTACAAGTCTTGTAAAGTGGGGGAGGGCAACTTGCCTAGCACTCCCCTTAGCCCTTTCCTCCTTGGGTGCATTATCAGTACTCATCTGGTTTGCCTGAGTTGTACAATTTCTGCCTCAATAGTGATGTTAGTGGCTTGGTTAGTTTTTTTATTTGGACAAGTATCCTTCCTTTCTGAGAGGCTCTCTTTTCACTTATTGGTTTTATGCAGATTTTCAGATTTCTGAGCAGCTTGATTTTCTTCTGATAATACATCATGTTGGTTCTTGCAGCAACTCACATCAAACTTATGTCTGATGTGTGTGGGGAGACCATTGTAAAAATCTGGACATGGTCCATTCTCATCAAAGTTTATGATATCAGGAGCTTTATCATGTATGTCTTTGTATGCTGCAATATATTCTTCAATGATTCCCGTCATTTTGAAGGTTCTGAGTTCTGTCATGATCACCATATAAGAATCCTTTATGGTAAAATTTTCCAGGAAGGCTTTATTAAACATGTCTTATAATTTGTTATGATTGGGATGTTGTTTGAACCAGTTGCTCACAAAGTAGGAGGCAGCCTCAGTAACTCATAAAAAAGTTTCACTTGCCCAGAGCCTTTGGGAGTAGTAAACTTGTGTGAACTTGTTTTGTGTGCTTTGACTCCAGAGGTTGGTGTTTTCACAGTGTGGTCCTGAGAGTGTTCCAATTTCTACTGAGTGTAGATGTTGAAATACAATGTTGGGTATTTTGGGTATATCCTGGATTGGAGCTGGGTTCAGGACTCCTTGCATGCTGAGAAAGTTGTACTGTTTGGTTGGTACAAGGATATTGTGAAGACACTATATCTTGTGGGGACGTCCTGACCTTCTTCATGTCTTCTCCAGCTGGTGAGGAGTGCCATATTCTGGGTTCTTTTCTTTAGAGTAATGTTTTCTTTAAGCTGTGTAGGTGTAGATAACCTACCTGTGCTATCACTGTCAAGTATATACTTCTGAGAATTCTATAAAACAAAATAAAGAGGGAAATTAAGAAGGGAATGTCATTTTATTAATATGAGTTTAGAGAATTATATAGTATCATGAAAAGCTAAATACTGTTCATGCACATTATGGTAGTCATGAGGCTTATTCAAGTAATTTATATTTAGGATTTGAAAGGTTTGATCCCCGTATTATATGGGCAGCTGATAAGAGTGCCACCAACTTAATGGTTGTTCAGGGAATTATTTGTGAAATTAATTTCCCAAGAGGAAGTAATCATATATGCTGAAACAGTATCATGGAGTTAATAAGGCCCATGGGAGTGATGTAGACTATTCCAAATAGTTTATTAGAAGGGGCATCAGTGATGGGGTCAAAAAAAGACAGTTAGTCTGGCTTGGGATAAGATAAGGTTCCATGGGAATCAAGTATGTAGGCAGATAGTTGTATTTGTTGTTAAACACTGGTGGCAGTATGGTGTACCAGATCCCTTCTATATTGAATTGTTTGGGTTCTCTTATCTGATCTAGAAGGTCAGACAAGAGAATGCTTTCTAAGGTAGAATATTTATAATCTGGGTTGGGAGAATACTCTGTAAAGTGTATTAGCTAAACTATTGAGGTAAGCAGCAGTACCAGACAGAATAAAGTTCAGGTGGTAAAAATAGAACAAGCTAAGGTAAAAGTTGAGTGAATAAAAGGTTTTTTTGACTTTTTAGTTCAAAAAGATGATATCAATTATCTTGTTCTGGAAAGGTTTTTATACTCTCTTTTTGCAGGATCAGCCCTTGGGCCCTGGACCGCTAGAGTTCTGGACATACTGACCAGGGTATTGCTGATGCAAGGTGATGTAAGAAGCTGGGGCCTCTTCCTGGATTGATTTTTTATCTGGGTTCTTGAAAACTTTAGAGTTTATTACACAATTTGGAAGGGTAGGCTGGCCAGGGCTTTGCAGATTTGATTTTCCATCTATGCACATTTTCTTATTGGGGTTTTGTCTACAGATTTGGTTGGAGGCCCAGTTGCCCCAGTAAATACCACAATGTTGGCATATGTCATGGTCCCCAGGCTGTTCTGGGGCTGGCTTTATCCTTGACAGGTTCACCCAGAGTTGCCTTATTGAGAATTAAGATAATGTTCTCATTTGTAGGAAAGAAATCAAAATCATTGATTTTGGATTTCAGCCTCAAATTCAACAGGCCAAGGGGCGCCATGCCAATCCTGACAGTATGCTTGTGACAATCAATTACACAGATCAAATATACAACTGCAACTGCCAGTCAATTGTGTATTTAAATGAGCTAAACAACTGAGTGGTACTGAATGTCAATGCATTTCTCCAAACCCAGAGCAATCAATTAATAGGCATCACCACACATTATGCTCTGAGCATGACACTGAGGATAAGCAATTGCTACAATTTATGAGTACTCATGATCAAATGCCATTTACATAAATGTCCAGCTATAAAGGTTAAAGCTGGCAGTAAGAGAGATGAATTGACTGTTATGCAAGAGTTAAAAGCGCCAGATGATTATCCTGGCAAGAGGACAATGAGTCCTATAAAAGTCCTTTTTTATTCACTAGAAGGCAGATAATTCATATACATCTACTGTAGAACACTTTCATAGTAGATTAATTGTCTAAGTACTAAGACCTTTACTAGTAACTTGCAGCATATTTGTGGAACTGTTCTCAGAAGTAGCCACCAATCCTTGTCCAGAAAGGACTTGGATTTTCCTAAAGCAAATATTGCCCCCTTGATTGCCGCGGCTGCTGAACCAAGGTACTAAAAAATACCATAGGATAACCAGTCTGTTGTCATACAGACCCATCAACAACCCAATGACAAAGTCCAGATCTAATAACAATAAACAGAATTTTAGCAGAACTACCGGTACTGATGATAGAACTAAAAGTTCAGACAAGCTGAAAAATGATTACTAAGTTAAAATGATAGGATATGATGCTTTTTGTTAAAAGTCTCTACTTATAAATCTCAACTCTTTATATATGGCACTATATAAGGTACATATATTGAAGAAGTAAAAAAGTTAAAAAAAATTTATAGTATAAAAGTTAAAGTTGGAATAGATTTATTTAGAAAATAACATTTATAAATAGAAAGTGTAGGAAAAGTTGATTTTAATAAATTTGAGTTTACTTTTACATTGATTAAATTGTTAGCGTATGTGTAAAGCTTTAATTTTGATTGTATGTGATTTTAAGGGGTTCAATTCTCAGTAATTTGATTTTTATATTTTAATTTAATCAAGTAAATAAAATTCAATTTGAATATTTTTAACTATGGGCTACTTTGACTGTATTCAATTTTTAATTTTAGGTTATATAAATTGTTATTCAAACGTATCTAGTAATGATATGATTTTAAATTGTTCCTAGGTGACTCCCAATAAAAATAAGTGCCCAAATCAATAATCATTCAATTTGGGCACTTTTGCTTTGAGCGATTTGACTTATACAAACGTACCGTATACTCTTGAAAAGCATACCTTGTAAAAAATATAACCACGAAAAAGTTGTTTAGGATATAGAGAAAGTGTTCAATGTACTGGACATAGGCTAGGATTATTTTTCAACCCACAAACAAAAAAATTGGAGATTATTCTATATTAGTTTCACTAAGACTTTTGCAGAAGTTTTAGAATGTGTAAGGGAAAGTACTTTTAATTATGAGTGCAGTATATATACAAATAAGATAATTTAAGCACCAAAGCCATAAAGGGTGCGTCCCTGGCGCTTGAGAGCGTAAACGATATCGAGGGAAGTAACTGTCTTGCGCTTAGCGTGTTCAGTGTAGGTGACAGCATCCCTTACAACTGACTCGAGGAATGACTTTAATACTCCACGGGTCTCCTCATAGATAAGGCCAGAGATACGCTTTACACCGCCACGACGTGCGAGACGGCGAATGGCAGGCTTGGTGATGCCTTGAATGTTATCACGGAGAATCTTGCGATGGCGCTTGGCTCCTCCCTTTCCGAGTCCTTTTCCTCCTTTTCCACGTCCAGACATCGTATTGAATATGTAATTGAAATAAGTAAACTGTTTGTTTGCTTCCTTGAGCAGTCCCAGCCTTTATTTATAGTATCCATCCCAAAGTCGGTATCTAGGCTAAATCGAATTTGGGTGGTCACGGCTTGATTCCGACTAAAGTCATCCACATTCAGGATCCAACATTTCGATTTCAAAATCCAATCTTGTTTATTGGTTATCAAGTAGCATAAAGTGACCTCATAATCTGAAACTACTTAATTCCAAACTTAACGAGCAAATTTCGAACCAAATTGAATTGATTGAATAAGCCATGGCTATGACTGAATTTTGAATTAGAATAAGCAATTCTATGCTGCCACGTAGTTGCTTTATTCCAAATAGTATATACTCTCAATTAAATATATCTATATAATTATCATAAAATATACACACAATCAAATAAATTACTTGATTTTTTTGAAGTGGATTTAAAATCTGAATTCAGTTTTTGGTTAGTTTCACTTATCACAACATTTAACAAAGTATAATAGTTTTTAACCCTGCTGAGATGAGCAAAATCAAGTATGTTTAAAACAAAATCCACTCAGCTCAGAAAAAACCAATTCAAACATGACATTTAATGTAAAGTTACATATTTTCAATTTTCTTCGGTTCTGAGTTAATTTTATTTTAGGTGGACTTGATTTTGTCTACTTCAACAGATTTTAAAACACCGTATACAAACCAGAGTAGCTTCTGTTATCTATAAAGAAAACCATAATCATCTCCAATCAGAAAAGCCTTTTCAAACATGAAATGATATAATCATAAGATAAAATTATGGGCCGGGCAGAGCTTTCATCAATTATTTTTATATTGGCTGGTTTTCTATCAATTTTGATACAACTAAAAATATGTCTATATATTTTTTATACTTTATATTATAAAGTATATAAAATAGAAAGCATCAGAAAGTCTACAGGTGGCACATTATTTTATTTTTTAGATATGTTGCAACTGAACTAGTTTTAGTTCAGTATTCTGGTTGGGGAGGACAACTGTCTAGAAAGAGGTCATATAATATATTTAGAACAATATGATCTTTATTAAAAAGAGTGGTGGTTATTATGCTATGGTGAAATACCATAGGGCTACCAAGGGATGGCACTTATGGTACTGATTGTGGTAAGGTTTGACAGCAACTGTCAGAATTGACTCATACAGAATGGAAAATCCTCTGTCAACAATTCTCAAAAATCTTTATGTTGTTTTCATTACTCAAGGATAGTTTTTTTCTGGCTTAAATAATTGATATTGATGATAAAAGCTATATTTTATTTTTATTTTGAGCTTTTAAGTGAAATTATAAAAGATAAAGCTTTTTTGAAATTGTCAACATGAAGAATGTTTCATACTGTATGAGTTAATTCTGACATTTGCTGATTTAATCATGTTCTGGTTAAGAGTTATTGTTTGAGAGTTTTATCATAATTCAACTTGCTTTTTATAAGAAAATATGGGGCTTTGTCATACTGGGAGAATCAAGAGAGAACATAGTGTTAGGTCTATTGTGAGATGACCTGCTGAGTGTGCCCTGTATATTGTGAGCTACATTAACAAATAAGATGTCTATTCAAATTGAAAAACTTCCTCTTTCCCTCTGTTATCTTGAATGACTATGAGATCCTGTGTGTAAAGTTACTTCCCCCTTAGCTCTGAATAAAACCCTTTTTCCCTGTCAAACAAATAAAACCTCTCAAAAACTGGCCAAACCTCTCAATTCTTTGGAGTATTTAGCACATACAGTTGACAAGATATTTGTGCTAGAATATCCCACCAAGCCCCTGCTTACATTGCCCCTTTTTGGAAGAAACTCTGGTCAATTTAGACTGCTTAATAGCTTGGTGTTGACCACTCTTGGTAACTATCATAACCCACCAATCAAGAGTTGCTGCATCAACTCACACAAATTCAAATTTATATATTGACAAGAGGTCTCTGAAACATTTCTTAGGACATGTCCAATAAGAAGCTAAGCTGGAAATTGTTGAGAAACCTTCCAACACCCCTGACTTAGGTTTGAAAATTTCTCTTGCAGCCAATCAGATTTCTTCCTTTCATCTTGTGGCCTTACAAACTCCAATACTGCTCCTTAAACTTGAAAAGTGAGAATTTTGGGTCCATGTTTGCTCATTCTCAGATTTATTAAAGTTTAACTTCAAGAGTTTATCTTAGGGCCTTTTTCTTTTTTAAAATTTTAGAAGTCATTTCCTTAACATTTCCTGTTTTTAAAACCCTTCTCTTATTCCCTTTAACCTCTACTGGTGCACTAGAGAGTTTTTAGTGGCAATCCCTTTGGAGTATCTTTTTTAAACCTTTAATTTAAGTTCAAACTTAAAAATTAAACTAAATAATATTAAAAAGCACTTAAACATACTTACACCAATTGTCCCTGTACTGGTCTTGAGTTTGAATCCAAAGTTTGAGTCAAATTTTAGTATAATGTCTATAAAAAACTTAAACAAACTGTCCCAGTGCTGTTCCAGACTTTGAAACTGCTTAAGATTAGAATTATAGCATTCTCTTTCATTTCAGCCTTGGCAATAGTTCTTTATTTCAGTGTAGTGATTTAAAATCAAACCTAAAGCACCCCTACCATTGGTTGTTTCTCCTGTCTGAACTTCCTGCCACTGATCTGTGACGGAAATTGTGGTATAGTAAGAAGCTGTCTCTAAGTGGTGAGAAATTACCACCCAAATCCACATAGAGTTAATGATTAACCACCAATGCAGCTTCAGATACCGTTCTGTAAAATTTCCAAATGAGATACTAGAATTAAGTAAAATAATTAATCCCAACCAAAGTAGCCCAAGATAAATAGCCTGAGAAAGTATCAGAGAGTCTTCAGAATAAAATTCAGGACATTGAGATGCAACACAATTTTCAGGTTCAAGGACATGGGGGACAACTCCAAGATTGGCAGGCATTGAATTAACATTGGGAGGTACCAACAACAAAGTTCCAACTGCAGGGCCCCATCTTCCAGTAATAATTTGACTGAGAATCATATTGTAGGAAATGTAGCGCAACAATCCAACTACATGATGCATTTTTAAAAGTAAATTAGACCAAGGGATATTTGATTTTTATTGAGTAAATTTTTTGGGAGGACTCAACTCTTAGAGTTGAAACAGTGAAAATTATTCAATATATATCAAAATTGACTAAGCAATACCACCTGGATCCTGGGCTTCTATTCCTTCCACATTGTCAAGTAATTATCTGGTCCAGGTTGCAAAGAACCCTTGGGTGACCAACTTCTGATGACCATGCTGATTAACAAGCTCATATCAGGTGACCCTTAAATTATGTCAATTTATCAATGTCAATTTGCAAGGAGGAATTGTTTTCAGTTGGCAGACTGGAGCAGCTGTAACCCATTTTTGATTGACTGTTTGATTTAAATCCGTTAATTTGGTCAATTTTGGTAAAGGGTTTCTGGCTTTTTGAGCCTTTTACTTGGCCAGATAATTCCTGGCATGATGGAACCTACCATGACATGATCCTCCTACAGGTAATTTTTTCTGGGAATTCAACTATGCTAGTCCAGTGGGTCAAATATGCTGTACTGACTATTCTCTCAGCTGTGACACTCTTGTACTTCATCATTCTCAATATTTGTGATAAACTTTCCTCTACAGTCCTCTCAGTGACCTCTAGCCCTCAAAATTTAATAAATGAGGACAGATATCTTCTCTTTTATGTTCAAGGCCTTCTTTTGTGTGTAACTTATCTTGCAAATGCCTTGAACTCTGAAGACCTTCTCTCAGTTATTTCCCCTGACCCATCTTCCATTTAATTTGACAGTTTTGTGTTATTCTTGACTCCTATCCCCCTGAGCTCCCTGGAAACAGAGCTTTTTCATAAGGACATCACCTCTCACAGCTGTTCTCCTTAGATTCTGTCTGGGATGATCCAAATGGGTCTGAATGCTTTCTTTCCCCAGGCCAGCTTGCCCTCTTTCCTTTGGACTTCTTTTTGAGCAGACATCCCAGTTGTTTACTGGTCAGCGTCCTGGTGTTTTATGTCCCCAGGATGGGAACCAAACTTAGTTAGTTTATCTCCTCTCTCTCACACTGTGAAGCATATGAAAAGATGTGGTTAAATCATTTATGGGGAAATATTGTAAAGCTCTGGGGTCCCCCTTTGGCTCTGGAAATCTTTCCCCTAAGAAACATAAAAAAGCTACCAAATGCTCAAGTTAAACCCTTTTACCAAAGTTGAGGACCTGTCCTATACAGTTAAAGAGCGCTTTTTAACAGCTTTTTTCCCATGATGCCCACTTTATGGCTTCAGAAATGTTGCCCCATGCTGAAAGAAATGCTAATCAAATTGAAATGCTTATTAGCCTGCTGTCACCAGCAGTTAAAATTGATTTTCTCTAGCTAATTGACTTACACCACATCAACAGCTCTATCTTTACCCCACAGTTTGGATTTTTTATCTTTACTAACCCACTTGAAAGTCAACATCCAATAAGATGCTGTCCCAGATATCAATGGGAAAAGCTTTTAGCCCACTAGCGCATGACTAAAATTTTATCTCCCAGCCAACCAAAACCCTTTACTATTCTGCACCCTCAAATAGGAAACCTATTCCCAAGAAGTCCCCTTAAAAGAGAATCAAGGGTTTTCATGATTCTTGCTTGGCTATTCTTTTAAATTGAAACTTTTGGTTTTTTAAAAGTGTAAACTTTGGATTACCTTCTATTATTTTTAGTTTTTCAAAATTTTCTTTCTTTTGCACCCTGTTGTTAATACTGCAGCCTGGTCTTCCTTGCCCCTAGAAATAGTTAGTAGTGTAAACCAATTAGTTTTAACTTTTTTAATTTCATTCTTGATTTCAATCCTAAATTTTATTAAATTGAATATATTATAATTAATTCAAAATCTTTGATTTTTGATTTTTTCTTTTGAAAACAAAATTAGTTATGTCTGCATTATCCTGCCTTCCTTCTTTTAATCTATATTCTTGACCATGGCATCTGTTTTCTTTTATCTTTGAACTAATTTTTTATATCTCTAAAGAAAATTGGCTTCCTCTGTATACCACCTAAGATCCAACCTGCAATCATTTATCCCCCTCTTTTGGAGACTTTCTGTTCAAACCCAACAGATAGTTTTCTTTATTGTCTGTGTGACAAAGGGAATGTCCCCTGGGGAAATTCCTCCCTCTGTCCTATAATATTAAAAACTCTCTGGGATAAGGTGTAGAGTATCCTCTACTTGGAAACCTCAGAAAGTGTGATAGGAGTCAAGATCATGTAATTGATCCTTTACATAGTCAGGGAGAGAAAAACAATGTTTTTTAATTAGTTGATTAGATAAGTTTGTGAAGCTAACAAGTCTTATTAGTTTTAAGAAGTAAAAGCAAACAAACTATGCCTCTATTATTGGTAGGCCATATTCTGGTCATGATAGTTAAATGCAGCAGTAGCTGCTGTCACAGTAGTTATCATAATGCCAGGTATTCTTTTTCCCAGTCAGAAAACACAAAAATCAAGAAAATAGAACATAAATTGACACATTTAACAGAATTGCATCAAACTGTTGATAGGAAATGGGTTACATCAGCTCCTGTGAAAACCAGAGATCCAACTATCTAAGCAAAGTTAACTCTAATAAGCTGACATAATCTCAAAGTCACTCAATATTTCCTCATTAATTATAAGGGCTATTAGAAGTTGAGCATTCAAGGGTCCTTTTTGTACTGGTCCAGCTATACATAGGAACAATAAATAATGAAGCAGGAAAGGAGTCAAAGATCCAGGTGAAAATTGCTGAGCCAATAATTTTGATATAAAATAAAATTTCTTATTCTTCAACTCTTAAGAGTTGAGTCCTCAAAAAATCCTAAGCCTAAAAACTTTATCCTCAATAAAAAATCACTTATATTTAAATTCTAAATCTGACTTCTCAATGCATCTGGTTCTGGGTCTACTCTGGTATATCCCTTACAACTTTATTTTAAATCAAGTTTTTACAAAAAGATGGAGTCATTTTCCTAGTTTGCTTCCTTTGGGTCACACAAATGAATCCCATGCCTCCCAATGTAGTGATCTTTACTATTGAGATAGAAGAAAAAGCCCCTAATAGCTCTCAAAATCATGAGGTTTACTCAGAAGACTCATTGATTCTGTCCCAAGCTATTTATCTTGGGTTGGTCTGGTTGGCCTCAATATTTCTGTTAAATCCTACTGTAAATTCAGAACCTGAACGTAAAAATGCGGGATTGTCAAATCCTTGGTCCAAATTTCAAATCACTTTTGCGGGCAACTCAGCTGAGTGAAAATTAAAATGTTTAATAATATCAACCATTTAATTTGAATTTTTTTGGTTTATTTAAATTGGCAAATTTTGAATCTCCTGAGCAGATAACTCAACTAACAAAAGACAAAACACAACAAACAAATGTGGGATACATGAATCAGAAATGCAGGATTTGTGAGGATCCACATGTAAATGGTTTTACAGGCAAGGGTTGATTTGGCTTCAAATAAAGACGCTATGCTAAAGAGTGACAATGTGTGGTTAGCTGATGACAGGTAGGGGCCAAGTAGGGAATGATGGCTACTAGGGTAAGTAAGGCCTGGCTAGTAGGTGTAAAGACTACTAGAGGCAGATGTTGTCTCCACCCAGCAGGAGATATTGGCTGCTATGGGCTAAAGTTCTTCACCTATCAGGGAACTATGGCTGCAAAAGGTTGAAGGATGAGATATCTAGGAAGGAACTTTGTCTGTTTGGGGGGAGAAGGTTTTGGACCCCTGGCAGGTAATGCGGGCTGCCAGGGAGGGAAAGAGCGCTGAGGGCTCTATGTGCCATGATACACTTACAGGAGGTCTGTGAGCAAGCATTCTAACTAACAGACTGATAGGGTGTCCTTGTTTATGCCCCTATAGGAGCTTTGGTGAGAATCCAGAGCAAGCATTGGAGGATATAGATTTGCTTGGAGGTTTAATCAAGGCGGTTTGCTTGGGGAAGCAAGCTGCAGAACTTGGTGTGATCAGGCCTCTGAGAAGTAGAGCTGATTACTCTGTGACTGAAAGCTCAGACTTAATCACCTGGGTGAGTAAAAACAACTAAATAGGCTTAAGGATCTATGGTTGAATAGCCTAAGTAGAATGCCACTTGCAAGGGCCCAGTCAAACACCAGTTCAATGTAGACTCATGCCTGGGTCTAAGAGTTCTGGTAATGGGGACTGAGATAAAAAACCAAGGTGGTTCACAGAATCAACAGAGAAGACTAGTGAGAGGGACTGTTTGATCACAGTGAAGGCTAGTTGAAGGACTGTTGGTTCATATTAAAGTTTGGAACCAAAATGGTTCATTGTGCAGGTGGAACCAAGGTGGTTCCTAGTGAGAATTTTTTTAATGGACTAGTTGAGGATAAGCTGAAGGACTGAAAGATCATGATGTAGGATTAGCTGATCATGATGCAGAATGGCCAAAGGACCAGAAGATTATGATGCAGGATTAGCTGATCATGATGCAGGATGGCCAAAGGGCTAGAAGATCAGGATGCAGGAATAGCTAGTCTTGCTGCAGGAGTAGCCAGAAGACTGACAAAGTTGTCAGAAGTCTGGAAAGAAGCTATTTTGAGCACTAGGACTAGGATGGACTGATGACAGGTTAGTTGAAGAGCTAAGAAGATGTGATTGGAGAACTGGCTGAAGGACCAGAAGATGTGAGTGCATGACCAGGAGATAACTTGGAAGAACTAGCCAGACTGAATGCAGAGGCTGGTAAAAAGCTGATTTTGATGTCTTTTGAGAGGAAAATAAATATAGAAGAAGAAGTTAAAAAATAATTAAATGCTGCCTAAGTATGACATAAAAGAATTAAAAATCATATAAATAAAAAGAAAGAGGAGAAAAAATGACTTACAGTGTGTTAAAACTGTAAATTTATTAGAAGAAAATTGAGTGAGAAAGGAGCCAGAAAGAGGCCAGAAATAGGATGGAGAAACTGTGAGGGCAAAAGAGCAAATTTTGCCAAGAACAACTAGGAGAGGCAAAAGAACAAGCAGAAAGCAGGTTTGAAGTCGCAAAATGTTGATAAAACACAGGGAAATACGGAGAAACATTGAAAAATTGAGGGGTCAAAATTTGCCTAAGTAAAACATATACAGAAGCGCTTGAGATCCGCTGGGGAAACATGCCAGGAATCACAGTGAAACCGTTTGAAATGTAGAGCAGTTGTTTACCCAGAGAAAGACAGCCTTGGGTTTGAACTATAGTCAAGAGCAAGTCATCCAGAGAAACCTTCCCGTCAAAACTGTTGTATCAAGGTGTCTGATTGATTGCAAGCTGGAGTCTATTTAATCAGTGTTTTGAGGGCTTTAAATTAAGAGTTAGAGCCTAAAAAATGAGGAACATAAGCAAAAAGTTCAGGGCTTTCATTAGATGAAGTAAGTTTTGAAGTGTAATATACTGTAGAGAGAGAAAAGCAGAGTAGTTTAAGCTCTTGCAAACCAGAGTTCTAAGAGAGGTTTTTAGTCTGAAACAAGGAGCTATAAAAGGGGGAGCTATCTGAGACTCTTCAGGGACTGGAACAAATGGATTAAAAAGGCCACAAAGACTACAGAAGGAGCTAAAGACCAAGATCAAGGTGCAGGAGCTCAAGACCAAGTCAAGGAGTCCAAGAGATTGTTGGAGGACTCCCAGTATTGGAAAACCCATATTGTTTCCCCTTACCAAGGCATCATATTGTTGTAACTGTGCTGTTTTAGAAGAGTTACAAGGGAAAAATATTTAGAAACTAGATAATTATCTTTATTAGGAGATAGTGATTATATAGACATAGTGAACAGTGGATAGTAGAACAGGATTGATGATCACACAGTTCTGATGGTGAAGGGGATGGCTTGATCCTGGTAATGAGTCAAGCACCAAAACAAGGTATCCACTGTAAAGGATCATCATCTGTTCATGTTGTTGGATTTAGTAATTTGAGTTGACTTCCTAGTCTGGCTTCAAGTAACCAGATAATTGGATTGCAGGTCACAAACACACTTGGTTGGAACCTTGCTGGCGGGTCAAGCCTGCAGTTTTGACACCCCCTGGCTGAAGGTCGGCCTCCTCTGGGGAAAGTTGTCAGGGAGGTTGTCAGGAGCCCAAGCGCTGTATTGAACTAGTTGTTGTTCTGTGGCGGGTAGGGCGGTTTCTTGTTGTCTCTGTCTTGCTTTACAGGGTTGCAGGCAATCATGGTGTAGGGCCTTGTCTTGATTATGTCTCCCAAGCCCCTGCACAAGGTAAGTGTTATTGTTGTTTACCTTTAGGATGATTGCTGGCACTACTTTTTTGGTTTTAGTTTGCTTTTGTCAATGTTCATGACCCAAACTTTGTCCCCAACTTCATGTCTGTTGCAGATGGGAACAAAGGTCTTTTGCAAATGTTCCTCTTCCTTTGCTGCTTGTCCTCTGTTGGCTTCTGCAACGTGGGGATCTGAGTGTGGGGGGACTTTGCTTGGGATTTCCAGCTTAGGTCCTGTCAATGCTTGAATGATATTTGGCTGTGTGCTGTATACCAGTTCAAACAGGCTTTTCCTGGTGGATTTGTTCACTAGGGTTCAACACACAAGTAGCGCAGTTGATAGCTGCTTATGCCAGTCCTCAAGCTTGCTAGCAGTGAGTTTGGCTAAGGCTTGCACGGGGCTACCATTAAGCATCTCTACACGCCCATTGGCCTGTGGGTGGTATGGCGTTGTTACAGTGTGTTTGACCCCATTCTTTGCAAGGTATACATTGGTGGTTTTGGAGGTTAATTCTTTTTCTCTGTCAGTTATCAGGAGTTCTGACTTTCTGAACTTGCTGATTATCTCCTTGCCAATAAATTGTCATACATCATTGCCAGTGTAGGCCTTTACTGCTTGGGCTACTGGCCATTGCGTCACAAAGTCAATGGTAGTGATGATGTATCTCTTGTCATTGTGTTTCCCTGGCATGGGGCCAACAATGTCAAGAGTCCATACTTTGAAGGGTAGTTGTATGTGGATGGGAAGTACTGATTTTGGCAGAGTTTTGCTCCTGGCAATTTTTTGCATACTTCACATTGTTCTAGCACTTCTTGGACATCACAATACAAAGTTGGCCACCAGGTCTTATGCTTAAGGAATTCATAAAGGTTTTGACTCTTGGTATGGCCGAGGTCTTGGTGGTAACGTAAGATGGTGTCCACTCTTTGGTGTGTGGGTATGTAGGGAATGGTTTTGACATCAGACATTTTTCTGTGCAAGGTCCTGTACACGTCAGCAAACAGGTGCTCATTTTTGATGACTGTTTCCTTTGTTATGTTTGTTGTGCCAGGGGGATACCTTTATCTTTTGTTTGTAGTACTAAGAGAGGCCAGTCTGGGTCAAACTCATTTCCCCCTCTTGAGGCACGGACATACAGGCGGGAAAGGGCATCTGCCATGGCAATCTTGGCTCCAGGTCTGTACTGGATGAGCATGTTAAACCTCTCTAAGAGTTTCATCCATCTGGCTTGTCTGCGGGATAGATTTACTTGAGTCTTGAAGTAGATGAGTGACTTGTGATCTGTCAAGGCGGTGAACTCCTCTTGTTGCTCCAGATAACAGCGCCACTTAGCTAGGCAGTGCACAATTGACAACAGTTCCTTGTTGTGTATAGGATAGCAGCACTTGCTGTCTGTCAACTTGCGTGACTTGTAGGCCACAGGAAGGAAGTAACCAGCGTCATTTTTAATTTTTAGTACTCCTCCAATGGATGTGTCAGAGGTGTCTGTTTCCATTTGGTACTCTTCATTGTGTTTGGGGTATTGGAGAATGGGCGCCGTTGTGAGTTTTTCCTTAAGGCGTTGGAAGCAGAGGTCACGCTGGGGGGTTCATAAAAATTTGGACTTGGCGCCAGTTATGGCAGACAGAGGTGCAGTCAGGACGCCACAGTTAGATATGAATTGACATACATAAGCCACCATCCCTAGGAAGGTACAGAGTTCCAACTTGTCCTTAGGCGGCGGCATCTTGCAGATGGCCTGGATCTTTTGATTGTCAGGTTTAATGCCATCCTTTGAAACTATGTGTCCCAAGAAGGGTAGTTGTTTGCAGAAAAACTGGCATTTGGAAGGTTTGGCTAGCAACTTATGTTGCGCTAGGGTGGCAAAGACTGCTTCCAGATCCTTGTGATGCTGTTCCACTGACAGGCTGTAGACAATAATATTGTCCAGGTACACAAGGCATGTCTGCCTATATGTGGCGCAAACACTTTGTTCATGAAGGTTAAAAAGGTTGACAGAGCATTGGTCATGCCAAAATTAAACACCACACACTTGTACAAGCCGTACTTGGTGTGGAAGGCTGTTTTGGGAATGTCCTCTTCTTTGATGCAGATCTGGTTATACCCTGCTGTGAGATCAATCTTGGAGAAGACTGCGGCGCCACCAAGGGCATCAAAGAGATTGTCAATGAGTGGTAGTGGATAACAATTCTTGATAGTGACTTTGTTTAGGGCTTGGTAGTCTGTAACTAGGCGCAGGGTACCGTCCTTCTTTGCTACAAAGAACACTGCAGCACCAAAAGGAGACTGTGAGGGGAAGATATGTCCTTTCTCCAATGCCTCCTTGAGGTAAGCACACAGGGCATTGTCCTCATTGGGAATGAGGCAATAGATGGGATATGCCTTAGGTACCGCTCCCTTGAGTTGGATGGAGTGCTGGATGTGTTTCTTAGGTGGCAACCCAGGAAGAGCTTCCTTGAAGATTTCTGGGTGTTGAGCTACAATTTTGCAATCCAGTGTTGTGGTGGTATCCTGGTGATCCTTGAAATGGATAATCTTGTATTGACAAGAGTCCCAGTCAATTTTCTTGAGGTTTTTCTGTTTGTCCAAGGTCTCAGTAATGTGTGCAAAGACATGGTTGCATAGGAGTTGATCCACAGAGTCAGGGTAGATTTGGTGATTGACACCTTCACGTTTGATGGTCATTACCGAGGTTATCCAGTCTACATGAGGGTTGTTCTTTTGCAACCAGTTGAGTCCCAGTACAATGTCAAACTTGGGAAAGTCAATGACAGGACCTTGAATGGTGGAGTGGAGGCTCTCTAGCATAACGGAGAATGGGCCAGTTTCCCATGTCACAGCAATGTGATGTTCACCAGCTAAAACCATATTTTTAATCTGCAAAGGATTAGTGGCTAGCTCAAACTTGTCAACAAAGCTACTATTGACCAGGGTTTGATCTGCGCCCAAGTCCAGGAGTGCAGAACCTGTGTAACTGCAAAAGCAGAAAGGATAGGACATCATTTTATTTGGGTGTCTGGCAATGGTGTATAGTACTGGGTCCTCTGAGGGTACTTGAACCATGGGGCATTGGTCCATGTCCTCTGGGCAATACTCATTGTTGGGCAAGTCAGGGGTTTCTGGGGAGAGCTTGGATTACTTAATGCTCTCCCTGGGCTTTCCCCTTGTCCTGGTTGTCTTGAGTGGTTACCACATGGAAATGGGTTCTGTTTGATTGTCTGTTATTCCCATTCCCGTGTCCATTTGAGCTGGAGGGTTTGTGGTTGGTACTGCTATTACCATTCCCCAGGGGTGGTCTGTTAGAGAGCCCACTTGAATGTGAATCCTTGGGTCTCTCTCTTCCCTGTTTGTGCCTTGTGGAGGGCATTGAAAGTTTGTTCTGCTTTCTTGGCTTCACGGTACAGGCTTTGCAAATTAGTCACTTGGTCCAGGTTCACATGTCTCATTAAGTGTGACTTAAGGGCGTCATAGTACATGAGGTGCATGGCTGGGTTGTCAAAGACCATATCAGCAGGGTGTGTAGACAAAGTTCCTTGTAGGCGCGGGTGAGCTCTTTTACAGTACCAGTCTGGGTCAAGTTCTTTACTTGGCAGCTGATCATGAGTGCAGTATCTTTCAGCACAAATCTTGTAAAGAAAACCTGCTTGAAGGTGTCCCAGCTTTTTTTGGTGTGCTCCTCATGCCACTTGTTGCACCAGGTGCAGTTGTTGTGCGTCAGTCTAATGGAAATTTTTACAATCCAAAATCTCTGTGGGAATTCCATCTGAGTTAGCTTGCTTTGAGAAGATTGGTTCCATGCTGCGGCATTGTTGTTGGCTCCTGTAAAAGGTTCCAAGGCAGTGCTCCAAAGTCTCTGAGCTACGTAGGCTGGCATGGCGCTTTTGTCAGTTAGTTGCGGCATAGATGAGAGAGCCTGAAAGAAACCTTGTGCAGACATGGCATTGAAAGCAGGTAGGGGAATCACCATATTCTGTTACAAGACAAAGCCCTCAGGTATTGCAGTACCAGGAGTGTACGGGGTCCAGTCAGGTGGGAGGCCAGACATAATTATGTCAAGGATTTGTTGGCTGCGGCGTATGCGGGCAACATGCAGAATTTTTCAAGATAAGGTAGGATGGGTAGCCTACCTGTGCTACAATATCAGAAGGTTTCTAAGGGGATCTTCCTTCTGACTGCAAATAAAGGCCTATTACAGCCCCTGCCCAAATTTCCAGTAATTAGAATATAAACCCAATGAGTGGACCACCCCATATCTCCTACCCTAGTCAAGGGAAAGAGGATACCTATTGTCAAAGTTTTAGGAGATTTGCCACTAGTAAGTCTTCCCAGAAGGAGCGGTAGAAATTGACAAGGCATCTGGAAATGACAGATAGGGGAAGAGAGTTCATAGGGAATGCATTTACCAGGTTTTTACAAGAATGGTATAGACCTACAGCAGGGTTAG
Source organism: Entomophthora muscae (assembly GCA_014839935.2). Classification (NCBI taxonomy): domain Eukaryota; kingdom Fungi; phylum Entomophthoromycota; class Entomophthoromycetes; order Entomophthorales; family Entomophthoraceae; genus Entomophthora; species Entomophthora muscae. The sequence goes on along the minus strand of QTSX02000735.1, from coordinate 446,138 downwards.
CCCCCGCTGAAGTGCAGGTGCATGGTGGGGATGCTTGCCTGGTGATTGAAAAAGTGCTGGAAGAGTTTGCAGTTATGCAGGCCAAGTACAGGCTTTTGATCAATCCTTTGCCACTATTGGGGAATGACAACTCCTCCAAGCCAGTCCCTGTCTACAACCCAGGAAACACTTTGGGGACTGGTGACCAGGAACCCCACAGGATTCTAATGTACAATTTAAGATTTCTTGTATTTTAAACAAATCATAGACATCATGTAAAACTTAACAAATCTGAAATTACAGGATTTTCAAATCCAAGAACCAAATTTCAAATCATAATTGCAATGAATTTGAAATAAATATAATTTATGAGTGTCTCAAAAAGGATGCTAAAGAATCTAGAGTGGATTTGTGCTGATTCTTTTAGAAATCATAGGCATTCTCAAAAATCACCCTATTCCAATTTAGGACGACTAAACTTTTGATTGTAATATTCACCAACTTAACATACTTAACAATAAAATTGACTAAAATATACAATCCTCTTTTTGAGTTTAAAAATTTTAATAAAAATTTATTATGTCTTCTTTCAATAACAACTGAGTCAATGAGCTGTTCTCTGGCCTTGACAAAATCATGCAGGGCTACACTGGATCTCTTAACAGTGAAGCCTCTGTCTATGGCCACTCCCAACCCGCAGACCCTTCACAAGCCCCACCCAGGAGTCTGTTCTTTCCCCTGCAACTTCCAGCATGGCCCTGTTTTCCCACCATGCACAGGCAGCTGCCAACCCAAATCACATATCAACAATGGCATCTGGAACCAGCCAATTGAGCCAAGTGGTCACCCAAGGAAGCCAGAATACAGAAACAGCCAATCAGATGGCAATGTCCTGTTCCCAAGACATACACTTCCCACCTCTAGCCAATCAGCCTGCAAGACGCAGAAGAAAATTGATCACCCCAGAAATTGTTCTCAAAGTGGTTGAAAATCAAGGGATGTTTATGTCCCTTGGGGAAATTGCAGCCGCAATGGGTTTTGCAAAGTTCACTGTGGCTGCAACCCTGCAAGCCCATGCCAATTGTGGCCCCCTCCTAAAAATCCCAACTGGTGCCCATACTTCAACTGAAGGTGAAAAAGCCCACCCTCTCATGATGGCTATCATGAAGCGTGACCCGCGGATGCCCCTGGTCCAGGTCCATCTCCAACTGGGACTCCATAAAATTTTCACCAATAAGAGAACAGTGAATTTGTGGATGCACAGAGTTGTGGTTGCCATCAGAATCTTGTTCAATCAGGTTCTAAGTGGCCCCAGTTTGGTGGATACCAACCCGTAGAATGTAACCATTATTAATTTTATCAAAGGAAGGGCAATGAGGGCCCATAATGACATCATTTTCTTGTTGTATGCCAAGATTTTGGCAAGTATCCAAAACTTTGGGGAAAAGCACATCCAATCTGACGTCTACAAGCACGGCCCAATCCTGTATTGATTTGTCAAGATTTTGTTGGCAGTTTTCCCATTGGGTGTCAATCATTACGCGGCAATATTAAACACCACAGATGGGTATGCCTACCAGACAGAGCTCAAGGACATGCTGGAGGAGTGGGCTACCCAACAAGCCGTGTACACAGTTGTACTGAGTGCAGAGATGGAGCATCAGGAATAGCAACCAAAGAAATTAGGGCTGTGGGGCATACCTGTTGGTCCTATCCCACCAACCACACTGACTTGCATCTTGCAGATGTATGTCTTTATAATTTTGGTTCCACTCTCAGGCGCTTAAAGCATGCCACCTACAATAAACTGTGCTCCCAAATTGAGAAGGGACACAAGCTTTTCCCTTCCATATTTGTCCAGGACTTATTAGATTCCATCATCTTCTATGCAAGTGATAGTGGAAAGTCCAGAAAAGACTCCTGCCCCCATGCCCATCCATTTGGTTTTTCAAGCCCACATACATGACAGAAGAAGAATTTGAGCAATTGAATCAATCAGCTCTTGCTGCCTCTTTGCAGACAACAAACAAAGCCTCCCCAACTCCCCCATCAAGACCAAGCCACTTGCCTTCCAACCCTGACTCCCAAACTACCACCCATTCCCTCCCCACTACCTCTGATGCTGTCCCTTCCACAGGCACAGATGATGGTGACATACATTCCGCCCATTCCCTCCCCTACTTGCCCTTTGATGAGTAAAATAAAACCTTTCTTTGTGAAAACTTATTAAAATTGATATTATTTCTTTTGATTTATAATTAACAACATATTCTTTTTACATTATTGACATTCTCATAATCAGTAAAATACCGTATATTTAATGAATAACATAAAATTATTTGCATGAATATTTTTCATCATCAATAATGACTTAAAGACCATAAATGTAAATATTGCATTATAATATTGCAATTAGACGTCAACTCTTGATATTTTGATATTATGTGCATAACTCAATGCATTTTGTTTAGAAAAAATCATTGTAAACAAAGCCTGTTCATTGTAATTTATTTAAATGGACTGTGTTTATATTAGAGAGCAATTAACACTCAGTACAAATATTGATACATAGTGCATTTTACAGCCTGTATATTTACCTATTGGTAATAATTCTATAACTTTTCAGTCAGATTTTGTAAGGTAATAATAATCTAATGGGTTAATAAATTACTGTTTATTATCATTAATTGGCTGATTTTCTTTGCTGTGGCAATTGTGCATTTTCTGATATTTACGCACTGGTATCCAATTGGTTGGTTTGGCAACAGCACCCATGTCAACACTAAAAATGTCAACAGTGGCCATGTTGGCGCTTTTAATGTCAACACTATAGTAAAGTGCAAATTTGGTTTTTAATAATGTCATCTCCTGGATGTTGACACTTTTTTAAGTAACAGCACACTTTACCCTGAACATTTTTAATACAAAAAAATTCTCTTAAACTACATTATTATACTAAAATGACCCCAGAGATTTCAAAAATGCAGCAAAAAAATTATCATAAGTAATAAACAAAGAGATATAAGCAAATATTTTTCAGTTTACTATGTAAATTACATTCTTTATTATAAAATTATTTTTTATTCCCATAAAAAATAAAATTCCAATGAACCAAAAATAAAGATATTTTATATATAATAATAACTAAAAAATATAAGAAAATTCTATGCTTAATTTATTATTCTTTATATAAGCATAACTGAAATAATCTCATACTTTAAAGATAAATTAACAAAATATAAGATATTTCTTACTAAACCACATTGAAACTGTATCTAAAACTTACCATTTATACCTAAAAAGATTAGTACTATACAATGAAATCAAAAAATTAAAAGTTTAAAAGTAAAAATAATATAGGCAAAGAAAAGCAAGGTTTGTTAAGCTAATTAAAGCCACCAGCAAGAGCAGTTGCAACATCTTTGAGGTACTTCTTGATTTCTACCACCTTATATTTTTTCTTGACCACCTTCTGGACGTCCTCCTGGCAGTCCTGCTCCTTGGACTTTCTCTTCTTTGGGGCCACCCAGTTGGACAGGTTGCAAAACTTGGAGACAGTCTGGGCCTGCTCCTCCTGCAGCTTCAGAAAGAACTTGTTGTATTTGGGGTTGGCCCCAAACTTTGCCTTCAGGTGTTTATGCCAAATCTCAAGGCTAGAGGTTGTCTTCATCTACCCCTTAATACAGGCGCCCTGGCAGTTGCAAGGGGCAGGGGGCCCTGCTCTTTCCTCTCCAGGCAGTAACCTTCTTGCCCACCCATTGCTTTTCAAAGTACTCAAGGTAATCCTTGAAGATGGTGGAGTGCTTCTTGATATAAGCATCCTCCAGGAGGGCCTCAAAGCCAAGCTAGTATGCTCTGGGCGTACAAAAGCCAAGGCAGCAAACTGGGTCATGACAAAGCGGCACTTCCCCTTACCATTGTTGAGATACTTCTCAAACAGGTCCTTCTTGCTCTTGAGATTTTTGATGAGGGCCTGCCTAAAATGGAAGAAGCAGCCCTGCACTTCTCCATTAAAGGTGGCCTCAAAGGCTCTGAACTGAGCCTGCTTGAAGTCCATTATAATAACCTTTGGCCCAAGTGAGCGCGCATGAGCTAGCTGCTCAGCGGCCTGGGCAGACTCATTCTTCTCAGCAGAGGAAGGGTTTGCTCTGGTGGCGTGGGTAGGAGGGGGGAGCTGGTTGATGGGAAGGGAGCACAAAGCATCCCAGATGATCTTAAAGGCTCTTGTGTAGACGTCTGTCTTAGCACCAGGAAGGAGAAAGAACACAAGAGGGATAACTTGGTCACCAAATTGCCCATGCAGGACCCAAAACTGCTTAAATAGGGTGGGGCAGGTAGCAAAAATGCCGTTGCACAGCCAGGTGGTAGCAGTGTTGAGCTGCTCTAGGTTTTGTGTTGTGGCGCAGGCTATAATCCTATCCTCCACTTCCTGCCCATTGTCATGGAGCAGGAACATCTCACCATCCTCTGTCATCTTGAGGGCATCTGTGAGGACCAGATCTTTGATTGTAGTGGCGCTCTTGGCCAGGGGGGTTTGAGGCTTGACGCCTATCACTAACAAATTTTACCAACTGGCTATGGATCTGCACCCTCTTGAGGTTGGTGGGGGAAAGGTGCTTACAGGCAAGCACAGCCAGCTGGGTGGGGGAAAGATCTTTGGAGGTGGGCATCACCTAGACAATATACCACTTGAGGAGGCGGGCAATGGTGATATTGGGCATTGTGCAAGTATGTTTGCCCTTGATGGTTTGGACTAAGTCCCAGCGCTCAGTGTTGAGCCGCACTGGGCAGGAGTGGTCCTCACAGGTGTAATGGCGGCTCTTAAAGCCCCGGTTGGCATTGTTGCACAAAAAAATATACCCATTGGCCACCATGGCTGGCCCACCCTTTACGCTCATGATTGGGAAGTATTTGGGTAAGGAAGAGGGAACCTTGAATTTGCCGTCAATTTTGAAAATGTTGTGGGCCACCAGAGGGTCCCAGGGGCCAGCAGGAGCATGGCAAAAGCCAGGAAAGTAATTGGGGCAGGGCTTTGAATCATCCCCAGATGAGCTTGACAGGGGGGAGTTTGGTGGCGGGGGGGGGGGAGAAGCAGAAGGACACTTGTCTTGGTGCTCCTCATGCGTGGGAGACTTATTTTTGGGTGGGGACTTTTGGGCTGAGCGCTTCTTCTTGGTTAGCTCTTTGTTGGAAGTGGAGTCATAAAAACTGTGGTTGGTAAGGGACCCATCAGTTTCCTCTCCCCCAGTGGAGTGAGTGGGGCTCTTATTGGAAGAGGGCTCAGGGGAGGGCTTGGGGGATGCCTTATTTGACAAGACAGGCTTTTTCTTTGGAGTCTTGGGAGCCTTGGAGGGACACTTAGTATCCTTTTGTTGCTTTGGGGTGTTCTTGTCCTAAAATTATAAGCAAAAGGGTTTAAAATAAAGCAAAGTATATAAAAACAAAAAAACAACTTAAAAAGTATAATATATAAAAAGAAAATCTTAGATGGCTTTTGAAGGCATTTAAAAGTTAAAAATATACTTGTATAGTTTTTATTTTATTAAAGTTATAAATAAAAAGTTAAAAGTTAAGAGAAATATGTAAAAGTAGTAGCTTTAGATATAAATTTTATTTTAAAAATTAGAAAATATGAAAGAAAAAAGTTAAAAATACAGCATATCAAAAAATGAGAAGTTTTTATTATGTAAAACATAAAGTTTTATATATGAGAACTGAAAAGCGTCAACATTATGAGTGACAATTAGTAAAAAAATGCTGAAATCTCACTGTCAATTAGAAAAATTGTAGACATTATTTTTGACAACATTCTCACTGTTGACATTATTTTGAAAATTTACTATGAAAAAACATAGTACGCTTAATTAAATTTACGCGGGCTGGTAAAAATTACCCGTTTTCTGTGTATTTTGGTTCACATATAAAAATTAAAAAACATATAAAAATAATTTAAAAAGTATCAAGGTTAAGTATTTCTTTATTAAAAACAATATTTGGATAATGGTAATATGTTATTTTACCATTGTGTATATAAGAAGTTGTTAAGAAGTTGTTAACAAGTATGAAAAAGATAAAGTGTCAACAACGTCACTTACAACATTATTTATATGATGTGACATATTAATTCAGGCTTAATTGCGCCACTCTAATTTGCTTAACTCCACCCCAGCAGATGATCATGAGCAAATAAACAACATTTCTGAGTGTTGACATTAATTTTAATAATAAACTCTATAGTAACTTACATAGTAACTCATGCTTAAATTATTGGATTGCCGTTGGCCACCAATCCACTTAATATATTAAAGCCGTAATAAGTGCCACATATATATTTATAACATGAACCTTTTAACAACCAACTGTATGCACGCTGTCTGTTTCTATATAATAATTCAATAAAAAAATATTTTTAAATGCACACTTAATTTTTTTATTGTAGATGTTTCAGTTTTGCTATTAAAAATAAGTTTGGTTTAAAAAGTGTTGGCATTGACACTTTTACGTCATGAAAACAAATAAAAAAATAAACTAATTTTTATTAGTAAAAGTAACGGAAAAATATGGTTAAATCAAGTTTTTAATTAAGCTTATTATTAAATTGTGTCAAGATGGCCACAATTTTGTCGTGTTTTCTGGGTTTGCACCCCTGAACGCTTTTAAAAAAATAATTAAGCTAGCACAACTAGCAAAAAACATAGGAGATTTAGAGTTTTGAGTCAACAGTGATCATGTTGACAAAGTGTTGACATGGCCACTGTCAACATTTTTAGTGTCAACATGGGTGCTGTTGCTGTTGGTTTCACATCCAATTGCACAGGCAATAGAAAACATGTTTGCCACCCCAACTACATCCAGTCTCGGGGTGGCGGCTTGTTTTCCTATTGCCTGTGCAATTGGATGTGAAACCAACCAATTGGATACTAGTGCATAAATATCAAAAAATTCACAATTGCCACCGCAAAGAAAATCAGCCAATTAATGACAATAAACAGTATTCTATTAACACATTACATTATTATTACCTTGCAAAATCCAACTGAAAAGTTTACAGAATTATTACCAATAGGTAAATATACAGGCTGTAAAATGCACTAACTATTAATATTTGTACTAAGCGTTAATGGCTCTCTGATATAAACACAGTTCATTTCATTAAATTATAATGGAAGAGGCCTCATTTACAATGAATTTTATTAAATAAAATGCATTGAGTTATGCACATAATATAAAAATATCAAGAGTTGACATCTAATTGCAATATTCTAATGCAATATTTACGTTTATTGTCTTTAATTTATTAATGACGATGAAAAATATGTATGCGTTGAAGATAGTACTATAAAAACCAGTTTTTTGATGGAATTCAAGAAAAATGTCAACAATCTATAACCTGATCAACAAATTAGAAGCTCACCTGCAAAAGGTTGTTGAAATAGAAAAAAATATCAGGGAAATAGTAACAGGAAAGCTGGGTAACAAGGGGCAGCCACTAATCCAGTCAAAAGAAGATGCTCTGGATAAATTGGGAAATATTATAGATGAAAGAACAAAGATCCATTACTTAATCTACAGGGAACAATTTTATCAGGTTTGAAGTTCAACAACACGGCCTACAATTTGTGGGAGTTCTGGTAGGGGGCCAAAGAAAACAATAAGATCAAACTAATTGAAGGAATTGAAATTCAAAAGAAAATTAACACCAATGAAGAGGAAAACAATCAAATGGAAACAGATGAAAATGAAATACAAGCAAGAAGCAGAAGCACTTCAAGAAATACAGAAACTTTTTCAAATGAAAATCAAGAGGAAACTCAAGTTGCAAGAAAAATAAGGAAAATTCAGCCTAGGAAAATTAATGAAGAGCATCCAACACTCATGAAGTTTGCCAATATGGCGCCTGTGGCTGAGGGGGCCACAAGGGAAACAATCAGTAAGTCTCTTTATGTTTTACTTATATTTATTTTAGTCATCACCTGGGATGGGGGTGAGGTCGCAGAAGTGGTGGCTTTTATGCCAAGTTGGTTTTACAGGGGTTACCAGTCACTGGTGGCCCCTGTAAAACAAATAATTAAAAACCAAATAAATAAAATAATTCAACACAATATGAATAATTTTTTCAATAGTGAATCTCAAGATAGGGAATATCCACCACCTGCAAGGTGCTTGCCATGGATAAGGGAAGCATACAAACTAGGATCAACTATCAAAATCAAAGAAATGAATGAAATTTGAGGGGATATAAAACTGAACTTTGATGAATACATATATAAAAGCATTCAAAGGTTCCCCTTCACAAACATCAACAAATATGAAAAGAATTTAATAAAAACCAACTTTCAAATAGGAAATATATACTTGAAATCTGCAATTTTTAATAAAGTTTTTAAGGCTCTATCAAATAAAATCAGGGATGCAGTCCTTGTGAATAATTTTAAACCTTTATTGATATTGTTTGCTGAGGCCTGGGGGGCTGATTCAAGTCAGGCGCCCCCTGGAACCCTCTTTAAGTTCAGTCAAACATCCTATATTAATAGGTTAGTTCAGACTTTCAAAAAATTGTGCATGTTCTCAGAAAAGTATACCTCTCAGAGAATCCACGTCGCGGTCTACCTAGGAATTCTCCTACACTGCATCTTAAAAATCAACATCAAAAAGTTGGAGGATGTACCTATTCACATGGATATTTGCTGTGTAGCCCTTGACCAACAGAAGACACCACAGTGATACAGAACAGCCAAAAATGTCCTCTATGACTCATTTGCACTAGCAACGCTATACTGGTACTACATGCCCCCCCCAAAAAATCTACTAGTTGATTCACTCACCCGCTTGCCTTTTATCAAACAATCAGCAACCACCAGGGTACAGAGCGCCACCCCTCTAGCAATCACATCCAGGGTTGTCCACCACGTACAGAAGAGTATGTGGATCCAATTAGATGCACTAGCTGAAAATTTAATTTTGGGGTATAATTCCCTGGAATAATCACATTCCCCTTTGCAATTTGCATCCCCCTAATAAGAATCTTCCCTTGCAACTTGCATTTTTTTATTTTTTATTTTAAATATTAAAATTTTAATACTAAATACTTCACAATTAAAATTTTACTATAAAAATTTTAATTGTAAATATTTCAATATTAAAATTTTAGTATCTAAAAGTTACTATTAAAAATTTTAATATTAAATATTTTAATATTGAATAAATCACAATTAAATAAAAATTGGTATATTTTGAATGATTAACCTTTAATATTTAACTTTCAAGATTTTTAATTATAATTTTATTTTTAATATTTTAAATTTTATTTTAAATTTTAGTATGTAAATTATAGTATTGATATCTCTAAACATATTATAAGACATTAGTTATAGTTGCAAATACATCAAATAATAAAAAATAAGTCAAAAATGTTTTTATTTACTAGCTTGTCAAGTACGGGTCCATTTATCACATAGATAAACATCAATAATTGAATTTATCTGCATCATGCAGCCCGCTTCACTATTGTTCTAAACAAATGATTGTTTAGAACTCAAATTACCTTTCCCTTGTAATATGATTTGATAAACATATTTAATATACTTGAACTGCGTCCTAAGTACTAATTAGTAAGCAATACATAAAAATCATTGGTTGCTGTGTTGTGTGGCTATAGTGGCACTGAAATAACAAGGATTATACAATGATATACAAGGTCCAATTTGTGGCTTAAAAAAGCCAAAGTAACATCAACAATTCACAATTATATAAATAAACTAATTTATTTCTATCTTTTTTTACTTTATTAATTTGTTAGCGCAAAAGCCAATAATAATATTCAGTGCATTATAATAAAAATATATCCCTCTTACCTTATATAATTAATTTTACTTACTTTTTGTACATATTCTTATATGTCTATAATGCATTCAAATGTCATATTATTATATATAAATAATATTTTTGAGTCCTGATAAAAACAAAAAAAATAAAAACAAATAAAACCCAGAGCGCCCATTTATCTGATTGGCTTGGGGGCCAGGGCTTTTGGGAGGAAGGATTCCGAGTGCTCATAGAGAGCCACCACCACATTGGGTGGCATTGCAAATTGGCTGATCTCAAGAATGTTGAAGAGATCCTCAGTGTCCTGAGGAAGGCCTTATTTCACCTTATTCTTGATCTAACCAAACACCTCCTCAATTGGGTTCAGAAATGGAGAATAGGGTGGGAGGAAGAGAAGTCTCATTGGACAATCAGCAAGGCAGTGGCAGGAGGTGTGGCTATTCTTGTCAATGGGTGGGAACTTGGACACAACCAGATACACTTTGTGGAGCCCAACATTATCAAGCACAACAACGTTGGTTGTGCCGCTGTAATTTATCCAAAGGTACTCCTTGATGGCTCAGAGAAAATTGAGAAAGGTCCTGCTGTTATGGGAGCCTTTAATCATCTGATACTGGTCCAACCCGCAAGGACCAAGAAGCATGACCATGGAATAGGTCTGGGAACAGACAGCTGCACAATGGGCTACACTGTTCTTGGACCCCTTCTCAACCCACCCATGCCTAGACCTGAGTAAGGAGGAAAACAATGATTTGTTGATATAGAAGAACTGGACATTCCCAGTCTCCTTTATTGCCAGATATGTCTCAGCATAAATGCATCAATCCTCAATGGTCTTTTCACTGTTCCTATTGTATGGAGAAACTCTGAGCACCTTCTACAAGAAGCCCAAATCAACCATTGTTTTGTAAACAAGGGTTTTAGAAACAGAAAGCCCAAACTCTGTGGCAAGCATTGATTGGACAGCAAGTGTGTCCAGGTGGCAATCCTTGGCTACCCACTGCTTGATTGCGTTGATTTGAACGGGATGAATGAGTTTGGGCTGTCTTTTTGCCTTGGTGGATTTGGCAATTTGCCCGGTATTGCCATACTTGGTGTTGATGTTAGCAATGTACCTGGCTGTGACCCCAAATTGGGATGCAATATCCTGAACCGCCATTCCCCTGTTCAAGCAGTTGAGGAGAGCTTCACGCTCACTATCTGTCAACCAATGCTGGCCCTTGGCAGGTACCACAGCATCCTGGCTACCAGGCTCAACAAAGGGGATTGGGACCTTTGTATAGAAGGTGGGATCACGCTTGCTTGCAGTGGCGCTGTCAATGGTGTCATATGACATGGCACAGGTGACTAATCAGTTGTGGCTAATGGCTCATAGGTGGTGTCAAAGACGCGGGGGCAGGAAGTAGCAACTCTTGGGTCAAGAGTGTGGGGCCAGGTGATGACTGGGTATACAGTGGAGGTGTAAGTAACCTCAGTGTTCCTGGTGACCCTGGTGTAGAAGACTTTGGTAGCAGGCCTTGAAAGTGGCTTCTGCCTGGGATTCAAGCTGGTAGTTCTGGCTTGGGATGTGGGAGGTGGTTGGCTGGCAATGACACCTTGGGAGGCCTGTGTATTGGCATGACTCCCCTCAAGTTGGGTTCTGGGTTTGTTCTTGGACCCTCTGGGACGCCCTTGTGGACAGGCTGCCCCGCGGGCTGGTGCAGGAGCGGGTTGGGAATGCAATTGACGGTCCATAAAAATAAAATAAAAAATATTTTAGATTAAATATCTATTTATTTGGAGTTATTGGTTTAGTTGTGGGTAGTTATTTTCTCTTGATTTAGCCTTGAATGGTAACAGAATTTCTATATCTATGATTTGAAGTGAACAATATTGTATACTTTCTGGGTTTGGATAATTTAAAAGTTTAATCACTTTTTATTTCTAATTATGGTTATCAATATTGAATTTGTCATTTAATTTTAGTTGTAGTGGAGCTTCTCAATTTAGGTTGGTGTTTCCTAGTGTGCTTACTGTACATTAAATTTTTATTCCAGTTCCCGTAATTAATATCTAAGTTTACTAGTGGCATTCAAAAGTGATTTGGAATGTGGTTCTTGGATTTGAAAATCCTGCAATTCCAAAAACATAGTAAACTTAATGAAAATGGTTGATGGATTTGAACGCTTCAAATATGATTCCAGTTATTTCATTTTGTTCATTGGAAATATGCAGTTTGACTTGAACTTTGCAAAGTGTCTATGAGTTCCCACATTTTTAAAAATCCAAATAAATACTCAAAAAATTCAATTTAATTAAAAAATGGCCATCCTGCAAAAGTGATTTGAAATTTGGACCAAGGATTTGACAATCCTGCATTTTTACATTCAGGTTCTGAATTTACAGTAAGGATGGTGGAGGAGGGTGTCATAAAAGGCATTTGTTTCTTCCTTTCTCACAAGAGAAAGGGCAGCAAAGCAATTAAAAACGTCCTTTACTTCTTTTGTGCCTTCAGTGTAGACCAGCTCATGAAGTTCAGAGCACTTTTGGAGGCGGCAGCAGAGTGCTTGCCAGAAGTGGAAAAAGCATCCCTGAGGGGAGCTCTTGAAGGCTCAAATAAAGGCATTTGACTGAGACTGCTCAAAATCCACTACCAGATATTCATGGTAGGGAAGACTTTTGGGATTTTCTTGATTGGGGTGGGAGCGTCTTCTTCTTAGGAGATGGATTTCTTCTTGCAGCCTCTAGTCTCCTTGGGCTCCTCTTTGACTATTGGGAGGATTTCATCAAGTTTAGCCTTTAAAATTGTGAGTGCCTGGACATATGGGACATTATTTTTCTTGTTATGCCTAGGCGCCAGATTGGTTATTTTATAACTTAATCACATTATTCATATTCAAATTATTCAGAAAGAGTAAAATATAATCAATCCCAAATATTTAATTGATCTTGGGCTTGGGTGATTTTTTAAAAAATAATTCATTGATTTTATAATTGAAAATTGCAACTTATAGTACTACTGAAAATATCTTAAGTGCTACTAAAAACCAAAAATATTTATGATGAGTTGCATGGGAGAGTAATAGCAGCCCCAAAGCTATAAATGCTATTACCCTATCTTTGGCTCATCATAAATATTCTTAGTTTGTTTCAGAAAAAAAGGTTGTTGTTTTTGAAAGACTGATAACTCTATTTAAAATACACCCTCTAGTAAGCTGCCCTACTTCATGAACTTGCCCTAGTGCACCACTAGCATCTTCTGATATTTTTGTTTCTCTGGTATCATCACATGATTTCAAATGATAAGTTATCTCAGGATATTCTGAGAAACTTTCAAATGTTAAAGGTGAAGTATACAACTTCCCATCTTTCATCAAATATGAAAGATTAATGCGCAGATTTTTAACTTCAAGCTCTCTTTTTATAGGCCTAAATTTCCTTTCATAAATATAAAAAAATGCTTTTTGGGAAACAATTGAACCAGTTAAAGATGAATTGTATAATTCTTTTCTTCTTTCTTCTTTCTCACAAATATTTTTTAGATCATTAATGTTGTTAATATAAAGTACATTTTCTTTTTCCTTTAAAATTTTTGATATTACACCAAAGTGACCATCAACAATGCTTTTTCCATGGCATTCAACAAAACGGTTATATTTTATGGAACCCTTAATATATTTAGGTGCCTCTTTAAATAAGTAATATAAAAATTCATATGATCTAAAATGATTTCCATTATCTGTCCATACTTTTATATTTTTTATTTTTTTAAATCTATCTAATTTAAGAAGACTTATTAGACATTCACCTGAAAATAAAGAATCATGTGATAATATTTGAGACAAAAAATCATGATATTCATATTTAATTTTATTGTTTTCTTTAAAAACTAATGCAAACCCTAATAATGAGATTGGTTTTTTTGAATAAAAACAATTATTGGTCTCAATTGGACCACCTCCAACCTTTAAGTTTTCTTTATAATCTATAACTACAACACAAGACTCATCATCTAGTTCATTAATATCTTTTTTATATTCACAATTTTGATGAACATAAAAGTCTTGGTGCTGATTAATAGTCTTTAAGTCATTGTCTATAGATTCTGGTAATGGTAAGTTTTTACTTTCACATTCTTCCTTCTTTTTTTCTAGTGAATCTTTTAAATTACAAATATTGCACATATCGGTTTGTTTTTTACTTTTTATTATATTTTTAGGGATTAATTTATAGTAAGTGGAAATTGAAACTGAAATTTCATTTTTTATTTTCATATTTTCATATATTTCTTTTTTTGTTTTAAGTAGAGAGTATTTAATTTCAGTTGAGTAATTACTCATCTCTTTTTCTATATCTTTATAAATTTTTTCAGGCACTTTTTTTGTAAACTGGCTTGTTTCAAAAGAATTTTCCAGCAATTTTTTAATTATTTTTTTAGTTATTTCTTTTTTTTAATGAATAGTTATTATTTTTTTTGGCTTTTTTTGTTTAAGCTTACATTTTTATTTTTATTTATTTTTCTTGAGTATTCAAACTCACTTTTGGTTATATTAAACCCCATATCATTAAGCTCTTTTAAAGAGTAACTGGAAGTAACCAGAGATCACAAGGCTGGGATATGTTTTTGGGGAGAAGATTTCATGAGATCCTTTAAGTTTTCAATGAACTCATTGCCTTTTTGATTTTGAATAGTTGGCAGGAACTGAGCTTTCCCAAATTCAGTTTGAGTAAGGAAGTGCTTGATGAAATTATCAAGATCATCACCAGCAATAAAGAGGAATGCCTTTTTTAACATTGCAATTCTCTCTCTTTTTGTTGAAGCTCCCAAGGAAAAAAAGGGTAGCATGGAAGAAGTAAATTTAACTGAGGACATGGTAGTATTTTGAATCTGTAATTAGGTCAGATCTTTGATGTGTGCCTTAATGATGGAGTAGTTATGATCAGAATGTGGTCTTTGAATTGGGTTATTTGGATTAGAAGCTCTGTGGTACTTTAGCTCTTATATACCAAGCTAAATGACACCATTCTGAAAGAAATGGTGTGATAGCTTTTATTATAGTTTGAACTTGAATTTATGTTTGCAGAAATTAATTAAATACCCAGTTTTCATGCACAAGTGATATATGTGAAGCAGCTAAGCATTATTATTACATCATATCCTCTTTGTAATCAATGCAAATCAATTAAAATGATGTATTCAGTTAATTGTAACTCTTCCGCATATTTTTAAATGATAAAATATTAAAGAATTCTATTTAAAGAATGCTCAATTTGAGGTTCGAAGCTCACTTGAACCTTAAAATCAATCTAAACAGTGATAAAAACATCCTAACTTCAAACTATCATAAAATCCTAGAGAATTGAGCTTTTTAAATAAAATAAAATGCGAAAATAAAGCTCTCAATCTTATCTTTAATTTTTTCAAATAAAAAACATCTGTTGTGTATTCAAAAAAGAGTATTTATTAGCTTTGAAGTGATCTACTTTATATCATTAGATATAATCATATAATAAAATCTGGATTATGCTCTTTTAAATTACTTTCGCTTTAATATTGAGCATAGTATACATATTAAAATTTTTACACCAATAGAAAGATAAGATTCTTAGCTTCATTTTGATAGTTTACAGTGTGAAAAAATATTAATTTTTCATTGAGTTATTAATGTTTTAAATATAAATTGTGTAATTAGTTACTTTTTCAAAATCGAACTGTGTTATGCTGCGACTTGAGCAGCATGTGCATTAGAAAATGGCCTAATCTCTAAAATAATGACCCATATGTTTCCTGCTTCTTGTTGGGAAGGAAAAAGAAGACAAGGGGAAGAACTAGATTACCAAACTGCCCATGGATATTCCAAAGCTGGCTGAAGAGCTTTAGTCAGGTTGAGAATGTTCCATCTGCAAGCCAGGTCTTGCATTTTAAAAGGTTGCACAGATCCTGGCTTGTGGCAAAGCAGATAATACGCTCTGGGGCATGTTGACCATCATCATGAAGAAGGAATCTCTTCTCATGGCAAGATAGTTTTTGCTCCTTGGTAATGATCAAAAGGTCAATGGAGCTTGCACTAATGCCTTCAGTGCTCAGAGTATATCTCTGATCAGTGAGATATCTCTGTAGTTTTGAGGCGCCACTAACAGTTGCTAGTTGGGTATCATTTAGATTAAGGAGCACATTGTTTACAACCTCAGTTGCAGTTTGATCCTTTGTGGTTGGGATCACCTGGCAAAGAAACCAACATATCAGTTGATAGAGAGGATCAAAAGGCTCAGTGCAGTCATGCCCAATAGTCAGGGCTTTAACCAAGTGAACCCATAGGTGGTAAGTCTAGCTGGACAGCCAACATTATCACATTTGAAGTAATTTTAATGGATGAGTTTCTTCTTGTTGTTGCAGCTGAAGCTGTAGCCCTTTGTCACAAGTGACAAACTCCTTACAACTATGTTTATTGAAAAATCTTAACTATGAGATTCAAACCCTGACACCCTGCGGGCCGCCAGCCCACAGTTTTTTGGGCTCAAACCAGAGAAGAATTTGACTTCAGAAAATACTTTGAATCTTGATGAATCAAATTAACCTACATCAACACTTCCCACGCTAAAGGTTCCTGTTACCTTGACCAATCAGCGGGCAGGTCCAGCCATAGATCCCAAAATAACTTGGGCCCACGCAGAAGAGGAAATAGAGAAACTTCCCATAGGACGCGGGCCACCCAGAGACAACCAACCTCATAACCCAACTAGGGAATTCAAGCATTCTCAGTTCAAGCCAGCCAATGGAATAACCCCTGCAATGGATGCCACTGAGGATTGGGAAAACCTGGTAAACAGGAAAACCTGGGCCAAGAGAATTTGTGAAAGTTTTACCATGACAGATGGGCATACTTATACCCTGGACCGTCAGGAAGATGCCCATTGCCATTCTTACAATAAAGTGACATGAACCTTTGGTTCAACCAATCATACCATATTTGTTATTAGTTCTACTTCATTTACAGCCTATGTCTTGCAGTTCTGCACCCCACGCTCACCTGCCACAAGAAACCACAGACCAACCGCCTGATCTTTACTGTCCACCAGGAGTTCCCTTTGGCCCAGTACATTTCACCAAGTACCCACCCAACCTGGCGTACTTGGAGTTTACTCTAGAGGAAATCCCAATCCATGACCTTGAAGCTAGAACTAGAGAGACAGAAGTCCTATACAGAGAAGGCACCAAAATTATCTGGCCCCCTCTGCTATTCCGTGACAAGTATAATTTCCTGCCCGCATATTTGGTTCCAATGACACCGCCCCTCACCCTGCGGCCCAACCGCCTGCAAGAATCCATTGTTGCTAACAAATCTTGTGGTGGGCCCTCCCTGCTGGGCCTGTGGGCTATCCGCCCGCAAGTTCTCAGGAACCCCCCACTGGTTGGATCCCTGACATTATGGTGATCTACCTCAAACACAGTAACCTGGGCCCCAAGATGTTGTTAACTCTTGGGACATCTTGTATGCTATTTTTATTGATTTCAGTTTACTATGTGTACAAGATAGCTACCAACCTGATCACCTCAATAACCTGACATCAAACCAGCCCTGAACAGAAAGACGCCCTGCTTGGCAATGAGAAGACCAAGGCCCCAAACTTGCAGGTGCAGAACGTCATATTAAACTGGATCACAACCAGAATAGACATGCCCCAAATGGGGAAGCTCACCCTAGAAGAATCCAGAAGAGCAATGCCAGTCCTCTGCCTCCACTTTCAAGACAACACAAACGCATATTCCAACAACACCAAGAAAGTCCTCAGGGTAGCCTCCATACTCTCTGGTGATGCCCTGGACTGGTTTGGGAAAGCAACCGCCAAGGATGTCAAGTTCTGCCTAGACTACTCCCAATTTGAGAGCAAATTGATGGCCACAGGCAGCAACCAAGATACCCGCCACCACACCCTAAGCAGCTTACTGGACATCTGACAAGGACCACGCTCTCTGCAAGCTTACACTGACAAGTTCCTGAAATTAAAAGCCCAAACCCAACTCAAGGACAAGTTTTTGGCTATCTTGTACCGCAGAGGAGCCTGCCCTGCCCTGGAGGAGCTCCTCAAGCACCATCCCCCTATGCTTGGCCTGGATGAATTACTCCTCTTTTGCAGAGGGTTGAGCCTCAACCAAGAAGGCACCACCTCTTCCACCCAGCGCGCAAACCAAGCCCCAACACCCAGCAGACTAGAGATGTACCCCAATGAACTACAGCACCACTACCTTGAAGGCTTGTGTTTCTATTGCCACAAACCTGGGCACCTCACCAAGGCTTGCCCCAAGAAAAGTAACTCCTCCATTTCCTTGGCGCAAATAAACACCTCTACTCAATCTTAAAAATTTATCCAAGTCAAAGCAAAAACATTCAAAACATCCCAGACAGTTGGATCTTTCATTGACACTGGAGCAGAGGAGAGTTTTATCAATGCCACCCTTGCCATGGACCTTGGACTGAAGGCCACCAAGGAAAGTGTCAAAATAATCATGGGAAACAGCTCCCACAACTTGGGCTTCAGGTGCGCTACCAAATTGCCCCTGAAAATTGGGCAGAACTTGTACCCAGTGTTTCCCATCATCCTGAAAGGACTTCCCCACCCCCTGATCATAGGGGACTCCTGGTCCCAAAGACAGCGCTATTCTGAACTTCCATAATCAAACAGTTGCCTTGAAGGGAGACAATTTGTTTGATGTGGTGCTTTTCCAGCTGGGCCCAACCAGTAAAGAATCCAACACCCTCCTGACCCTGAGAATGGAACCCAGGCTGGGAAGTCTTCCTTCCCCCTTGGAGAAGTGGAGCCACGTCTTCAGTGAGGAAGCAGCAACCCAGCTCCCCAGTCACTCAATCTACGGCTACACCATTGGCCTGTTACCTGGGACCCAACCACACCACAGCCCCATATACAGTTGCAATCACTGCAAACAAGTGGCCTTGAAAGCTTACCTGGAGGATATGACAAAAAAGGGTTTCATCCGAGTATCAAAGGCCCCGTGCTTGTCACTGATGCTGTTTGTAGGGAAGAAGGTCGGTGGAATGCGTCCCTGCGTGAACTACTAGAAGCTGAATGATATCACTGTAAAGAACTGCTATCCCATCCCCAACGCCAACGACCTTTGTGACGTATTGACAGGAGCCCAGGTGTACTCAAAAATTGAACTGAGAGAGGCCTTCAACCAGATCAGAATCAATGAAAGAGACAAATTCAAGACAGCCTTCAAAACTAGATATGGTTTGTATGAGTACTTGGTCATGCTATTTGGCTTGTGTAATGGCCCCAGCACTTTTCAAAGGATGATTAACTCTGTCCTTGGCAAGTACCTCAACCAGTTCTGTGTGGCATATCTGGATGACATCCTCATATACAGCAAGTCACACAAGGAACACCTCCAATACCTTGACCAAATACTGGAGAAACTCTCACAGGCCAACCTACACGCCAAGCTGAAGAAATGTGAATTCTTCCAGTCTGAAGTCAAATTTCTGGGATATGTGGTGAAGACTGGCAGGTTTGCCATGGCTCAGGAAAAAGTGGAAGCTGTAACAGCCTGGCCAGTACCCAAATGCAGAAAAGAGGTGCAAAGCTTTTTGGGCCTGGTAAATTATTGCAAGGATTTCATCCAAATTTTTTCTCAGATTACATTGCCCCTGAACCGTCTCTGCTCTGACAAGGTCCAATTTTTCTGGACTGACAAGTGCACCTCCGCGTTTGTGACCCTGAAGGAAGCCTTCACCTCTGCCCCGGTCCTTGCCATGCCTGACCCAGCTAAGCATTTTGTGCTGGAGACAGATGCAACTGACTTTGCGGTAGGTGGGGTCCTTCTTCAGGAAGGAGGGGATGGTATGCTACATCCTGTAGCATATTACTCCAAGAAGATGCTACCAGCTGAAGGGAACTACCCAATATATGACAAGGATATGTTAGCTATAATGAAGACATTGAAGCACTGGCACAGGTATTTGTGCGGTGCTGAACATCCGGTAAAAGTTCTGACAGACCACAAGAACTTAGTCTACTTCTTCAAACCACGCCAGCTGAACCAACAACAAGCAAGATGGGCCTTGGAACTAGCTGACTACACCTTGACCATATAATACAAGCCAGAAAAGATTACTGTGGTAACAGATGCCTTGAGCAGGAGAGCCGACCTGATCCCCTCCTCTACAGAAATCAAGGACTGCAACACCCACACACTACTAGACCCTGCCAGCTTAGGGATACAACTGAAGTACTTAAAGATTGTTGCCATCAAACTCAATGTGATAGAAGCCCAGAAACAGGACACTTACTTGACCAAGCTAGTTGAAGCCCTGACAAAGGACCTGGATTGCCATCACTCAAAGAAAGGGTACTCCCTGAAAGGTGTTACCCTGCTGCTCCACATCAGGATCTATGTACCCAAAGGCCCAACCCAAACAAACTTATTGATTGACCACCACAATTCAGAGATGGCTGGCCACCCAGGTAGACACAAATTCCTCTCAAGTATCAAGCGGAACTACACATGGCTGGGCATGGACAAAGAAGTAGCTGCCTACATCAATGGTTGTGAAACCTGCGGAAGAACCAAGACATGTTGCTCTAAGCCAAAAGGGCTACTGAGACCTCTGGACATCCCTGCTGTCCCTTGGAAGTCAGTATCAATGGTCTACATAGTAGAGCTCCCCCCTTCAAAATCCTTTGATGCAATCCTGGTCATGGTTGACCGCTTCACAAAAATGGCTTACTTCATCTTGACTACTACCCACTGCATGGCAGATGAGACTGCCAGACACTTCCATAATCACATTTTGACACAACACGGCACTCTGGAGGGAATTATAACTGATAGAGGACCCCAGTTCACTTCCCACTACTGGACCCAAGTAATGAAGGACCTTGGAATAAAACGTTGTGTGTTGACCTCCTACCACCTGCAGACAGATGAACAAACTGAAAAGGTCAACCAAATCTTGGAACAATACCTCCAATGCTATGCCAATGCCAACCAGGACAATTAGGCCAACATTCTTCTCATGGTCCAGTTTGCATACAATAGTAAAGACCACACATCCACTGGGATGTCTCCGTTCAAGGCCAACTATGGGTTTGAACCATCATGGGACCCTAGCATTGGCAGCAAGGAACATAATACAGCAGGACAAACTTGGATTGAACAAATACATACCACCCAAGAAACCTGTCTAAGAAACTTGAACTGCGCTGTTAAGACCTACAAAGTGTTTGCCAACAAGAAAAGAGTCCCCAGGAAACCTCTGGAAATAGGCAATGAAGTTTACCTCAACTCACAGAACGTTCCCCTAAACGTACCTAGTAGGAAGCTAGCTCACCGCTGCTGTGGCCCTTACAAGATCATAAAGCAAATAGGAGAAGTGGTGTACAAACTAGAGCTGCTGCCTGCTTAGAAAATCCACAATGTCTTCCACCAATCACTGCTATTCAAGAAAGAAGGAACCTTCCTCCCCCACCAGAGGATCAAGACCAACCCCCCACCCATCCAGGTTGGACGCTCAACCAAATACAAAGTAGAGTACATCCATGGACACCGCCTCCACTACAAGACCCCACAGTACTACATCAAATGGGTAGGTTATCCCCCCAAAGAAAGCACCTGGGAACCAGTCTCCAACCTACCTAACACACAAGGAGCCATACAAAAATACTTAGAAAAGAGGACCAGGAAGGAGGAGGGTAACAGGAGAGAAGGGGATATGTTGCAAGTGACAAAATTCTATTGACTATGCTTATTAAAAAGCCTAAATATGGGATCCAACCCCTGACACCCTGCAGGCTGCCAGCCTGCAGGGTCAGCTGCCCGGCCGCCTGCAGTTTTTTGGGCTCAAACCAGAGCAGGATTTGACTTCAGAAAATAATTTGAAGCTTGATGAATCAAATTTACCTACATTAAAACTTCCCATGCTAAAGGTTCATGTTAACTTGACCAATCAGCGGGCGGGTCCAGCCATAGATCCCAAAATAACTTGGGCTCACACAGAAGAGGAAATAGAGAAACTTCCCATAGGACGCGGGCCACCCAGAGACAACCAACCTCACAACCCAACTAGGGAATTCAAGCATTCTCAGTTCAAGCCAGCCAATGGAATAACCCCTGAAATGGATGCCACTGAGGATTGGGAAAACCTGGTAAACAGGAAAACCCGGGCCAAGAGAATTTGTGAAAGTTTTACCATGACAGATGGGCATACTTATACCCTGGACCGTCAGGAAGATGCCCATTGCCATTCTTACAATAAAGTGACATGAACCTTTGGTTCAACCAATCATACCATATTTGTTATTAGTTCTACTTCATTTACAGCCTATGTCTTGCAGTTCTGCACCCCACGCTCACCTGCCACAAGAAACCACAGACCAACCACCTGATCTTTACCGTCCACCAGGAGTTCCCTTTGGCCCAGTACATTTCACCAAGTACCCACCCAACCTGGCGTACTTGAAGTTTACTCTAGAGGAAATCCCAATCCATGACCTTGAAGCTAGAACTAGAGAGACAGAAGTCCTATACAGAGAAGGCACCAAAATTATCTGGCCCCCTCTGCTATTCCGCGACAAGTATAATTTCCTGCCCGCATATTTGGTTCCAATGACACCGCCCCTCACCCCGCGGCCCAATTGCCCGCAAGAATCTGTTGCCACTAATGAATCCACTTTCACAGAGATATTTGGGGTGATGTATATCACCCTCACCAGACTGATTGATTCTATGGTGCCTGTAGGTGGACCTTGGGCAGTCCTTGGAAAATTATTATCTTATATTGTAAAGTTAGCCCCAATCTTGTGGTGGGCCCTCCCTGCTGGGCCTGTGGGCTGTCCGCCTTCAAGTTCTCAGGAACCCTCCACTGGTTAAATCCCTGACACCCTTTTAGACAAAGCCAGTACCCCATTTCTTAGTCATAATTAGATAGCTGATAGAGTACGTTGTTGGCACAGCAAAGGTGCCATTTCAGTTGCATACATTATGGATTGAGTTAAGTTCCCAGAGCTCAATTGGCTCATCTGCAGGAGCACCAGGATCAGGCTCCTGCTCCTCTTTGTCCTCAGGCTTTGAAGTGGGGTCAGAATGGCAATTGAATTTGAATAACTTCTCTTGAGGATCAGAGGGGGAGTAAACAAAAGGAGAATGGGGAGGGATTGGGCTTGTTTCCTCAGGCTCTGGTGAGGGCGTAGGTGTCTTGGGTGGAGCTTTACCCTTAGCAGGCTGCTTTTTAGGGGTATTTTTGACCTTCTTGGCCTTGGGAGGAGTGGTCTTGCCTTTGGAGGCCTTGGACGCAGCTTTGTTGATGGACTTGGGAGGCATCTAAAAGTGAATTATTATCAAAATATGAGCAATTTGGGGGTTGTTTTTAAAGAGAAAAACAAGAATGTTTTTAATATAAAAGTATCAATTTTTTTACATAGAATTGTAGAGGAAATCTAAAAATATATACCATTGAAATTAAAAAAATTAATAAAAATAATTTTTTATTAGCAGCGCAAGTAGGGAAAACTTTGAGTTTTGACTGAAAACTTGCAGTTAAAATGTGATTTTTGAGATGAAGTAATTGAAAAGCCATGTACAAAAACAGTGATTTTGACCATTTTTTATATTAAATTAATAAATTTACATTGAAGCTATCTCAACTGGCCAAAAATTAAAACTTGAATATTTCAAAAACTAGCTTATACAACTGGGGTTAAAAAGTACCAAGTTGTTTAGAGAAATCCAAAAATACACATTCACAGTTTCATAAGTTTTCTTAAATTTTTTTATTACTGTTATTTTTAACATTAAAATGTACTTTTTAAAAGTGGAAAGCAAGAATTTCAATAGGAGAATTGATATAGCGTAGTGTGACGTCATATGTAATTTCCCCTTATTTTCCCCTATTCATTGTGCACATCAAATTAATTGGATGATTGAAATCTGGTGGAATTTGAAGTGATGTAAATTGAAATGGCGTAATCACCTCCTTTCATATTAAATTCAAAAATAAAATATTTTATCAAGAAACTCCTATCAATGTATCCATGTATAAATAAGTTATAAATTACATATAGCAAAAATGGTTTTTTTACCCAGCAATGTCAATCACTAGTAGGACTACCATAGTGGTGTTATTTTATGTTGTTCTTAGTACAAAGTGTCTTGAATTAATACTATAGGAACATCTTAAGATTGTGTACAACAGGATTTGATTTAGTGCATGAATAAGCTTATTTTAGTTTAAGATAAATGGCGTAAATTGAGATGACCTAAAATTGAGATGGCGTAAACACACCTCACACTAAGTGATTCTATAAGTAAATAAAGTTAGAAAAATAAGATTTAATTAATTTGACTTGAAATGAAAAAATTGAGATGTCATACTTTTGAGATGCCTTGTTATAAAATTATTAGTGAATTTTAACTATTTTATTATTTATTTTATTTTCTTCATGATTCAAAACCACTAATGCAAAAAACAAAATCTCAATTTAAATTTGAGATGACTTATTTTGAGATAGCATGTCCTACCAATATTATAACAACTACAAAATATAAGTAAATTCTAATGTTTATTTATTATACTTTTTATAAGCAGAACTGAAAATTTCTCATACTTTAAAGATAAATTAACAAAATATAAGATATTTCTTACTAAACCACATTGAAACCATATCTGAAACTTACCATTTATACCTAAAAAGATTGGTACAATCCAAAAAAAATAAACATAAAAATTCAAAAGTAAAAAGGATCCAGGAAAAGCAAAGCAAGGTTTAGTGGGCTAATAAAAGCCACCAGCAAGAGCAGTTGCAACATCTTCAGGGTACTTTTTATCTCTGCCAACTTGTATTTTTTCTTTGCCACCTTTTGAACGTCCTCCTGGTAGTCCTGCTCCTTGGACTTTCTCTTTTTGGGGGCCACCTGGTTGGCCAGGTCCCAGAGCTTGTTGATGTTCATGACCTGCTCCTCCTGAATCTTCACAAAGAACTTGTTGAACTTGGGGTAGGCCCCAAACTTTGTCTTCAGGTGCTTGTGCCACACCTCAAGGCTTGAGGTGTCCTTCATTTAACCGTTCAAGCAGGTGCTCTGGCAGTTCCAGGGCGCAGTAGCCCCACTCTTTTCTCTCCTGGCAGTCACCTTCTTGCCTAACTACTGCCACTTTAATTACTCAAGGCAACCCTTGAAGGTGGCAGAGTGCTTTTTGACATAAGCATCCTCCAAGAGGGCCTCAAAGTCAATCCTAGTATGCTCTGGCTGCAAAAAAGCCAAGGCAGCAAACTGGGTTAAGGCAAAGTGGCACTTCCCTTTACCATTGTTTAAATAATTATCAAAGAGCTCCTTTCTGCTTTTAATATTCTTGATGAGGGCCTGCCTAAAATTGAAGAAGCATCCCTGGACTTCTCCACTAAAGGTGGCCTCAAAGGCTCTGAACTGAGCAAGCTCAAAGTCCATGAGTATCATCTTTATTCCCAATTAAGTTCACATGAGCTAGCTACTCAGCAGTCTGGGCAGACTCATCCTTCTCAGGAGAGGAAGGGTTCACTCTGGTGGTGTGGATGAGAGGGGGGAGCTTTTTGGTCAAAGGGAACTTAAAGCATCCCAGACAATATCAAAGGCTCTGGTATAGACTTCAGTCTTGGCACCTGGAAGAAGGAAGAACACAAGGAGATAACTTGGGCGTCAAACTGCTCATGCAGGACCCAAAGATTCTTTAAGATGGTTGGGCAGGTAGAAAATGTGCTGTTGCATAACCAAGTGGTAGCAGTGTTCAGCTTCTCCAGGTTTTGAGTTGTGGCATAGGCTATGATCCTATCATCCACTTCCTGTCCATTGTCATGGAGCAGGTGCATCTCTTCATACTCTGTATTATTGAGGGCATCTGAGAGGACCAGGTCTTTGATGTCAGTGGCGCTTTTGGCCAGGGGGTTAGAAGCTTGATGCCTATTTCTCACAAACTTAACCAACTGATTGTGTGTTGGCACACATTTTTGGTTAATGGGGGAGAGGTACTTTCAGGCAAGCACAGCCAGCTGGGTCAGGGAAAGATCTTTGGAGTTGGGCATCACCTGGACAAGATAACACTTGAGGAGGGGGCTATGATGGTGTTGGGCATTATGCAAGTGTGCTTTCCCTTAATTGTTTGCGTCTTGTCACAGTGCTCAGTGTTGAGCTGCACTGGGCAAGAGTGATCCTTGCAGGTTTAATGCCGTCTCTTAAAGCCCCAGTTGGAATTATTGAAAGAAAATATTTACCCATTGGCCACCATGGCCATTCCATCCTTAAATATCATGATTGGAAAGTATTTGAGTAGGGAGAAAGGAACATTAAACTTCTCATCAACATTGCAAATGTTATGGGCCAACAGAGGGTCCCAAGGGCAAGCAGGAGCATTTCTGAGCCAGGGAAGTAGACAGGCTGGGGCTTTAAAACATCTCCTGATGAGCTGGCATCAGGGAAGCTTAATGAGGGCTTTTTTTGGTGCTCCTCATGTGCAGGAGACTTATTCTTGGGAGGGGAATTTTAGACCTTGTCCTGCTCCTTGGAGGGCTCCTCATCTGAAGCTGAGTCATAGAAGCTGTGGTCAGTAAGTGAACCATCATATTTCTCTCCCCCAGTGGAGTGATCTGGGCTCTGCTCAGGGGAGTTCTTAGGGAAAGGCTTGGGTGAGGGGTTTGGGGCTGCCTTTTTGGGGGTTTCTGCCTTCTTCTTGGTGACTTTTGTAGGCTTGGAGGGATGCTTGGTGCCCTTCTTCTTCTTGGAAGTATTTTTTGTCCTAAAATTATTAATAAAATGTTCTAAAATAAAGCAGCCTATTTAAAAAGAAAATCAAAACAATGATAAAAAACAATATATAAAAATTAAACCTTATAGAGCTTTTATTGGGAAGATATAAGTAAAAATGGGCAAGGGTTTTTAGTTTATTAAAGTTTTAAACAACAAGCTAAAATTTAAAAGACAAATGAAAAAGTATTTATTTAAGAGAATTATTTTTTTAAAAGTAAAAAATATGGAAGAGAAATAAAAAAGACAATATATATAAAATTCAGGTGTTTTTATTATATAAAAGTAAAAGTTTTATATGTGAGAAAAGAAAAGTGTCAACATTATGAAAGACAGTTAGCAAAAATATGCTGAATTCCCACTGTCAATTAAGAAAGTTGTAGATATTATCAGAGACAACATTGTTGCTGTCAACATTTTTAAAAAATTCCCTATTTTTTCATGATATGCTTGATTGAATTTAAGCAAACCAGGAAATATTAACTGTTCTCAGTGTGTTTTTGTTCACATAATAAAATTAAAAAACATATCAAAATAAGATACAAAATAATTAAAGATATTTAATTCTTTATTGAAAATAATGTTTAGTGGCTGGGAATATGATAATTTACCATTGTATATAAGTAAAGTTGTTAGTAAGTTCTTTTCAGGTATGAAAAAAGTAAAGTGTTGACTTCACCACTGATGACATCCTCAATAGGTGGTGGTATAGTAATTTAGGCTTAATTGTACCACTTCTATTTTCTTAAATCTACCCTGGTGATTGATCACAAGCAAATAGTTGACATTCTTGAAAGTTGACATTATTATTGATAATAAATTCTATAGTAAATTACATATTAAATTTGGCTTAACTTATGGGATTACTGTTAGCCACAAATCCATTTTGATATTAAAGTTTAATTATGTGCCACAGATAGATTTATAAGATGAACATTTCAACAAACAGCTATATGCACTGTAGCTATTTCTGTATATTTATTTAATAAAAAATATTTTTAAGTGCGCTTATATTATTTATCTTGTAGATGATTCAGGTTTGTTATTAAAAATAAGTTGGGCTTAAAAAGTGTTGACATTGACACTTTTACATTGTGAAAACACCTTGATAAAAAATAAGTTTTTATTAGTAAAAGCAAAGGGAAAATTGGGTTAAATCAGAACATTTATTAAGCTTAATATTAAATTGTGTCAAAATGGCCACAATTTTGTCATGTTTTCTGGGTTTGCACCCCTGAGCGCTTTAAAAAATGGAAATTAAGCTAGAATGACTTGCAAAAAGCTTAGTAGAATTGAATTTTTGAGTTGACAGTGGCCATGTTGACATGGGCGCTGTTGCCAGGAGTGTCCACCACAATATTGGCACTAAATTGATAATTTAAGAGAGAAACTGGCCTAGAAGGGACCATGGAGTCCATCAACCCTGTCAGTGCAATGTACATTACGCTAAAAAGTTGGGTAAATGTGGTCTCATTAGCAACTCACAGATCTTGTGAGTTGGGTGGAATACACTATCTATAAAGATGCCATCTAGAAATCCTATCTCACATTTCTGGCTAAACCGCGCTGGATAACTTGAAATATTAATCAAAGCCCAGAATCATTTTAAAAACAATAAAAAACATATGGCTAAACTCAAAATTATCCAAGGATTCTAAATCTGCAATAAGAATGTAGGGCCAGCTAGTACCAACTATAGTGAGAAAAGCTCCAAAGTCAATACACCCCAAAACTGTAATATTTCTGTATTAAATTTTGACCTATATCAACATCTATTTACTAAAAATAAAGTAAAAATTAAATATGTTACACTTTTTGAATAACAGCAACATAATTCTGTAATAATGTGGTGAAAATGACATTTTCTTGAATACAGTCATATGTGAGAATATGATTAGTATTGTATCAGAAGAGCTAGGATCAAAGGAAACATGTTTATTGTCAAAGGATGGCTCCTGATCACACAGAAGTACTTGTAGATTAAAAGATGATTTTATTGTAATTCATTCATTCTTCTTAGAAATTCTTAAAGACTAATATATGGCTGCTAGCAATATATTCTAGGAAATTCTATCACACCCCTATTTTGGGTAACCAGTAATCTAGGTTTAGCGCTTACTGCACGTCAACCAAAAGAATATATTTATCTTCACCCAGCACAGGTGGCCCTTTCCGGTGTGGATTTTTTGGTAGCTTTAGGATCACTTTCTTATATCTTTAACATACTTTGAGTTATTTTCTAAGAAATACAATAATTCAGGCAATTCACATTTTGGGGATTCAAACCTGGCGCCGCTGTGGCACCTGACGTAAAAGTAGGGCAGCACCTTGGCGCCTGGAATAAATTCCAATTGGTGCAACAGCACTTAATGTATAACTAGGACAGCACACCAGCGCCTGTTACCTTTGCTAAGTGTTGTGTATCATTGGTTTATTTTATGGCAAGGTTCCAAAATCTACTGCTGATCCAATATACATATTATCTATATAGTAGCTTTAAAAGCTATGGCAACAACCAAAGATACTTCAGATTTAAACAAAATTATTTCAGATTTAAGCAATGCCCAAGTTGGGTGAGATTCAGGAATCAAATAATTTAAATATTTTTATTGAAAAAAACAAATTTTCAAGCTATAAACAAAATTTTGCTAGCACATTATACAAAATTATATCAAACATCAATCAGTGTAGTTCAAACCACAAACAAAATGGACTGGTACATCAAGTGAAATGGATGGATACTGTTCCAGAATATATTATAATCTGATCAGGGTCTATATGAGGCATCAACAGAAGTAAAAAATGAAACAAAATTAGAGCAATCTAGAAGCAATATTTCATAAAAACAGAACAAAATGAAGTCACACAAGATGTGTAGTATGAGCAGCCTAAAATAGAAAAATAACAGTTTAACAGCCAATCAACAGCTATCCAATTTGGGAACAGAGGCATTTTATTCATTTTCATGGCTCCTGATTTGTGTAAATGGTTTTGAGAACTTTCCAAATATGTACTTGTGATTACAATAAAAATAAACCATAAAATTTTAAACTTCTACTTTTAGTGATTTTATCCTAGGTTTTTTATAATGGTTTTCAACAACAACATTTTTGACAGCACCAGCTAACAAGACAGCATCTGCCAAGGAAGCTTCCATGGATGCAAGGCTAAGAATGTGGAGGCACCTGTTTACACCCAGGCCTTTGATGCAGGTAATGAGGAAGCTGACCTGTACTTGACCCCTGACTCCTATAGCTTTGGCTTGTTTGAGAGTCACTTAGTGTCTAGCTCTGTCCCTGTCCCCTTACCCACCCCTGCACAAGATGCCAATCAATCATCCAATCAGAATGTCAACCCTGATTCAGAACAACTTCCTTCCACCAGCTAACCAGCTCCCCTAGAGCCAATCAGGCTTCAGCTCCTGCGGCCCAACACACCAAACATAAAATAATCACTACCCAAATTCTCCAAGAAATTGTGGCACTGAACCTATGTGGTCTGTCCTGGGACCAAATTGCTGACCAATTGCAATTTACCTGAGCCACTATAATGCTGGAATTTAAGAACTTAATGAATAAGGGAAACCTGATTGGGACAGCCAAGAAGCCAACAAAGGCCCCAGAGTTCCAGATCAATGATATATACACAATCATGCTTAATCTCCTACAGCAGGACCCCAAGCTTCCCCTAACCCAGGTCCAGAAGCAACTTGCGCACCATGGCATTTGGATTTCTGAGTGCATGGTGCAGCTCTGGATGCACAATAAAGTGGCTTCAATCAGGGTGTTGACCAATTTTGGCGGCAACCAATGGGATGACAGTGAGGATTCCCCATATGATTCTGCCATTGAGTCAACTCTTTTTTGATGTTTGACAAGTTTATCAGATGACATCATGTTTATCTCATATTAAAAATTTTCCATTGCTTTTGACAAGTTTAGTGAGCAAGGAAAAGCTGCCACCAAGAATGGAAGAAAGAAGGTCAAGAGGGGGACATTCATTTTTGCATTCCTGGCTGTTTTGGCTAAGGGTTTTGTCTATTATTAGACAAACCCTGTTTACACCAATGGCTACAAGTACAGCCATATCCTTGGTGAATTAATTGAATCCTGGGATAGCTCAAATTCCACCTACCAGGTTTTCTTGAGCCACCAGATGGAGGGTAGCTCCACCACCCTCAAGGCAATCCAGCAGCGTGGGCACCAGGCCTCAGTGTACCCATCCAGCCACAATGTCATCCATCTGGTTGATTTTGTGTTCTTTAATATTGGAGACACAGTCCAGGAACGCCCACAGGCTTTCAACAATCTCTATCTTGAGGTCCTTGACCATGATTCTCTCTTTAGTTGCCAAATGATGGCTGACTTGTTTGCGCAAATGGTTTTTCATGTGAATATGGGCAACCAATCACAGAAAGACAAGCGCCTCCCACCTTGTGCCACTGCCACGTACCAGCCCATCCAGCCAATGACAGACAAGGAATACAAAGAGCATTATATGGCAGCCATCACGCAAATCCTCCTGCCTCCACCCCTGCCACCAACACCCCTCATCTGAAAGCCCCACCCACCTAATCCCAGACCCCCCAGCCCAGCACTTCTTCTGTGTCTTCCTTCCCACACTATTCCGCCTACTAGGCATCACTCTTTCCTGCTCCAATAAACCACCTGTTGCCAAACATTTTCTAT
The DNA here is from genome assembly GCA_014839935.2 of Entomophthora muscae. Taxonomy (NCBI): domain Eukaryota; kingdom Fungi; phylum Entomophthoromycota; class Entomophthoromycetes; order Entomophthorales; family Entomophthoraceae; genus Entomophthora; species Entomophthora muscae. Next base: position 414,878 of record QTSX02000735.1, on the reverse strand, counting down.
TTATATTATCTTCATTTTGGATTTCAATTGTTCATGTTCTCTTTGTTTATAGTTGGCTATATTCTTTATGTTCAGCTTAATTGTATAAAATCATATATTTACTATGTTGTGTATCTAGATTCAGAACACAGTTATTTTTAGCTCTTTACACACCCTGTTGTAAAAATATTAACAACAATTTGGTGATCAGCTAAATTTAAATTAGAAAATCAATTAGTTTATTGTGTTTAGAGAAAGTTGTTGCTGATCCAAATTCTAAACCTTAATGATAAACTTTAAGCCAATCAGGAGCCGTGTAAGAAAGTGATTGTTGTGACATAAAGGGTCATTCAATAATTCTTTGATGATTGTGCTCTAATTAATCTGACTGGCTGGTTGTTTTGCCATAGTGCGCCATTGCTGCTGTGGCAAGTTGTTGGTGGACTAGTGCTCAATCAGCTGTTGGGTTAGAACTAGTCTACCAACAACTTTCCACAGCAGCAATGGCGCACACCGGCAAAAAAAACCAGCCAGTCAGATTAATTGGTGCACAATCATCAAAGAATTATTGAATGACCCTTTATGTCACAACAATCACTTTCTCACACAGCTCCAGATTGGCTTAAAGTTTATAATTAAGGTTTTGAATTTGGATCAGTGACAACTTTCTCTAATCACAGTAAACTTATAATTTCCTAATTTAAATTTAGCTGATCACCAAATTGTTGTCAATCTTTTTACAAGGGGCTGTATAAAGAGTTAAAAATAGCATGGCAATTATGTAAGCAATGCAAAAAACAAAGCAAACAACACATATTGAGATAAGATAAAACATATACACAATGGGTAAAAAGATGGGTTATTGTATTAAATGGGTAAACAAATAGGGATAAACAAAGAGGTAATAATATCAGAATAACACAGATTTTATTAGGATGAAAGCTATAAAAACACATACAAAGGTTAGTAAAAAATCAATGAGAGAATTAGAGAAGCTGCTTAAAGGCCTTGACCTTGCAATTGCAAAGATCAAAGATATTGATTGCAAAGTCAAAGCAAAGGTAAAGTCTGCCGTCCTTACAGGGGACAAAATCAACAAGGTGTCTGCCAAGGAACTTATGGTCAAGATGCCAGACACCTCTAAAAAACAATTAAGCATCTTCTTAACATTCAAAAAACTGTGGTCAAGGGCCTGCAATTTAAGGCATACAATATTTCTGCGCTGTCTGTCTGGTTTGACAACCCAGAGATTTATGAACATCTCAAACCTGCAAAGCGTGCCAGAACAAAGGATACTGGATTGCTGGTGCAACTGCTTGTGCCAAGAATAGCTAAGCCTGCCAAAGCCATCAGCAAGGAGGACACCAAAGAGGATAATATAAAAAATTAATAAAAATATTTAAATTCTTACTTTTTTAGAAATAAATTATGGTGTAATATGCCAGGTCCTGATCCCCTTTGACCCCGCCACATTTTACATCAACTACGCCACTCAAATGGCAAGACAGTTGGCATTGTCTCCTCCCGTTGTGCACAAGCTTGAGAACCAAATAAATGATTCATTCCCAATGTTGCAGGACACACTCCTGGGGCTTGCGCATGGGGAAGGGGCATCTAAGTGGGCAGTTACTGCCTACAAGGATGCCCAATTGCTCTGCCTTGACCCAGTGGTCATCAGTGGAGTTTATTGTGTAAACTTCATTGAGCTTGTTTGGGAAGTCTTGGAGATGCTCCCATTCAAGAATATACCAGAGATGGAACAGGCCCATGTGGCTGCTTGCTTCTGCTTCCCAATGGAGCACACTATCTCTTACCTCATGGAGAACTTTGGATGTGTGGTTTCAAAATTGACTGTTGCAAATGCAACAGCTGTGAAGAAGACAAAGGTCTTTCTTGTTGACTTTAGGCTGTCCTGGAGTGCCAACAAAATGGGTCTCCCTCTGGAAATGGATATCACATTTTCCAAGACCAATCACAAAAAGAAAATTAGTGCTGTATACAACAAATTGTGCAAGTTTATTGAAGCCTTTGCTGGGCAAAGGCTTCATCTCATAGTTTACCTTGGGTATCTCTTCTACTTTGGGATGGGCACAAACATAGAGGACCAGGATAGTGTCCTTCTTAGGATTGACAAGTCCAGGCTCTACCTGGATGAGAAGAAGGTCCCCATAGATATGACTTGGTCAACCATATGATACAAGACACACTGGTCCTGGCTGGCATCTATGAGTTTGCAGCCCTGCCAGAAAAGCTGCTCCTGAACTCTCACCTTACTATCCTCTCTTTTAAAAGCTGCCAAAAATATTTTGACATTAGGGTATCCACTGTGTATGGTGTGGCAGTGGAGGTTGTGCACCACCTCCATTGCCAGGTGGGTACCTACCAAAGAACCTGCTACAGATGCCCTCAATAAAATCTCTTCTATAATAAATCCACATTATAATTTATATTATTTTTAATTATAATTGATTTTTAAACAAATTTTTATTTTACCAATCTATTACTAAAACAAAAATATCTTAAAGCAGATATTTATACAGTTATAATAATATTTATTAATAAAAATCAACATATACCTTGATAGCTTTACATTTTAATTTTTTAATTAACTTAATGTATTTATGTGCCAGTAGTGACATGGACATATCTTAATTATACTTTTTTATTGAGTGTTTGGGAAAGCTACCATGTAATTCAAAAGAAAAAATAAACTATAATACAAAAATTAAGCATCTGCATCAGTGGTGCTGTTTTATGTGATTGCAGGCTTAGAAGCTTCAAAATATAAAATGATAATCCATAAATCCAAAAGAGTAAATTAAAGAATATAAAAAATAGTCAGAATTGTTAAGCCTTTAGTTGATTGGCTTTTTGACAAGGAACGCGGGTAGAAATAAATCAGTGTGGCCATAGAATTTGGCCACTGTCTCTGCTGGAAGGGTATAAATCCCAGTCTGCAGCAAATCAAATAGGTCCTTGGTCCCAGTTGGTGTCCCCTGCTTGACAACTTGCTTGAGCCACCCAAATACTTCCTTGATAGGATTCAGGAAGGGCAAATAGGCGGGGAGGAAGAGAAGGCGTAAATTTGCCGTGGCCAATTGCTGGGGGCCCACTGCAATGCTTGTGTTGATCATTGGAAATTCCTCAAGAATATCTGCCACCTTGTGGAGACCAACGTTGTCCAACACAATTACATTGGTGAAGCTCAGGCTTGTGCGCCTCAGGTGCTCCTGGACCAATTGGAGGGATGATAGAAAGGTTCTGCTGTTATGCAAACCCAATATCATTTGGTAGAGCTCGGCCCCCTTTGGACCAAGGAGAGCTTCTGGGTCAGCTTGGGGACCCAAGGGTTTATGCTCTGAACCCTAGCAGCTTGTGCTCCTTGAACCAGCTGTGTCGGTGCAGCGTCACTATGGAACTCTCCTCTCCTGCCTCCCTCCTGAGTAGGCACTTGTGTTGCACTAAGTCTATTCTTTGACACGTGAGGGCAACCTTGACCGCAGCGCACAACAAGTGCATTGGTACTCTGTTGCTGTGTTCCTTCCATTTTGAGAATTTAAATAAATATTAAATAAATTTCAACTATGTTTTTCCCTATTTTTAATTTTTGCTTTTATATGAGTATGGTTATTCAATTAAAGGTTTTCCCACCCAATATCCCAATTATAGATTTTTTATTTCTTAGTTAGTTGTTTTTGGTTTTACCACACCCATTTTAAAATACCTAAAATAATTTCCACCCATTTTCCCAAATTTTACACCAAATTAAGCACCCAACACAAGATTTTTAAAATTTATGTTTCAGATCTTGTGTCTTATTTTAGATACCTTGGTATCATTAATGATTACAATCCATTGCACAAACTGATCAAGTGATTTTGTTTACATTTTGAGTTCCTATTGTGTTTTGTTTTTGGATTGAGTTTTGACGCACCATGTGTGGGTGTATTTTGTCACTGATTCACATAGTAAACATATGTACACCAAAAGTCAACTCACACCATTTTGTTTGTGAATTGATGTATTTCGGATTACATTTTGAATGGTTTTGTTTTGTGCATGAGTACTTTGTTGCTGTGTTGACCCATTTTGCCCATTAACGCCAAAAATCCCTGTTAACAGAGTGTATATTTCACACTGACAGTTGGAATTTGCTTAAATCTGAAATCATTTTGTTTAAAACTGAAGTATTTTTGGTTGTTGCCATAGCTTTTAAAACTATTTTATTATGAATTTATGACAATGAAGTTGCAGTAATTCTATTCTCTGAGCTTTGTCATAATTGGAATCATTGATTGGTCAAAAATCACAACATATCTCTCCACTTGACAAGCACTATTCCTTTTCTTTTCTTCATAGATCCTAATATTAATCAACCTGCTTTGTGCCAACAATACAAAGAGCTTATGGCTTTCTTAAGTGAGGCAGATTGTAAATCTTTCAGCAAGATGTTGGGGTAAGCTCAAATTTTCTTTCTAAATTGTCTACAGGGAAATAATTCCCAATTTTGCAAGCACAACTGTGCTACAACTGTAGCTGGCTCCTAACATTCTTCTGTTGTTGAAGATACATTCACTATTGATTCCTTGTTTGATGAGGGAGATCTCAGCCCAAACCTTTGGGGTACAATGCATTTTTCTATTAAAACATCTTCTTTATCATGTATCATTCCTTCAACTGGGCCACTTCCTGCAACCTCAACTGCAATGCTTTGTGCTTGTTGTAACTCAAACAACATAGTGATGGACTACCCTGACCTGCTTATCAAGTTTGGGTTCTGTCATCATGAGGAAACTATGTACATTTTTGTGCAGGCATTTCATTCTGATGAAGATGCAATGACACTAATCTTCACAGGCAAATATACTATGTCTGGTATGAGGCAACACGGATATCTTCTGGGGTGGCCATTGGTTTGCATATGGCTACTCTGGCTCCCAGTAAAATTTTGGCGCAGCACACACATACTGTTGCCATTTGGAATGAGTATAATGGGGAGTTAACTCGGATTTGGTCTCTTGAGCTTGCTGCAGATTTAGCTTTCATAAGACTTTGGACTTGCCAATCCTGTCATGAATGGCATTTCTACCAAAATAAGTGGAAAACTCTAACTAGGATAATAAAACTTGGGACCTGATTCTGAGGGTTGTGGGGATCCTGCGGGCCCTTGGGCCACCCGCCCGTGTTTTCAAAGATTGCCGGTGGAAGAGCTGAAACAGGCATTGGTTTGAATCCAATAAATCAATGAAATTTGCAGGCCCACCTGGCCACAAATTTTCAAGAACAATCTGGATTACTGGAAGCGCTAAACCAATATGGCTGCATTCCTGTCATAGTTGACAGGCCGTCCAAAAAAGGGTTTGCTACTCAGCACAATGGGCCGGAACCCAAAGGAAATTCAGATAATTGGCTAGAAACCCGGGCTGCTGGGCCATGTGATCCCCAGTCATGTAGTGACCCCAAAGCTACTCCTGAAGATGTGCAGCTTACAGAGCAAAGGTTGTCCCAGCTTAAGGTTTCTGAAGGTCACTTAGTCCATAATGAAGAGAACACCAGTGGCAGTGATGAAGCCATGAAGACATTATACTTGGACTGTCAGATGGGAGTCATTCCAGAAGAGGATATGACGGGCCAGAAGGATCAGAATGTGGCCAGAACTCTTGGTCCGGAGGAAACTGAGCAAACTCAGCTATCAGGTGATGGGCTAGATTTCAAACTTAGTATTTTAAATGGTATTTAAACCCCGTAAAGTTTTGACAAAATGGTATTGCCATTCTGAAATAAATAAGATTGTGGGACCTTGGTTCTACCAATTTATTCCTTATTTTGTCTTGGTTGTTTTCCATTTAACTACTGTTCTAACTGAAAATCTTGGGCAGACAGCCCACATTCCTGAGGAAGCCCCCAAAACCTGTCCCGTGTTTTATCATCCTCCTGGAGTACCCTTTGGTCCACTGCATTTCTCTGACTACCCCCTTAAGCCAGATTATTGGGAGTTGACTGTGAAGGATACTCCCACCCAGACCGTCTGGCCCAACAGACTACCCCACAAACAGCTTTCCATGAAGTTGCTTGGTGTGAACAACCAGCCCCCAAAATCTGTGTGAAGTATAACTATTTGCCTGCCTACCAGATAGATATGGAAGCACCCCCAACACCCAAACCTGACCGCCTACACCCCACCCCAGGACTGTCTCTGCCCACAGCCAACCAATATGCTAGCATTTCCTACATCACCTTGGCTGGGTTAGTTGACACTATGGTACCCACTGCTGGACCCTGGGCCCTAGTGGGACAATTGGCATTTTATCTCATCAAGTTAGAGCCCCTCCTATGGTGGTCTCTACCATCCTCCCAACCAAGCCAGTTGGCAGCTGAGTCAAAAAGTCCCTCCCCTAGAATATGGTATCCTGACAAATCCAAGCAAATACCAAATGTTACTTTTCTGCTACTTTCAAGGTGTTCCTTCAAGCCATCATCAGTGGAAATCCTTTATTATACCTTCCTTTGGCCGCAGCTTCCTGTCACTTTATGTGATATCTCCCAAGAATTACTTGCCTGGACAGCCAGGTATGCTAGCTGCTGCTTGGAGTATTACTGCGCCTTAGTGTATCAGCTCCAAGTCCCCTTGCCACTTTTGGACTCATATATAGAGGACACTTTGATGGACTGCTTCACAATTGGTACTGTGTTCTCTGCCTGTGGTGGCTGGGGTATATTGGTATCTGTTAGTCAGATCCAGCTTTTACTGTGCAATTGGTCCTCCATCTTGCGCAACTCCCAGTTGGCCTGGTCCCAAATGTTGGTTATCCTGGCCCACATACACCAGTGTTTGGACAACAACTGCTACCTGATCCCTACTCATGAACAACCAGTGATTACCATCCAGCACCCCAGAAAGCATCCTTGTGGCGCCAATCATCAATTATCTCCTTTGGCTACATCTTCTTAACAGCAAGAGGGTGCCCCAGAATTGGGTGACAACTCTTTTTAAACCAGCTTGCAAAAACTTGCTAGACTTAATCCTCTTTTATATTGTTAATAGTTGTTTTGTTGTTTTTAACTTGTTTCTTTCTTATTTAAAGTTTTCATTTATTTTATTCTTCTTCTGAATTTAGTGATTAGAAGATATAATTAATTAGGGGAGTTCACATTTTGGGAATTTGAATCTAGCACTGCCATGGTGCTTAATGTAAAATTTAGGTGGCACCTAAAATATTTTTAAGGCAGCGCAGTGGCACCTGGAATAATTTTCAGTTGGACCAGTGGCACTTTATGTATAGTTAGGATGAAATGGTGGCGCTTATCATTGGGTAGTTCTGTAGTGGTGTATGCCAAGTTTTACAACCTTATTTGAATAACACAATTTTTATTTTAATTTGAGATTTTGTTTTTGTGATGCAGTTTTTTGAGATGATGTATTAGAAACCAATATGTAAAAATTAACTTCTTGTTGAGTATATACTTCTGGGAAGTATAATGAACAAGAGAAAGGGGAAATTAAGGAGAGAATGATACTTTATTGGATATGATCTTAGATTATTATATAATATCATGAGAAGCCACATGTTGTCCATATATGTCATGGCAGACATGGGGCTTGTCCAAGTAATGTTCCGCTTAGTACACAAAATGGTTGATCCCTGTAATAAATGGGTAAATGATAAGAGTGCAAACAACTTAATGATTAGTTAGTGTGGGGTTCCTGCCCACCTGTCCCCAAAGTGTGTCCTGGGTCATAGCCAGGGACCAGCTGGAAGGGGTTGTCATTCTCTAGTAAGAGAAAATGTATCTCAAAAATATGTATAGGGGTCAAAATGGGCTTTTATTCACTCTCAGAAGGAAGATCCCCTTAAAAACCTTCTGGTATATAGTCCAGGGGTCAGGGAAACAATATGGCTTTGCCAATACTTGAAGTCCTCCAACAATATCTTGGACTCCTTGTACTTGTTCTTGGACTCCTGCATCTTAGTCTTGGACTTTTGCTCCTCAAACTTGGACTCCTGCACCACGCTTAGAATCCAGCTCCTTATCTCAAGCTCCAGCTCCTTAATCTTGGGCTCCTGCTCTTTCATCTTGGGCTTCATCTCCCTGTAGAGCTCTAGTGGCCTTGATATTCCACTTTTATCAGTCTAACCAAGCTCCTGCTGGTGTTCAAAAGGCTTCCAAAAACCTCTCAGCAGAAACTCAAAAGACCCAGAAAAGACCCTGTAACTTTCCAGCTAGCCCCCTTCTTATAGTGTCCTTTTCTCAACGGTTCTGCCTTTAGAATGGCTTTCTTCAAAAGTTTAAACCATTGCCGCTCACGTTTTCCTATAATAACTTAAGCTTATATACTTACTTTCTCAAAAGCTTAAAGGATTAATTCACTATTTCCTTGCTTATACTTTAAGATTTTGGCTTCCAACAAATCATATTTATCAGGAAATCTGCCAGAACTCAACCAATAAATGCAGAGTGCAAAACTGGACCATTTCTGAAGTTCCTCCACAATCCAACTAGGAAATCAATTTCCACCTCTCAAATTTCTCAAAGCAACAACTCTTTGCGCACCAAAGCGTTAATTGGTTCACTATTCTAGCATTAGTCTTCCCTGCATTCAAAATAAGCTAATTTAAATAGTTGAATACTATTTAAATTGTTCTTTTTGGACCTCTTCAATGTTTTCCCATATATTTACAAATATAGTAAAATCCAAGGAAAACGTCCCACCAAAACAAATTTGTATCCAGCTCTCATAGCAACATACCTTCATCTATCCTAGGAACTTAAGAAATAAATCTCTTACCCACACTTCTATCCACATTCCTTCTTGATCTTACTTCTAAACCAATGCAAAACATTCCACATTTTCCAACCCTAGCAAATCAATTAGGCAAAATCCTGGCTCATTTTTTCAGACCACCAGTCCTTCAACATCATCTTCTGGTCCTTCAGCCAGCTCCTGTATCATGATCAGCTATTCCTGCATCATGACCAGCTACTCTCCTCCACTTCAAAATTATCTAACAGTCCCTCAACTAGTCTTCACTGTGATCATACAGTCCTTCCTACTAGTCTTCTCTGCTGATCCCACACTATGAACCACCTAGGTCCTTTATCTCAGTCCTTGTTACCAGAACCTGTAGACCCAGGCATGAGTCACATTAAACTGGTGTTTAACTGGGCCCTTTCAAGTGGTAATCCACTTAGGCCATCCAAACATAGATCAATCAAGTCTATGCTGCTGTATTTACTCACCCAGGTGATTAATTCTGAGCTTTCAGTTGCAAAGTAATCAGCTTTACTTCCCAGAGGCCTGATCACACCAAGTTCTGCAGCTGCTTCCCCAAGCAACCACCTTGGTGACATCCCCAAGAAAATACATGCCCTCTAATGCTTACTCTGGGATCTCCCCAAAGCTCTTATAGGGACATAAACAAGGACGCCCTACCAGTCTGTTAGTTAGAATGCTTGCTCACAGACCTCCTGTAAGTGTATCATGGCACATAGAGCCCTCAGCGCTCTTTCCCTCCCTGGCAGCCCGCATTACCCGCCAGGGGGTCTAAAAACTTATAGCCCTGGTAGCCAAGTTACCTATCATGCTGGCACACTCTTCTACCCTGGCAGCCCACGTTACCCGCCAGGGTCTAAACAATCTCCAGTATGAGTAGCACACACCACCCACCAGGCTGGACTACTCCCCACCCCAAGCAGCTAAAGAACCCTGCCAAGCTATCACATTCATCATCCCTAGCAGCCACAGTTCCCTGCTGGGTGAGGACCTTTATCCCACAGCAGCCAATATCTCCTGCCAGGTGGGTACACCATTTGCCTCTAGTAGTCATTTGTTACCTGCTAGCTAGGCCTTACCTTCCCTAGTGGCCATTATTTCCTAATATGCCTCTACCTTCAACAAAAGTCACTAAACTTCCACTTGGACAACATAAGCCCTGCCTGCAAACCACCAAACATGTGGACTGTCACAGTCAGGGAATCATTTGAGGAAGCACTTGGGGAATTACTTTCCTAAGAGGGAGTAATCAAAGATGTTGCAGCATACTTAATAATTTTTATCAAACTTTTTTTAATTTTGCTGATGTAAATTCCAACGCTATTACAAATTTTTTTGAGATGGTGTCTTTCTAGTTGGCGTTTTTTAGATGGTGTATCCCACCACAGGTGGTGGGCCAGGGGATGACAGGAGGAGTCATAGGAATTAAATACATGGGCAAAAGGTTGTATTTGTCCCTGAAGAGGCAGGGCTGTACTGTGTACCAATATTATTCTCTATCAAAGGCTTTGGGTTTGCAGGACCTTACCAGGGGGTTAGCAAAGAGGATGTTCTCTAAGGGAAACTCATAGTTGACCAGGTTCACAAGATATATGGTGAAATTTATTAGATCAAATGGGGTACCAGGAGGACAGTAAAATACAGGTGCAGGGTCCACAGATTTTACTGACATGATGACAGGGGTGTCAGGGCCAGTAGGATCTGTATAGAGTTGAAAGAAAACAAGCATAATATAAGACAGGAGTTGATTGAACCAAAGTTTCATAACCGCTTTATTACTCAATATGACAATGGGGTTTGGTCTTGACCGGGCAGGTATAAATACCACTCTTCCAGGCCTCATCATTAGGTCAGGTTTCTTGGGTTTGAGCAGGCTGGTGTTGGGATTATAGGGGTGGCAGGGTGGTTTCAGGTGCATGCAGATCACTATTGGCTATCACTGCATATTAGACTTATGAACCTTTCTGTTCATAAACTTGGTTATTAATATTGGGCAGGCTTGTAGGGCAAGTGTAATTTCTTGGGCCTTGGGAGATTTTGGGTCATTTTTTATTGGCAGAATTGCTAATTCTATCACCTAGCCTACCAGTGTTGCATGTTGCCACTTTGAAGAAACTTCTGACATTAAATGTTGCTTCTTTTGCTTGTAAATTCTTGTGGTGTTGGCAAGGATTTTGGTCCTGGCAGGTTCACATCTAAATTACTCTCAGGTTTGCTCTTAATGGGATGTGGACATCTATGCTCTTGGCCTTCTGAACTTTCCAGCTGCAGGGAGTAGGAACCTGGGTTCAATCCTTGTTCTGGATGTGAAGCCACAGATAGTTGGCTATCAATGACGGTCAGCCTCAGCAAGCAATGGATCTTCAATATGTTGTAGAATAAGTTGATTTACTACAATATACACAGTTAGATAGAGTTGATGCTCCACACTAGATTTATTACTGCCTTTAAATTCTTTACTACTAATTATTGCCAGCAAATTCCTAGTGCTAATATTTCCTGCCGGCAAATGAGGTTGGTTTATATTTATTGCCAGTAAATACTAAATCCACTAATTCCTGCCAACAAACTGTCAAGTATATACTTCTGGGAAGTATAATAAACAAGATAATGGGGAAAATTAAGAAGATAATGATACTTTATTAGATATGAATATAGGATAATATATAGTATCATGGAAAGCCACATACTGTCCATGTATGTCATGAAAGTCATGGGGCTTATCTGAGTAATGTTCCTCTTAAGTCATGAGGCTTATTCAAGTTGTGTTCTGCTTAGGATTTGGAATGTTTGATTCCTGTGATAGATGGCTGAATGATAGTAGTGCCACCAACTTAATGATTATTTGGGGAATCATTTGGTAAGCCACTTGGGGAATTAATTTACCAAGAGGGAGTAATCAAAGATTTTACAACAAAACCAATACTAATATTGATACACCCATATTACTCTCAAAGCTCCCTTTGAGTGGAATCACCACAGGACCTCACATAGGTGGGTGTTTCTTACCCTACTCCACTAATGGTGGCAACAAGAGGCATTTACCGCCAATAAATCTCTCATCCAACTCACAATCCAAACCATTGAACCAAATTGAGGATTATTCACCAGTGAGCCTGATCTGTTATCTGCCGGCAAAACCTATACAAATTCCACTGTCTAATCCTGAGCTGCTCCTTCTTTATTAAACCAAAGGCGCAGGTAGAGCACTTGCTGCTCCTGCACACAGCAGGTGCACCCTTCAACTAAGAAATAATCATAGCTATGTGAGCAAAGAATGAGTTGCCTGACAGCAAAATTTTCAGAAGACCACCATGTGATTCCATGGCGCAACCAACCAGTGTACGCCATGAGGCCAGCTGCACACCAGGGGTCAGATCCACCTCTGGCAATAACATCACATCCTCTGTTGCAGCCAATTAGATCCTCATAAGTCAGCTGATTAGGATCACAGCAGAGACTAGAGATTCATGGACAGACAGAGGACAACATACATACACTCAGAATGGCATATATAACACCATTCAAGGGCACCACAGAACAAATTTTTTACACTCTACATTACACTTATCATAAGCCTCAATCCATAGGAGCCCCAATAAGCTACACCTTTACACCCATACCTTTGAACTTGAACAAAATGGATGGCACAAGTACTGATAGTACCCAATTCACACAGGCTAACATCACAGCTTATAGCCGTGCAACTGAGGGTGAAAATCCAACCAACTTCACACTGGATCTTGATTCAATATTAGAAGTGAACTGTCCTTCAAGACCTGACTAGCAAGAGTTAGTAGCAACCAGATGCCAGTCTGACCATAGAGCCCCCACTCTATAAAAAGCCTTTACAATTGAACGTGAAAGGCAGATAACTCAAACTCAATCCCATTACCGTAGAAAACATTTATCAGTAGTGTCAAGTAGATATCAAGCCAATTGTTATTACTTCCAAGATCTTTCCAGGCCACTTTTCCCAGAGATGTTAGTATCCTATCTGTTTATTAAAGAGATCCTTCTTCATATTGCCTCCAGTGACCGTAGGACGGAAGCCCACCTGTCACTGTTCACTACCACCACCGATATAAAGCCCATCTGTTGTCATACAGATTCAACCCAGATTAACAACCCTGTAAGATGTCTTTACATCAACTTAATAAAAACCCAATAAATCTTCAAAACCCAAAATCTTGACAATATGTTTTTACTGATTTGAGTATTTAAGCCCTGATGGGTTTTCTAGAGGCTTGATTTATTTTTCCTATCAATTTAATCATATTATATTAAATTAAATTAGTTATTGATTTCAGCAACTGTGGCAAGTTCAACTCCCTGGTGATCAACTCCCTGGTGATTGACTCCCTTAAACTCAACTCCCTGGTAGTTGAAACTATAGTAAAGTGAGAATTCAGCTTTTGCTCTTATTGACTACTGGAAATCGACACTTTTTTAATTAACAGATCTTGATGTACTGAAAATTTTTAATATAAAAAATAAGCCTTACAGCTATGGTATACTAAAGTGATTCCAGAGAGCTCAAAAATGCAATAAAAACAGTACCAATATGAATAAAATTAGGAGAAATAAGCAATTATTTCTCATTTTACTATGTAATTTACACTCTTCACTATAAAAATATTTTTTATTACTACAAAAAAATTCCAATGAACCAAAAATAAATAAAAACATCATAAATAACATTATGCAAAATATGAAGAAATATTAATAATTATTTGATATAGTTTATATAAGCACAACTGTGAATATCATATGTTTTATTAGGAAATTAACAAAAATTAAGATATTTCACTTACTTTCAATTATAAATATTCATCTCAAAATTACTATGCATACATAAAATAATCACTGCTATCTAATTAAATTAAAAAAATAAAACTAAAAACTAAATGGTCAAAACTAATAAGTAAAAATTAAAGTTAAAAGGTTAAAAGTTAAAACCATAAAAGCAAGCAAGCAAGTTTATTCCTCCTCCTTCTTTTCCCGTTTCATTTTGGCCCCTTCCAGGAGGGCAGTGGCAATAAGCTCAAGCTGCTACTTAAGCTCAGAGGCCTTGTACTTGTGCTTGGCTGCATTCTGGATTGCCTTGGTGAAGAGGGTTGATCTGGTGGTTGGCTTGGTGGGGGGACGCAGTTGGCAAGATCCCTGAGCTTGGAGATGGTATTTTCCTGCTCATGTTGCAAAAGGAAGAAGAACTTGCTGAACTTTGGATGAAGCCCAAAGTTAGCCTTCAGATGCTTGTGATAAGCTTCCAGTGCTGAAGTGGTCTTCATATCCCCGTTGACAGCCGCCTGGTGCACGTTCCAGCTGGCCTTGGCACAGGCCTTGCCTCACCTCTGCATGACAATCTTCCCAATCCACTGGGGCTCGAAGTACACAAGGAAAGGCTTGAACTCCAGGTGCTTCACTATGTAGGGATCCTTTGAGAGCACCTCAAACCCCATTGCAGTGTGCTCTGGCTTTAAAAAAGCCAAGGCACTGAATTGTGCAAGCACAAATCTGCAGGTGTTTGAAGTGTCCCTCCAGCTCAACCTACTAAGCTCAGCATGGGCCTGCACGTTTTGAGCAACTGCTTGGCGGTAGTGGAAGTGGCACCCCTGCACCTCCATGCTAAACAGCTGCTTGAATGCATTGAACTGAGCAGGCTCAAAGTCCATTATGCAAACGTGAGGCCCAAGAGCTCTCAGCCTTACCCTTTCCTTGGAGTCCAGGGTGGCCTGGTCCTTGTCAGCGGCAGGAGGGTTGGCGCAGGTGTGGGGGGGAGGGTCTTTGTGGACTTATCATTGTCGGCAGGAGAAAGGAGGGCAAGTTCTTTGCGGAGGACAGAGAACGTGCGGGTATATGTGGCCTCAGTGGCCCCAGGAAGAAGAAAAAACATGAGTGGAATCACCCGGATGTCAATCTGGGCATGTACCATCCAGAGCTGCTTAAACATCTGGGGGCAGGTGGCAAAGGTACCATCAACTAGCCAAGTTGAAGCCCTTTTCAACTCCATCAGGTTCTGCTGAGTTGCGTAGCAGATGATCCAGTCTTTGGTGGCGGGCCCGTTGTTGTAGAGGAGGAAGCGCTCCCCACTTGGGAGCTGCTTAAGCTCATGGGTAAGTGTGAGCTCTGAGAGGACATCAGAGGCCTTGGGGGGAGGGGGATTGGCAGTGATACACTTATTGCTTATGAACTTAACCAACTGCTCCTGTGTTGGTACCAACTTAAGATTGTTGGATTTGAGATGTTGCAAAGCCTTTATGGCCAGATCAGAAGCCCGGAGATGAGAAGATGTGGGTATTTCTTGAACAAGGTACTATTTTAACATCTAAGTGATTAGATGATTGGGGGGCTTGCAAGTGTGCTCCTCCTTCTCCAAAGTAACCCGCTTCCAGCCCTTGGTGTTCAGGTGGGCCCCGCAAGTCTTGTCCTTGCAAACAAAGTGTTTGCTCTTGGTTTGGCGCTTTTGATTGTTACAGTTGAAGATGTAGTTGTCAGCAACGTAAGCAGGGCCTCCCTTTACGGACATTATTGGGAATTAATGGGGGAAGTGCTTGGGGACTTTGAACTCTCTGTCCACATTGCAGATGTTGTGGATGACCAGTGGATCCCAAGCCACATGACCAGAAGCTTTAAACTTCTTGGAGTAATCCTCCGGCTCATCTTGGGGGTCAGATGAGGAAGGAGGGGAAGGATTCTTTGAGGCCTGCTTGGATGCCTCCTTTTTCTTACCAGAAGAAGTGGTGGGCTCCTTGGCAGTCTTTGACTTCTTGGTACGGCGCTCCTTGGTGGGCTCGGAGTTGGCCTCTGACTTGTAAAATGAGTGATCAGTGAGAGAGGCATCAGATTTATTGGGGGATGAATTGCTGGGGGAAGGTGAAGGGGATGCGGAAGATGAGGGTGGAGGGGGAGAGGAGATGGGGTGGGAGACTTTGCCTTTGCAGGCTTCTTGGTACGCTTGGGATTAGAGGCAGGGTCTTTGGAGCCTTTTGAGGATTGGCGCTTGGTAGGCTTGTTGGATTTAGATGATCTTGGCTAAAGGAAAGTTTAGTTTTGTAAATAAAATGAGTGAGAAGATATTAAACACAAAGGGGTAAAGCAAAGCAAAAGTTAAGTAAAAAGTATGCAAAGAAAGTTTTATTTAGCAAGAAAGAAACATAAAAAAGTAAATAGAAGCAAAATAGAAACTCAAAGTATAGATATAAAGGGTAAAACATAGAAAATAACTGAATTTATGATAAAGCATCAAAGATGTTAGGTTCAGCATAACATCTTAGTGCTAAATCAATGTAAAAGTATAATTAAAAATCAAAAAAAGTATATAAAAGTTATATAGAAAGTAGCAGAAAGAGTAGTAGATTATAATTGCAAAAAAAATAATTATTATGTGGATATTTTTTATTATGAGTTTAAAATTTAAAACATAGTAAAGTGTCAAGTTTGGCACAGTCAATCAGCTTGGAAAAGCTGAATTCTCACTGTCGAGTATGCCGGAGTTGAGCAGAGCAATCAAATTTACTATGTTTTTACATATAAAACTTGCTTAAATTTAAAATGGGTTCTAAAGTTAACCCAAAAGCAAGGCAGTTTTATATGCTCAAAAATAAAATAAAATACAACATAAGTTAAAAAAGTAAATGAGTGGGAAGGAGTTTATTAGTGATTAGGGTATGCTGTGAGGAGCTGGGAGTGAATTATTTACCATAGTGTTGGTTAAAACGTTAAGAAGCTCTCTGTACTAATCCCAAAGTTAAAGTGTTGAGTGGCGCTCATAGTGCGTCACTTATTAATTTAGCCTTATTTTTGAACCTTTGATCAGTTAAATCCGAAACCGATTGCGTGGCAAGTGGATGGAGTCAAACAAAGAAGGAGTCAAGTTTCTGTTTTTAATAAATTACATATGAAATCTCTTAATAAATTGGGCTTAATTACGTGGCACCACTTAATCCACAAACCTGGCAAATGACATAATGTAAAACAAGTGGGGTATTTGATTAATGTCTATACCACTAAATCCAGTATAGTGGTGCTTGGAAGCCTAATTGACAACTATGGACACTAATAATAAAAATATAACAGTAAATAAAAAAATTTATATAAGCACATGTGTGTTTTATTAATAAAATTAGGATTTTGCTTAAAAAGTGTCGAACTGATCTCTTTTGCTTTTAGAGTGTTGAACACAGGGTTTTCCGTTTTTACTAGTAAATCTACTTATAAATTACCCCTTAAATTGGTATTTTAGCTAACTGAATTATTAAACAGAGTCAAATTTGAGTGAATTTAAACTCGGTTTTTGCTTTCAAACCCCAAAATTACTAGTAAAAATTAGCTTAAAATCGGTTAAGCCAAAAATACTAATAGTTCGCTTATGCGGCACTCGACTCCCTGGTACTCGACACTTTGTTGAGTACCAGGGAGTCGAACTTACCACAGTTACCTTGATTTCTATACATGGCATTTTTTTTAACTTTTTATTGAGTAATAGATCGGTTTAGAGTTTTTTATCAGTTTAAGCTTGATCAGAAAGTATTAAAATTCAATATAAAAAACGATCTGTTTTATTATAAGGTAGCCGAATGAGTGAAAAATAAATTAAGCCGCTAGAAAATAACCAGGGTTTAAATACTTAAATCAGTAAACCATATTGACTGGTGAAATGGTTAAGTGGGAGATAGGTTGCGGCGGACCACCCCTGGACAGAAATCGGATTCTGTCCGGCATTTCCAAAAATACGGATTTTTAAATTGGTTAAAATAGAATAATATATAAGATCGCAATTTTGGAAATGTCGGACAGAATCCGATTTCTGTCCAGGGGTGGTCCGCCGCAACCCCAGTGGGAGATGACCCCACTGTGGTGAAAGTGGAATTGGTACATGTGAGCTGGATCTAGGTGCCAGAAATTTGAAATGTGAGATTTCAGATGGATCTTGTGAGTAAACGATGTATTACTATCATTCAGCTAGATTTATTTGATTGCTTGTTTATTTTATGAAAATTTTCTAGATAAAATTAGTTGACAGTATATCTACTCACTCTGGAATAAAGCAACTCTATGTAGCAGCATAGAATTGCTTATTCTAATTCAAAATTCAGTCATAGCCATGGCTTATTCATTCAATTCAACTTGGTTCGAAATTCGCTCATGAAGTTTGGAATTAAGTAGTTTTAGATTATGAGGTCACTTTATGCTACTTGATAACCAATAAACAAGATTGGATTTTGAAATCGAAATGTTGGATCCTGAATGTGGATGACTTTAGTCGGAATCAAGCCGTGACCACCCAAATTCGATTTAGCCTAGATACCGACTTTGGGATGGATACTATAAATAAAGGCTGGGACTGCTCAAGGAAGCAAACAAACAGTTTACTTATTTCAATTACATATTCAATACGATGTCTGGACGTGGAAAAGGAGGAAAAGGACTCGGAAAGGGAGGAGCCAAGCGCCATCGCAAGATTCTCCGTGATAACATTCAAGGCATCACCAAGCCTGCCATTCGCCGTCTTGCACGTCGTGGCGGTGTTAAGCGTATCTCTGGCCTTATCTATGAGGAGACCCGTGGAGTTTTAAAGTCATTCCTCGAGTCAGTTGTAAGGGATGCTGTCACCTACACTGAACACGCTAAGCGCAAGACAGTTACTTCCCTTGATATCGTCTACGCTCTCAAGCGCCAGGGACGCACCCTTTATGGCTTTGGTGCTTAAATTTTCTCATCTCTGCCCATCATTCCCTGCTATTATTAAATATCCCCACTACTTTCTATATCTTTATAAAAAATCAATCTGGTATGAATGTAATCACATTGTCACATCTCTTGTTCTCTAAGTGATATGAAGCTTGATTTTCCTGGCTAACCTTTTGGAGTAGGGGTGTTGTTAACCTGAGCATAAATGTCATCTGGCTCATAAGAAGACTTCGGACTCTTCAATCCCGTCCAAAATAACTTGAACTTAAATTTAAATATTTTTATTAGGCTGGTACATTTTTAATATTGTTTATAAAAGTGTAATCTTTAAAAAGTTCTTGAACAAATGTTCCATGAATATCCTGAACAATCCATGGATTAAAGAATTTATATCCAACTTGGTGAGAACATTATGCACAGTACAGTAGTTTTAAAAGCTATGGTGACAACCGAAATTACTTCAGATTTAAACGAGATGATTTCAGATTTAAGCAAAATCCAACTATCAAGTTAAAATATACACTCTGTTAACAGGGATTTTTGGCGTTAATGGGTGAAATGGGTCAACACAGCAACAAAGTACTCACATGCAAAATGAAACCATTCAAAATGTAATCCGAAATACATGGATTCACAAATGAAATGGTGTGAGTTGACTTTCGGTGTACATATGGGTCATTATTTTTCTTGTTATGCCTAGGTGCCAGATTTATTCTTTTATAACTTAATCACATTATTCATATTCAAATTATTCAGAAAGCTTAAAATACAATCAACAAATTCCAAAACTTTAATTGATCTCCTGCTTGGATGATTTTTTTTAAAAAATAAGTCATTGATTTTAGAATTGAAAATTTCAACTTATAGTATTACTGAAAATATCTTAAGTGCTACTACAAACTACAAACTACAAACCAAAAATATTTATGATGAGTTGCATGGGAGAGTAATAGCAGCCCCAAAGCTATAAATGCTATTACCCTATCTTTGGCTCATCATAAATATTCTTAGTTTGTTTCAGAAAAAAAAGGTTGTTGTTTTTGAAAGACTGATAACTCTATTTAAAATACACCCTCTAGTAAGCTGCCCTACTTCATGAACTTGCCCTAGTGCACCACTAGCATCTTCTGATATTTTTGTTTCTCTGGTATCATCACATGATTTCAAATGATAAGTTATCTCAGGATATTCTGAGAAACTTTCAAATGTTAAAGGTGAAGTATACAACTTCCCATCTTTCATCAAATATGAAAGATTAATGCACAGATTTTTAACTTTGAGCTCTTTCCTTATAGGCCTAACTTTTCTCTCATAAATATAAAAAAATGAATTTTGAGAAATATTTGAGCCTGATAGCGCTGATTTATATAATTCTTTTCTTTTTTCCTCTTGCTCAAAAATATTTTTAATATCATTTATATTATTAATATAAAGCTGATTTTCTTTCTCTTTTAATGTTTTTGATATTACACCAAAGTGACCATCAACAATGTTTTTTCCATGACATTCTACAAAACAATTATATTTTATAGAACCCTTAATATATTTAGGTGCATCTTTAAATAAGTAATATAAAAATTCATATGATCTAAAATGATTTCCATTATCAGTCCATACTTTTATATTTTTTACTCTTTTAAATCTATCTAATTTAAGAATTTTTATAAAACACTCACCTGAAAATAAAGAATCATGTGATAATATTTGAGACAAAAAATTATGATATTCATATTTAATTTTATTGTTTTCCTTAAAAACTAATGCAAACCCTAATAATGAGATTGGTTTTTTTGAATAAAAACAATTATTGGTCTCAATTGGACCACCTCCAACCTTCAATTTTTCTTTATAATCTATAACTACAACACAAGACTCATCATCTAATTCATTAATATCTTTTTTATATTCACAATTTTGATGCACATAAAAGTCTTGGTGCTGATTAATACTCTTTAAGTCATTGTCTATAGATTCTGGTAATGATAAGTTTTTACTTTTACATTCTTCCTTTTTTTTCTAGTGAATTTTTTAAATTACAAATATTGCACATATTGGTTTATTTTTTACTTTTTATTATATTTTTAGGGATTAGTTTATAGTAAGTAGAAATTGAAACTGAAATTTCATTTTTTATTTTCATATTTTCATATATTTCTTTTTTTGTTTTAAGTAGAGAGTATTTAATTTCAGTTGAGTGATTACTCATCTCTTTTTCTATATCTTTATAAATTTTTTCAGGCACTTTTTTTGTAAACTGGCTTGTTTCAAAAGAATTTTCCAGCAATTTTTTAATTATTTTTTAGTTATTTCTTTTTTTAATGAATAGTTGTTATTTTTTTGGCTTTTTTTGTTTAAACTTACATTTTTATTTTTTTTTTCTTGAGTATTCAAACTCACTTTTGGTTATATTAAACCCCATATCATTAAGCTCTTTTAAAGAGTAACTGGAAGTAACCAGAGATCGCAAGGCTGGGAGATGTTTTTGGGAAGAAGATTTCATGAGATCCTTTAAGTTTTCAATGAACTCATTGCCTTTTTGATTTTGAATAGTTGGCAGGAACTTAGCTTTTCCAAATTCAGTTTGAGTAAGGAAGTGCTTGATGAAATTATCAAGATCATCACCAGCAATAAAGAGGAATGCCTTTTTTAACATTGCAATTCTCTCTCTTTTTGTTGAAGCTCCCAAGGAAAAAAGGGTATCATGGCAGAAGTAAATTTAACTGAGGACATGGTAGTACTTTGAATCTGTAATTAGGTCAGATCTCTGAAATGTGCCTTAATGTTGGAGTAGTTATGATCAGAATGTGGCCTTTGAATGGGGTCTTTTGGATTAGAAGCTTTGTGGTGCTTTAGCTCTTATATACCAAGCTAAATGACACCATTCTGAAAGAAATGATGTGATAGCTTTTATTATAGTTTGAACTTGAATTTATGTTTGCAGAATTAATTAAATACCCAGTTTTCATGCACATGTGATACATGTGAAGCAGCTAAGCATTATTATTACATCATATCCTCTTTGTAATCAATGCAAATCAATTAAAATGATGTATTCAGTTAATTGTAACTCTTCCGCATATTTTTAAAATGATAAAATATTAAAGAATTCCATTTAAAGAATGCTTAATTTGAGGTTCAAAGCTCACTTGAACCTTAAAATCAATCTAAACAGTGATAAAGAAACCCTAACTTCAAACTATCATAAAATCCTAAAGAATTGAGCTTTTTAAATAAAATAAAATGCAAAAATAAAGCTCTCAATCTTATCTTTAATTTTGCCAAATAAAAAAAATCTGTTGTATATTAAAAAATAATATTTATTAGCTTTGAAGTGATCTACTTTATATCATTAGATATAATCATATAATAAAATCTGGATTATACTCTTTTAAATTACTTTTTCTTTAATATTAAGCATAGTATACATATTAAAATTTTTCCACCAATAGAAAGATAAGATTATTAGCTTCATTTTGATAGTTTACAGTGTGAAAAAATATTAATTTTTCATTGAGTTATTAATGTTTTAAATATAAAATGGGTAATTAGTTACTTTTTCAAAATCGAACTGTGTTATGCTGCGACTTGGGCAGCATGTGTATTAGAAAATGGCCTAATCCCTAAAATAATGACCCATCTTATCAACAGCAAATAAACCATTAACACATCAAAGAAAAGGCAACATGATAAAATAGATTGTAAAATATAATTCTATTTTATTATTAGTTTTTTCTAAGATCTACTGTAATCAAGAATCTAAATTTTAGCCATCCTAAAATAGAATAGGGTGATTTTGAGAATGCCTATGGTTCCTAAAAGAATTAGAACAATCCCACTCTAGATCCTTTAGCATCCTTTTTGAGACACCTATAAATTATATTTATTTCAAATTCACCTCATTTTTGATTTGAATACGGTTCTTGGATTTGACAATCCCACAATTTCATATTTGTTAATTTTTACATGATGTCTATGATTTGTTTGAAATAAAGGAAATCTCAAATTGTACATTAGAATCCCACATTTCTTATTCATGTATCCTGCAATTGTTTGCTGTGTTTTGTCTTTAGTTAGTTGATTTATCTGCTCAAGATATTTGAAATTTGCCAATTTAAATAAATCAAAAAAGTCAAATTAAATGGTTGATTTTAATGAATATTTTATTTTTCACTCAGCTGAGTTGCCTGTAAAAGTAATTTGAAATTTGGACCAAGGATTTGACAATCCCACATTTTTACGTTCAGGTTCTGAATTTACAGTATAGCTTACAATATTGTATTTTACTTTATTTTTGGTTCTTTGGAACTTCTACTTTTTATGGGAATAAAAAATAGTTTTATAATAAAGAGAGTAATTTACATAGTGAATTAAAAAATACTTGCTTATATTATCTTATTCTTATTACTTATGGTATTTTTTATTGCATTTATGAACTCTCTGGGGTCATTCCAGAATATAAATGTATTTTAAAACATTTTTTTATATTTAAAATGTTCAGGGTAGAGTGTGCAATTATTTAAAAAAGTGTCAACATACAACATACAACATTATACAAAACCAGGTTGTTGCTTTACTATAGTGTCAACATGGCTACTGTTGACATGGGCTCTGTTGCCAAATATTTTAAGGAGATCCAGGTAGGATCTAAAAGCAGGAGGGGATTTCAGTCAGATATGCCACAAACAGTATATTGATGAAAAATATGACATACAAAAAATAATCATTCTAACATTGGTTGCTTTCCACTAATTATCTTTTTAATTTTATTATGTCTGAATTGTTGAGTTTCAAAAAGGCAAAGTTTGGTATATCAAGAGTTAGAAGTGCTGCACTATGGAAAGAAATTCCCAAGATCTCCCTGGGGATGTTAGAGTTGTGCAAATTAGATCCAAGCTCAAATAAAATCCATGGGGATAAATTGCCCATACTAAAATGAGAACTGAGAAAAGAGATGTACACTGAAGCTTTAAGCCTAAAAATCTACAAAGGAAGGGAGTAAATTGCAACACAAAAATAATGAGCAAAAGAGAAAGCAGGAGGTGTAAATGAATAACTGAAAATTTTTTTTTTGATAAAGGGTACAAAACCTGTTGATCTTGGGTGGAGACCTTTCTCAATCAAGCCAAGAAAGCGGCATCCATGGCCTGAGAGAGGGGGATTTTAGATCCCAAAGTTGCTTTCATATATATGGAAGTTAACTTTCTTGTTTGTAGCAAAAACCATCTGAGAATAAGTTTTTAGAGGGGAAGTAGGTGGGACTATAACTCAACTGGATGAGACAAACTCAAATCTGTTTGGCTTGCCAGAAATATTTTCACCTCCTGGTTGGAGATCACTATCAAAATATTTATGACATCATAATATGATATTTCTGGCCAACCTGTCGGTTAACTGCCAAGCACCACAGAATAGTGATATCTTGTAATCCTAAGTGCATAATTATTTGGACAAATTTCTGGGAGATGTGGCTAATTTCTTCACCCACAATAGGAGCTGCCTTAATTCATTTTTATTGATGACTAAATTTAAATCATCCAATACTTTCAGAGTTTTTGCGGCTTTCTGTTTTCCATTCTTCCTTTTTAAACAATCTATCCCAGGCAAAAATGACACTACAGTAACAGGGGGAATCTTGAGAATCTGGAGGTGATTAGAACTTTTTCAAGTGAGTCACTAGAGGAAGTAAAAGCTGCTTTTGAGAGATTTAATCTGATTGTCTCTTAAAGGAGGGGACACCAAATTTGGAGAATAAGGGTTTTGTATGGGACTTGTTCAGTCACTCTCTTAGTTGTAATGAGATTTTTAGCCAGATGAAATCCATCACTGATAATGAGATAAAAGGACTAAAATTAAGGGTATTAAAAAGTGTTGATATAATGAACAAGTGGAGAGATTAAAATAAAGAACTGAGCTAGAAGGTAGCTAATTTATAAACAAAACTCTACAAAGTTTATAAAAAGGATTTTTTAGTGGTAAGAGTCTGAACAGTAACAGAGATGATAAGTGGAACTGAAACATACTGGATCCTAAATAAGGGGAATATAAAAAAGAAGTAAGATGCATAAGGACTATTTAGCCAATTGCTGCTGTCCCAATTCAGGCCCAGTATTTGTCGAGATTTTGTGATTTTGAAGAATATTTATTAATTGGAATAGAAGTCATTGTGTTAATATATGAATTGTGAAGACAATCCCAGCTATCAATTGAGTTCAGAGTACAGCAAAAGGGCGTCCACACATCCCACATAAGGGAGATTATGCAAAAAGAATTTTTATCAAAAAGAAACAGCACCAGAAAAGGCAGTCATCAAGAGATCTCACAAGGACTGACATATTAGAGTCTAGTGCTTGAATCAAGAGTACAACTAGCAGAAGCTCAGTAGTATAGAAAATAGAAATATATATTATCTTTCCTGATTGTAAATATGCATTTTATTCTGCTTTTATTAATTGAGAGATAAGTCTTTGTATAGGTAGTTGAAAACCCTCTTATCAGGATAACGTCTGATGTGTCTAAATCTTACTTGTACAGTCTATCTGCTCTCCAGACTGCCAGTTTAAGACCTCAGAGCTAGGCATCTATTCTGAAGGGACATGGTATTTAAATTTATTGGGGAATCTCTTGCTCCTTAAATTATTACAAAGTGACAGCAAAACTCTGGCAGCTCAACCTTCCTTATTTATAGAGGGAATCCCAAGCTATTATTGATTACAGAGGAACAGTGTAGTCTTGTTATCTTAGAATATTCTGAGATAGAGTTAGGCTTTGTATTAGTCTATTCTATATATATCCAGCCAATCAGTAGCCAGTATTAATCTAGGATCAATATCCAGAATAGGAAGGTTATTATTAGATTCTTCTAACTTACCAAAAATGTATCTGTGGACTTATATACCTGATTCTATCAAGGTTGATGAGCATGATGCCATCTAGGCGCCATCAGCTTTATCAGGCAGGGAAGATAATAAGCCAGTCAACCCACAGTACTCAAAATTCCTGACAGTATTGATCATCAGTAATTATCTGAACATCATTCACCTTATGGAGTCTAACATTATCCAATACAATGAATATTAGTGAGCCCCAAGCTAGTGAGCCTGAGGTGCTCCTGACTAATTAGAGAAATGTTAGGGAGATCTCAATATTATGAGATTCCTTGATTATTTGATACATCTTGATCCCTTTTAGATTAGGGAGAGCCATCATGAAATAGGCTGTGATACAGACTGACACACACCAAGATACTTTGTCTTTGGCATCTTTGAGGACATAGCCACATGGATTGTGCATATTCAACACAAAAGCTGAATAGTCAAGATGTTACACTTTGATCATTTACTTGTCATTGAGCACAGTGTAAGCATCTACATATTTTTGATAGTTCTTAACGTTGGATGAGCTATTTGGGTTATACAGAGATACAACAAGTTTTTAAGGAAATCTGATCCCTCTAACCACACAATAATAAAAGGAATTTGATGTTTTAATCCCAAAATTTGACTTAGTTATAGGCTGTATATTTGCTGGTACATATGGTATTAGCACTTTTTTGTAGAAAGCTATGAACTTCTTTATTTCCTGATGTCCTTGTACTGTTCTAGAGTGCTGGGGCTCTTTATTGTGTTGCTGCCACCATCACTTACATAAAGCTTGTAGCTAGTGCCAAACAATGACTGAGCCTTTTTTATAAGGTTTAAAAGAACTGAATACTTGCGGTAAATGAGTGGGTATACCAAACAAGCAAGATTGACTTCCTTGTTGTTTGGAGTTTTGGATGTGACAACTTTGGTAGCCTTTTGGATAATCTTGGGCACCCTTGGGTTTGTATTTTTTCTCCCAGCCTTTTTGACCATGCATGTCTGCTGTGTCTGTATGAACGTGAAATTTTCCACCATCTATTTTCCACCTTGCTGAGTAAGCACTTGTGTTACACTCACCCAATTTTTTGACCCCCAGGGACGCCTCTGATCACGCTGCACACTGGCTGCATTAGTGTTTTGCTGTTGTGTTTCTTTCATTTTACAGCACAATAGCATACTAAACAAGTTCAATTAAATTAAAGCTCTAGTTTTATGGGTTTCTATTTATCTTTATATGTTTATTAGGTTAAAATTCACACCATATAAATACCTTTTTATAGATTTTTTTTTAGATTTTACTTAGTCATTTTTGGGTTTACATAACCCAATTTAGAATTACATAAACAATTTCCAATCAATTCCAAAGAACTTATGCCAAAATAAGATATTATGAACAATATCTTTATGATTTATATTTATGATCATGTGTCTTATTTTAGATAGCTAGATCATTCCTGCATATATCACATTTCCCCCAACAACTTTGTGTTTTTGTTTGTGGATTGAAATGTGCTGTGCTTTGTATTTGGTTTGATGTTCAGTTCACTATGACTGAGTGGATTTATCACCAATCTGCATACTATACACATGCACACCAAAATATGGCTGGAATAATTTTGTTTATGTTTCCAAAAAATTGTACCATATCTCAATTGTCTTTGTTTGTAGTCTGGGATGTTTGCTGCTTTATTGAGCCATTTTTCCATTACTGCTCTGAATCCCTGTTAAAAGATTGTATAATTTACACAGTAGTTGGAGTTTGTTTAAGTTTGAGTTCATTTTGTTTACAGATGACAAAATTTTGGATATATTTGCAGCTTCAAAAACCACTTTATAAAATTTTTTATTGGCAACTAAAGAAGCATCAAAATCCAATATTTTTTTAGAAATAATGTTGCCAAAAAATTTCCAGAAATGAGGTAGGTCCATATTTGAATATCTTTTTTAGCTGGTGCTTACCAACAATTGAAATTTTACCTTTGATGGAGTTGAAGGGGCAGTAGTTTGTGAAAAGCCATCATTATGTTATAGAGACAGAAAGCAACTAGACACAGGAAAATGGTAGTACTGGAATATCCCAACCAAGGGGCAGTGGATTGTTGCCTGCAGTGGGAGCTCCCCCTGACAGCATTTATAAAAGATTCTTGTATTTTGAAGAAGGGTAATTATTTATTCCATTTGCAAGAAGTACCCACACTTGATAAAAATAAAATCCTAGATAAGTATATATATTTGGTTTATTGCCAGAATTTGTATGGGGTGAAACCTTTTATAGAATATATCTGTTGTAATTGTCAAAACAACAGGGTCAACCCCCCAGCAAGGTTCCAACTCAACAGGTTCAAGACCCGCAATCTAACTTCCCAGTGATTCAAAGACAAATGCAGAAGTCAACTTGAGTCTCCAAAACTAGTAATGTTGTGAATGCCGCTATTCAAAATGTTTCAATTCTGCCTTTGTTGGGTTATTTTGAGGACAAATCCCTTGCTTTTGCTCCTCAAAATGAGTCTGTTTCCAAACTGGGAAATTCAATTGTTTGGTTTACTAATTCTGCGCAACTCACTTGCCTCACTCATGCTTGTGGCAAGTGATCCTACTGTCCATGTATTGTTTTGTAGTAAATCTACACAGTATATATTCCCAATCTTTTCACCCAATAAAATTTAAGTTCTATTCACATTTTTGTCTTTGTGTCTCTAATTACTTCAGCGCCTCTCTAGCCATGCCTCATAGAGATTATTCTTCCAGGGCCGCAAGGTAATCACTTAGCCTTCCCTGTCATCCAACCAATAATTAGTACAAATCCAATACTAAGGTTATGATTCCCTGTTGTGTATCTGTGCTGCGCCTCAGAACACAACAAGTAACACAACCAGATAGCAATCATCACACAATGAATACCTTGATTCAGCACTTGACTCTCTATCAGGATCAAGCCACCCCCTTAACAATCAAAGTGATTGATCATCACAATTATGTTCCCAACATTCAGATTCACAGCAACTATATGATAGTTATCTCTCAATGAATAATATCATATATTCTCTAATCATTTTCCCCCTTGTAAATCTTTTAAAACACACAGTTACAACATAAATAGCACAGGTAGGTTCTCTAACATACTTTTATTTTCAAAATTCCTCCTGTTGCCCAGATTTGCTGAGGTCAACAAATATACAAAAGAATCATGTCTGGACTCCTCGTGGACCAGAAGCCCTACACACCAGGGACAAAAATACCAGAAGGATATGTACTGTACCAGAACATGGCAATACCAGTCCCTTCCTTCAATACAATATCTGCTCAATGGTTCTTCCAGGCGCCCACTGACACAACCCAGGTCAACAATGAGAGTATCATACCAGTGCATGTGGCTAAGCAACTTTGCAGCACCACCCTGGAGTTGTTTGCAGGTGCTAACAGCAACAACACTACAGCATGGATCCATTCTGCACAAAACAAGGTGGCTCAAATGGAATGCCCTACACGTTTTTGGATTGCAGAGATCTCCATTTTCCTGACTCATGACACAGGAACCTGGTGCAACAAGTAGCACAAGGATCACACCAAAAAGAACTGGGAGACCTTTAAATGGAAATTCTTGCCAAGATTTGTGATGAAGAATACCGCCCTCATGATCATACACCAAGTAAATAACCTGATCCAGACTGGCACAGTAAAAGAACTCACCCATGTATACAAAGAGCTCTGTCTACAAGCACCCTCAGACATGTCATTTGATAACTCAGCTATGCACCTCATGTACTATGACATACTCAAATTGCACGTGATGAGGCATGTCAACATGGACCAAGTAACCATTCTTCAGAGCCTTTACTGCAAGGCAGAGAAAGCCAAGCAAGATTCCAATGAGTTACACAAGGCACAAACCAGAAAAAGATAGAGACCCAAAGAATCTAATTACTCAGGACGCCTTAAATGTGCTCCATCTAACAACAGAAACACAAAAAACAAATCTTTGGGCTCCAATGGCCACAGTAATGGGAACAATGGTCAGTCCAATTGCACTCAATTCAGAGTTACCAGCACTCAGGATAATCAGAACAAGGGAAAAGCTCAAGGAGAGCATTAAGCAAACCAAGATTTCCCTGCCAACCTTCTACCTTGCCAAACAATGAGTATTGCCCAGAAGACAATGATCAATGCCCAATAATCCAGGTTCCTTCCTGAGATCTGGTACTTCACACCATTTTCAGACATCCCAATAAAATAATGTCTTATCCTTTCTGTTTTGGAAGTTACACAGGTTCAGCACTCTTGGACTCAGGTGCAGACTTTACCCTTGTTAACAGCCAGTTTATGAACAAGTTCAAGCTAGCCACTAATCCTTTATAGATTAAGAATGTGGTTTTAGCTGATAAAAACCACATCACTGTTATTAAATAAACTTTCCCCCTTTTCCATCATGCTAGAAAACCTTCACTCCACCATCCAAGGACCCATAGTTAACTTCCCTGGATTTGGTGTGGTACTTGGCCTGGATTGGCTATAAAATAAAAACCCCATGTAGAATGGGCCACCTCTGTGTTGATTATCAAGCAAGAATGAGTTAATCACCAAATTTACCCTGACACAGTAGACCAACTTCTGCAGGACCATGTGTTTTTACACATTACAGAGACCTAAGAAGAAAAAGATAACCTCAGGACAATTAACTGGGACTACTGCCAGTACAAGGTCATACACTTCAAGGATTAGCAAGACACTGTCACCCCACAGGACCAGGAAATGGTCACTTGCCATCCAGAGATCTTCAAGGAGGCTCTTCCAGGCCTACCACCTGAGAAACATATATAGCACTCCATTCAACTCAAAGAAGTAGTCCCTAAAGCATGTCCCATATATGGGCTCACACCTAACAAGGATGCCACCCCTTGTGCCTACCTTAAAGAGGCTCTAGAAAAAGGGATGATTCAACCATTGTAGTCTCTTTTTAGGGCTGATGTATTTTTGTAGCAAAAAAGGATGGTTCCCATAGATTGGTCACAGACTACCGCGCTTTAAACAAGGTCACCATCAAGAAACACTATCTGCTCCCACTCATTGACAGCCTCTTTGATGTGTTGGGAGGAGCAAAAGTCTTCTTTAAGATTGATATGACTGCTGGGTACAACCAAATCCGTATCAAAGAGGAAGACATCCCAAAAACAGCGTTATGTACCAAGTATGGCTCATACAAGTTTGTTTTCTGAGCTTTGGAATGACCTATGCTCTGTTGGTCTTTGTTACATACATGAATGAAGTCTTTGCACCACAAATTGGCAATCATGCCCTGATGTAAATAGACAACAGTATTATGTATAGTCCCACTTTTGAGCAGCATCATAAGGACCTGGAAGAGGTGTTTTCAACCCTAGCCCAAAACAAACTCATGACCAAGCCCTCAAAGTGCCAATTCTACTGCAAATAACTTCTGTTCCTAGGAAATGTGGTCTCCAAAGAAGGTATCAATACATATACAAGAAAGATTCAGGCTATCTGCAAGGTGTCTCCCCCTTATAATAAAGCAGAGCTTAGAACCTTCTTGGGCATGATAGCCTACGTTTGGCACTTCATAAAAGACAGTGGCATTCTCACAGTGCCACTGTCTGCCATCACAGGCGCCAAATCCAAGTTTGTGTGAACCCCTCAACAAGATCTTTGCTTCTGCTGTTTGAAAGAAAAAAATAGTGTCTGTCCCCTCTAGAATATCCTAAAAGAAATGGAGACTACTAAATGGAAACTGACACCTCTGATGCCTCTATTGGACTTGTACTCCAAATTAAAACAGCCACTGGAGATTTCCTGCCAGTGGCTTAAAGTCACATAAGTTAACTGATGTGGAGTTGTGAAGGATCCAGGTCAAACCAGTTGTACTTACCATTATCATTTACTGGCCAACTTTTTTTACCAGAACCTTCCTGGGATAAAGCTTCAGCAAGATTTACATCCAAGGAGACAATTTTCTGTGATAACAACTTATTGTCATCACACCACTGGACCATTATTTCCACGATTTTCTCTTCTCTCACCTTGAGAGCCTCAATCTCTCACTTTTTAGTGTTTTTACCTTCTGCAAGATCTCATCAAACCCTACTAGCAAGTTCCATGAATCCCAGGCAAAAATTCAGTTCCCTTGCTCCAGGGTTTCCTCAGAAAAATAGTCTCTGAATATAACTTCTCAAAAGATGCTTTAACTTCCACTAACAATTCCTTAGGCAAAGCCTTTGTGACTTCAAGACTCTCACAGGCCTTCTGCAGGAAGCCTTCAGGGATCTCCTTTCTAGAAGAAGCAGTTTCAACTCTAAGAACTCAAAACTTTGCTCTTTCAAATAACAATTGAGAAGACATGATAATTGAAAATATTGAGGGGAAAGCGTCAAATTTGACAGAATATATTTTATTAGAATGTTGCTGTTTTTTCTTATATAACATTTGTGCATATTTGGCTGAAAACTACTCTAGTTTATTAATCAACCCTTGATTCCTATCACTAGATTTATGACATAACAGTGTCATCCAAGCTGGATCTTTACCTAAAAGATCCCCACATTTCTCAAACTATGAGAATGTATCCACAATGCAAAGGAATCACATGATGCCTTTCCTTTCAATGTATTGATTTATCATGGAGCTTCCTATGCTCCCGGCGCCAAAACCCTGTTGAATCTGCATATTCCAAATCCCAGCTATCATTGTTACAACTGGGAACCAGCTGATCAAACCTTAATGCCCAGACATCATTGTCTACATTTGGTTATTCCTAGGTAATTAATCCCTTGTCAATTAATTGATTAACTTTCACAGTTGATCAATCCAAAGACACCAAGCCTTTACTTGACACAGTCAAGTCTATTTTGGCCCAATGATTAAATCCTAATTAATAATATATGCAATTATTTTAATCTAAATTTGGGGTTAATTAAAAACTGTTTGCAAGACACTTAGTCCCCAAGATTAGTTTTGACCAACATTGCCTCAATTTTGCCAGTTAGTGCAACCTAACTAACAAACTATCTTCTATTATTTTAATAAATATAGATGCTAGTTTCTGTCTGAAATCAACTCCTAAAGAATTCCAGACAAACTTATCTACATTAAATAAACAACAAAACAGAACAACCTAATATGTCTTGTAGTATTTATTTGGCTTATACTAAAAGTGACTGTTATACAGTCACAGGAGTGCCACTACCCCATCCATGAAAAGGAGCTGCTGGCCATTGTTCACTTCCTGGTCAAGTGGTGTTACTACCTAGAAAGAAAGGAAGAGTTTACTGCGCTGACCAAACATATATCACCCATCTATTTCAAGACACAAGCCAACCTTTTCAGACAGCAGGACCTCTGATTGGTGTTCCTCAAACGGTTTAACATGAATATACAATACAAACCTGAACCTACCTGTCACAGCTAGCGTCTTCTTGCAACTATACATTAGAGCCTCAAGAGGCCAAAATGGGCTAGATCCAGACTGGCCTCTCCTGGTGCTTTGGACCAAGGACAAAGGGGTTCCCTTGGGCACCACCAATATCACCAGAGACACTTTTATCAAAAATAAATAACTATTTACAGATGTCTACGGAATGCTCCACCGCAAAATGACAGATGGAACAACTATTTCTTACATCCCAATACACCAAAAGGTTGGCACTATCTTGCAATTATCACAGAGATCTGGGCCACACTAAGAGCCAAAATCTCTATGAATTCTTGAAATACAAGACCTAGTGACCAACCTTATACCAAGATATAAAGGAAGTGCTCAGCCAGTGTGAAGTATGTGAGAAATTGCCAAGGGCAACACTTCACCAAAGTCTGTGTGTCCTATACATACCCAGCTACATTTCAAGGTATAAGCCCTGGACATTGTTGGGCCCATGCCAGGAAAGCACAATGATAAAAAGCATATCATTACTGCCATTGACTTTGCTACCTGCTGGCCAGTGGCACAGGCGGCAACAGCACCCATGTTGACAGTAGCCATGTTGACACTCTTAATGTGGACACTATAGTAAAGTGATGACATGGTTTTACTTAATGTTGTTTCCTAGATGTTGGCACTTTTTTAAATAGCGGCACACTTTACCCTGAATATTTTTAATATAAATAAATATTTATAAATACTTTATTATACTAAAAAATGACCCCAGAGAGTTCAAAAATGCAACAAAAAAATTACTATAAATAATAAGAATAAGGAGATATAAGCAAATATTTTTAAGTTTACTATGTAAATTACACTCTTTATTATAAAATTATTTTTTATTCCCATAAAAATTAAATTTCCAATGAACCAAAAATAAAGATATTTTATATATAATAATAACTACAAAATATAAAAAATTCTAATATTAATTTATTATACTTTATATAAGTATAACTGAAATTATCTCATACCTTAAAGATAAATTAACAAAATATAAAGATATTTCTTACTAAACCACATTAAAAATTTATCTTGCAATTACCATTTATACCTAAAAAATTAGTACTATATAATTAAATTAAAAAATTAAAAGTTTAAAAGTAAAATATATATAGGCAAAGCAAAGCAAGGTTTATTGGGCTAATTAAAGCCACCAGCAAGAGCAGTTGCAACGTCCTCAAGGTACTTCTTGATCTCTGCCACCTTGTACTTCTTCTTCACCACCTTCTGAACGTCCTCCTGGTAGTCCTGGTCCTTGGACTTTTGCTTCTTGGGGGCCACCTGGTTGGCCAGGTCACAAAACTTGGAGACATTTCTGGCCTGCTCCTCCTGCAGCTTGGAGAAGAACTTGTTGTATTTGGGGTTGGACCCAAACTTCACCTTCAGGTGCTTGTGCCACACTTTAAAGCTGGAGGTGGTCTTCATCTCCCCCTTGAGACAGGCACCCTGGCATATCCAAGGGGCAGTGGCCCAAACTCTTTCCTTTCCAGGAAGTCACCTTCTTGCCCACCCATTGGCGCTCAAAGTAATCCAAGTAACCTTTGAAGATGGTGGAGTGCTTCTTGATGTAAGCGTCCTCCAGGAGGGCCTCAAAGCAAATCCCAGTATGCTCTGGGCGCACAAAAGACAAGGCAGCAAACTGGGTGATGGCAAAGCAGCACTTCCCCTTACCATCATTAAGATACTTCTCAAAAAGGTCCTTCTTGATCTTGAGATTCTTGATGAGGGCCTGCCTAAAATGGAAAAAGCAGCACTGCACTTCTCCATTGAAAGTGGCCTCAAAGGCTCTGAATTAAGCTTGTTCAAAGTCCATTATGATAACCTTCAGCCCAAGTGAGTGCATATGAGCTAGCTGCTCTGCGGCTAGGGTTGACTCATCCTTCTCAGCGGAGGAAGGATTTGCCCTTGTGGCGTGAGTGGAAGGGAGGAGCTGGTTGGTGGGAAGGGAGCAAAAAGCATCCCAGACAATCTTTAAGGCTTTGGTGTAGACTTCTGTCTTGGCACCAGGAAGGAGAAAGAAGACAAGGGGGATAACCTGGTCATTGAACTGCCCATGCAGGACCCAAAGCTGCTTGAAGATGGTGGGGCAGATTGCAAAGGTGCTGTCACACAGCCAGGTGGTAGCAGTGTTCAGCTGCTCCAGGTTTTGGGTCGTGGCATAGGCTATAATCATATCCTCCACTTCCTGCCTATTGGCATGCAGCAGGAACATCTCTCCTTCCTCATTTTTATTGAGGGCATCAAAAAGGACCAGGTCTTCAATAGTTGTGGCACTCTTGGTCAGGGGGTTTAAGGCTTGATGCCTATTACTCATGAACTTGACCAACAGGGTGTGGGTAGGGACCCTCTTGAGTTTGGTAGGGAACAGGTGCTTACATGCAAGCACAGCCAGCTAGGTTGGGGAAAGGTTCTTTGATGTGGGCATAACCTGGACCAGATACCATTTGAGAAGGCAGGAAATGGTTGTGTTGGGCATCACACAAGTGTTTTCACCCTTAATGGTCAGTACCAGGTCCCAGAGCTCAGTGTTGAGCTGCACTAGGCAGGAGCAGTCCTCACAGGTATAGTGTCGGCTCTTGAATCCCTGGTTGGCATTGTTACAAGAGAAAATATAACCATTGGCCATCATGGCTGGCCCACTCTTTACACTCATGATGGGAAAAAAATTGGTAGGGCAGAAGGAACCTTAAACTTCCTGCCAATATTGCAGATGTTGTGGGCCAACAGAGGGTCCCAGGGGCCAGCAGGAGCATGGTGGACGCCAGGGAAGTAATTGGGGTGGGGCTTGGTATCATCCCTAGATGATCTTGAAGGGGGGAGTTTGGTGGCGGGGGGAAGCAGAAGGGGGCTTATTGTGGTGCTCCTCATGTGCAGGAGACTTATCATTGGGTGGGGTCTTTTTGGCTTGTTGTCGCTTCTTTTTAGGCTCCTTATCAGAAGCTGAGTTATAGAAACTGTGGTCTGTTAGGGAACCATCAGAATTCTCTCCCCCAGTGGAGTGAGCTGGGCTCTTCTTGGGGGAGGGCTTTGGGGATGGTTTGGGAGTGGCCTTATTTGATGAGACAGGCTTCTTCTTGGCAGGTTTTCTTGGCTTTGAAGGAGACTTGATTCCTTTGGGCTGCTTAGAGGTGTTTTTGCCCTAAAATAATAGATAAAAAGGTTTAAAATAAAGCAATGTATGTGAAAAAAACAAAACAACTTGTTGTAACTGTGCTGTTTTAGCAGAGTTACAAGGGGAAAAATATTTAGAAACTAGATAATTATCTTTATTGAGAGATAGTGCTTATATAGTCATAGTGAATCAATGGATAGTAGGAACAATAATGTGATCATGCGGTTTAGATGGTGAAGGGGGTGGCTTGATCCTGGTAATGAGTCAGGCGCCAAAACAAGGTATCCACTGTAAGGGATCATAATCTGTTCATTTTGTTGGATTTGGTAATTTGAGTTGACTTCCTAGCCTGACTTTGAGTAACCAGATAATCAGATTGCAGGTCACAAACCTGCTTGGTTGGAAGCTTGCTGGCTGATCAAGTCTGCAGTTTTGACAAACTTAAAAATCATAATATATATAAAGTAAATCTTAGATGGTTTTATTGGCATTTAAAAGTTAAAATATACTTGTATAGTTTTTAATTTATTTTAGTTTTAAATAAAAAGTTTAAAGTTAAGAGAAATATGCAAAAGTATTATATTTAGATATAGATTTTATTTTAAAATTTAAAAATATGGAAGGAAAAGTTAAAAATACAACATATCAAAAAATAAGAAGTTTTTATTGTGTAAAACATAAAGTTTACATATGTTAGAAGTGAAGAGCATTGTCATTTTGAATGACAATTAGTTAAAAAAGCCAAAATCTCACTATCAATTAGAAAAATTGTAGACATTTTTTTTGACAACATTCTTACTGTCAACATTATTTTGAAAATTTACTATGAAAAAACATAGTACACTTTATTAAATTTCCTCAGGCTAGCAAAAATTAACCCTTTTCTGTGTATTTTTGTTCACATATAAAAATTAAAAAAAACATATGAAAATAAGTAGAAAATAATCAAAGTTCTTTATTTGTTAATTAAAAATAATATTTTGGGGGTTTAAATATGATATTTTACCTGTGCACTTATATGAAGTTGTTAATAAGTTGTATTCAAGTATTGAAAAGGGTAAAGTGTTGACAACATCACTTACAACATTCTTTATAAGAGGTGGCATATTAATTTAAGCTTAATTGTGCCACTCTAATTTGCTTAACTCCACCCTGGCAGATAATCACAAGCAAATAAACAGCATTTCCAAGTGTTGACATTATTTGTAATAATAATTTCTATAGTAACATACATAGTAACTCACACTTAAATTATTGGATTGCCGTTAGCCACCAATTCTCTTAATATATTAAAGCCGGAATAAGTGCCACATATATATTTATAAGATGATCATTTCAACAATCAAATGTATGCACACTGTCTTTTTCTATATATTAATTTAATAAAAAAATATTTTTAAATGTGCACTTGATTTTTTTACTGTGGATGTTTCAGTTTTAGTATTTAAAATAAGTTTGGCTTAAAAAGTGTTGACATTGACACTTTTATGTCATGAAAACAACTGAAGAATTTCTGAATATTGACTAATTAACGGATTCAACAAAATAACGCAGGCCAGCTGGCAATCACTCTTTGGAATTGTTTCAACAGAACAATGTGGGTTGCAGGTTTTTGGAATCAATGATCAAATTATATCCTGGCATTAACAGATTCATGCAGTGCAATTAATTAATGGAACATGCAATTACTGCTCATTAATTAGTTCACCTCAACAACCACCTCAAACATGCTCCTCATAATAATTAATATTCTAAACTTTAATTATATCCTAGAGCAAGGGCCATCATATGGGCCATCATCTGAAACACTTCTAGAAGAGTCCAAAATGGACTGGGCTGTCAGGCCAAACACTCTAAGATAAAATTCTTTGAGCCTATTGTATTAGAGGAGCTCTGATTAAGTGAAACAATCATCTCTGTAAACTAGTAGCCAACCACTGGCTAGCTAGCGCTGGAAGTGGCCCAGGTAGACAGAAAGGATACCAATATGTGGAAGATGTTAAGCAAGCTTCCGTCAAAACCACCCCAAAAAGGCTAGGCCTCCTGCCGTGCTGCCCTAATACTACTTCAGTATCTTCTAGCATTGGGAGCTAACTCAGGAGCTAACTCAGATAGCATGTGTGCAGGCGAGCTGTCTTAAAGCCAGTCCATTAGACTAAAAGACTGATGATTCCTTATTGACTTGATGATTGATCCAAGTCCTATTCCCTTAATGTGATCCTCTCTTAAGTTTTATTAGTGGAGAGCAAAAGATGATACTGTTGTCATACAGAATAATTATCTATAGTAAAATATAGAGACAACTTATGAACCTATATCCAGAAGTAGGAAGAACCGTCCCAAATCCTCTAGGCTTTGGGCCCTGTCAGGGCAACTGTGGCAAGTTCAACTCCCTGGTGAGTGACTCCCTTAAACTCAACTCCCTGGTAGTTGACACTATAGTAAAGTGAGAATTCAGCTTTTGCTCTGATTGACTACTGGAAATTGACACTTTTTTAATTGACAGATCTTGATGTAATGAAATCTTTTAATATAAAAATTAAGCCTTACAGCTATGGTATACTAAAGTGACCCCAGAGAGCTCGAAAATGCAATAAAAACAGTACCAATATGAATAAAATTAGGAGAAATAAGCAATTATTTCTCATTTTACTATGTAATTTACACTCTTCACTATAAAAATATTTTTTATTACTACAAAAAAATTCCAATGAACCAAAAAAACAAATACATCATAAATAAAATTATGCAAAATATGAAGAAATATTAATATTATTTAATATAGTTTATATAAGAACAACTGTGAATATCATATGTTTTATTAGGAAATTAACAAAAATTAAGATATTTCACTTACTTTCAACTATAGATATTCATCTCAAACTTACTATGTATACATAAAATAATTACTGCTATCTAATTAAATTAAAAAAATAAAAAAATTAAAATTAAAACTAAAAACTAAATTGTCAAAACTAATAAGTTAAAAATAAAGTTAAAAAGTTAAAAGTTAAAACCATAGAAGCAAGCAAGCAAGTTTATTCCTCCTCCTTCTTTTCCCGTTTCATTTTGGCCCCTTCCAGGAAGGCAGTGGCAATAAGTTCAAGCTTCTTCTTAAGCTCAGAGGCCTTGTATTTGTGCTTAGCCGCACCCTGGATTGCCTTGGTGAAGAGGGTGGATCTGGTGGTTGGCTTGGTGGGAGGGACGCGGTTTGCAAGATCCCTGAGCTTGGAGATAGTCTTTTCCTGCTCATTTTGCAATAGGAGAAGGACTTGCTGAACTTTGGATGCTTGTGATAAGCTTCAAATGATGAAGTGGCCTTAATATCCCCGTTGATAGCCGCCCGGTGCAAGTTAAAGCTAGCCTTGGCACGGGCCTTGCCTCGCCTCTGTGTGACAACCTTCCCAATCCACTAGGGCTCAAAGTACTCAAGGAAAGGCTTGAACTCCAGTTGCTTCAATATGTAGGGATCCTTCTAGAGCACCTCAAACTCCATTGCAGTGTGCTCTGGCTTTAAAAATGCCAAGGCACTGAATTGTGCAAGCACAAATCTGCAGGTGTCCAAAGTGTCCCTCTGGCTCAACCTACTAAGCTTGGTGTGGGCCTGCACGTTCCAAGCAACTGCTTGGCAGAAGTGGAAGTGGCACCCCTGCTAAATAGCTGCTCAAATGCATTGAACTGAGCAGGCTCAAAGTCCATTATGCATATGCAAAGCCTAAGAGCTCTCAGCCTTACCCTTTCCTTGGAGTCCAGGGTGACCTGGTCCTTGTCAGCGGCAGGAGGGTTGGCAGGTGTGTGGGGGGTCTTTGTGGACTCTTCATTGTTGGCAGGAGGAAGGAGGGCAAGTTCTTGGCAGAGGATGGAGAACAAGCAGGTATATATGGCCCGGTGGCCCCAGGAAGAAAAAAATGTAAGTGGAATCACCTGGATGTCAATCTGGGCATGTACCATCCAGAGCTGTTTGAACATCCAGGGGCAGGTGGCAAAGATACCATCAACTAGCCAAGTTGAAGCCCTTTTCAACTCCATCAGGTTCTTCTGAGTTGCGTAGCAGATGATCCGGTCTTTGGTGGCGGGCCCATCATCATAGAGGAGGAAGCGCTCCCCACTTGGGAGCTGCTTAAGCTCATGGGTAAGTGTGAGCTCTGAGAGGACATCAGAGGCCTTGGGGAGAGGGGGATTGGCGGTGATATGCTTATTGCTTATGAATTTAACCAACTGCTCCTGAGTTGGCACCAACTTGAGATTGTTGGGTTTTAAATGCTTCAGGGCTTTTATAGCCAGATCAGATGCCCGGAGGTGAGAGGATGTTGGGATCATCTGGACAAGGTACCATTTTAACATTCAAGTGATTAGATGATTGGAGGGCTCACAAGTGTGTTACCACTTCTCCAAAGTAACCTGCTCCCAGCCCTTGGTGTTCAGGCGGGCCCCCCAAGTCTTGTCCTTGCAAACAAAGTGTTTGCTCTTGGTTTGGCGCTTTTTATTGTTACAGTTGAAGATGTAGTTGTCAGCAACGTAACCAGGGCTGCCCTTTACGGAAATTATTGGGAAGTAACGGGGGAAGCGCTTGGGGACTTTGAACTCTCCGTCCACATTGCAGATGTTGTGGATGGCCAGTGGATCCCAAGCCACATGACCAGAAGCTTTAAACTTCTTGGAGTAATCTTCTGGCTCATCTTGGGGGTCAGATGAGGAAGGAGGGGAAGAGCCATTGGGAGGGGGGAGGGGAAGGATTCTTCAAGGCCTGCTTGGATGCCTCCTTTTTCTTACCAGAATAAGAGGCGGGCTCCTTGGCAGCCTTTGACTTCTTGGTACAGCGCTCCTTGGTGGGCTTGGAGTCAGCCTCTGACTTGTAAAATGAGTGATCAGTGAGAGAGGCATCAGATTTATTGGGGGATGAATTGCTGGGGGAAGGTGAAGGGGATGCGGAAGATGAGGGTGGAGGGGGGAGGAGTGGGAGGAGATGGGGTGGGGTGGGAGACTTTGTCTTTGCAGGCTTCTTGGTACACTTGGGATTGGAGGCAGGGTCTTTGGAGCCTTTGGAGGCTTGGCGCTTGGTAGGCTTGTTGGATTTAGATGATCTTGGCTAAAGGAAAGTTTAGTTTTGTAAATAAAATGAGTGAGAAGATGTTAAACACAAAGGGGTAAAGCAAAGCAAAAGTTAAGTAAAAAGTATGCAAACAAAGTTTTATTTAGCAAAAAAGAAACATAAAAAAGTAAATAGAAGCAAAATAGAAACTCAAAGTATAGATATAAAGGGTAAAACATAGAAAATAACTGAATTTATGATAAAGCATCAAAGATGTTAGGTTCAGCATAACATCTTAGTGCTAAATCAATGTAAAAGTATAATTAAAAATCAAAAAAAGTATATAAAAGTTATATAGAAAGTAGCAGAAAGAGTAGTAGATTATAATTGCAAAAAAATAATTATTATGTGGATATTTTTTATTATGTGTTTAAAATTTAAAACATAGTAAAGTGTCAAGTTTGGCACAGTCAATCAGCTTGGAAAAGCTGAATTCTCACTGTCGAGTATGCCGGAGTTGAGCAGAGCAATCAAATTTACTATGTTTT
Source organism: Entomophthora muscae (assembly GCA_014839935.2). Taxonomy (NCBI): domain Eukaryota; kingdom Fungi; phylum Entomophthoromycota; class Entomophthoromycetes; order Entomophthorales; family Entomophthoraceae; genus Entomophthora; species Entomophthora muscae. The sequence continues at coordinate 373,452 of QTSX02000735.1, read as the reverse complement.
TACATATAAAACTTGCTTAAATTTAAAATGGGTTCTAAAGTTAACCCAAAAGCAAGGCAGTTTTATATGCTCAAAAATAAAATAAAATACAACATAAGTTAAAAAAGTAAATGAGTGGGAAGGTGTTTATTAGTGATTAGGGTATTCTGTGAGGAGCTGGGAGTGAATTATTTACCATAGTGTTGGTTAAAACGTTAATAAGCTCTCTGTACTAATCCCAAAGTTAAAGTGTCAAGTGGATCAGTGTTGAGTGGCGCTCATAGTGTGTCACTTATTAATTTAGCCTTATTTCAAAACCTTTGATTAGTTAAATCCAAAACCAATTGTGTGGCAAGTGGATGGAGCCAAACAAAGAAGGAGTTGAGTTTCTGTTTTTAATAAATTACATATGAAATCTCTTAATAAATTGGGCTTAATTACATGGCACCACAAAATCCACAAACCTGGCAAATGACATAATGTAAAACAAGTGGGGTATTTGATTAATGTCTATATCACTAAATCCAGTATAGTGGTACTTGGGAGCCTAATTGACAGCTATGGACACTAATAATAATAAATATAACAGTAAATAAAAAAATTTATATAAGCACATGTGTGTTTTATTAATAAAATTAGGATTTGACTTAAAAAGTGTCAAAATGATCAAATTTTGCTTTTAGAGTGTTGAACACAGGTTTTTCTGTTTTTGCTAGTAAATCTACTTATAAATTACCCCTTAAATTGGTATTTTAGCTAACCAAATTATTAAACAGAGTTGAATTCAAGTGAATTTAAACTTGGTTTTTGCTTTCAAACCCCAAAATTACTAGTAAAAATTAGCTTAAAATTGGTTAAGCCAAAAATACTAATAGATTTGCTTATGCGGCACTTGACTCCCTGGTACTCGACAAAGTGTCAAGTACCAGGGAGTCAAACTTACCACAGTTGCCCTGTCAGACTTGCTACTTCTGATGACAACAAAATATTCCAGGCCAAAGGTTACACCAAAGTTGCAGGTTCTCTGTGCTTTCCTAATGTTAGAAGACTTAGGATATCAGCTGACAGATGATAAAACACCATGGTCTGCAAATTATCTGACAACAAATAAAAAGATAAAATAATTTTTATTAGTAAAAGTAAAGGCAAAATCTGGTTAAATCAAGTTGTTAATTAAGCTTAATATTAAATTGTGTTGAGAGGGTGACAATTTTGTAGTGTCTTCTGAGTTTGCACCCCTGAACACTTTAAAAAATAATTAAGCTAGCACAAATAGCAAAAAACATAGGATATTTAGATTTTCAAGTCAGCAGTGACCATGTTGACATTATTATTGTCAACATGGGTGCTGTTGCCACACAGGCTGTTAAAGCTCACACTGGCAGCTGCGTACAACAATTCATAGGCAAGGAAATCATCAGTAAGTTCAGAAAGCCAGGACTATTGATCACTGATGGAGGCTTAGAATTAACCTCCAAAGACACAAAAATTTATCTCCCCAAAAACAGGGTTAAACACACAGTGACCACGCCATACCACCATCAGGCAAATGGCAGAGTAGAGTGTCTCAATGATAGCCTAGTGCAAGCCCTTTCTAAACTCATTGCCAGCAGACATGAGGATTGAAATAAAAACCTGGCAACTTCACTGCTTGTGTGCCACACCCAAGTAAACCAATCTATTGGGAACAGTCCCTTTTGAGCTGGTGTATGGAACACAGCCCACCATTATATAAGCCCTTAGCAGCCCAAGTTGGAAATATCCAGTAAAGTGCCTCCCTGTTCAGACCTGCAGATACATCATGTCAACTGTGACCAATAGGGAAAGTAAATAAGCGCTTACAAGACATGTTTATCCCTATTAAAGACAGGCACAAAGTTGGCAACAAAGTATGGGTGATGAACTTGGATAAGAGCAAACTGTAACCAAAGGACATGGGTCCTGCCCTTGTGCTAAAAGTAAACAACAATAATACTTACTTAGTGAAAGAGTTGGGCAAAAGGAAGCAGGATAAGGTCTTACACCACAAAAAACTATTTCCCTGAAGAGCTTGAAAGAAGCAATAAGAGACCAATCTCTCGGCAACTGAACAGCAGCTAGTTCAGTATGGCTCCTGTGCTCTTGACAACCTCCCAACAGACCTTCCAACAGAGGAAGCCAACCCTCAGCTGGGGGGGTCAAAACAACAGGGTCAGCCCCCTGGCAAGGTTCTGACTAAGCTGGTTCATGACCCACAATCCAACTATCCAGTGATCCAAAGCCAAATTTGGAATTCAAATTGAATTCCCAAATCCAGCAACATGCCCAAATGACAATCCCTGTACAGTGGATGGCTTGATTCAGCGCTTGACTCTCTACCAGGATCAAGCCACCCCCTAACCACCCAAGTGAGTGATCATCACAATCATGTTCCCAACATCCAGATTTCCAACAATTATATAATAGTTATCTCTCAATAAAGAATATCATCTATTCTCCAATCATTTCCCCCTTGTAACTCTGCTAATACAGCACAGTTACGACACAATCAAAGCAATATAGTTGATTGTTGAGTAAAGTTTTTAATATCATCAGCTCAAAAACGTCACAGTTTCCCAAAAGAATAGATCAAACATAGATTGGTGTATTTAATAACTTCGCAGTGAATTTGAGAATGAAATTGGCGAATTTTCAAAAGAGCAAAAAATAGGAAAAGTATTGCATGTAAAATATTTGAATCATCAAGGCTTTATCTGCGCTGAGTTTAGATCTAAAGTCCAACGTAGCAGCGGGTGCTATAGCGGAGTCCAAGTCCGAACTTAAGCCCACGCTCCTTCAAAGCAGAGTAATCTCCCAAGGATGTAGTATCCTCAAAGAAGGATTCCCCTTTCCAGATAACTTGGGAGTATATATTAATGTCGGTCGTTTTGTCATGGATTTCAATGGCATGAATATGGTGCAATCGAGGGAGATTGATGAGTGACATGTCTGAATCGTTATCAACGAACAAGTCCCCATGCACATATTCGAGGAAGGGAAATTCAATGGATTCAACGTTTTTGTTATCTTCGATAAAAATGCTTCCTGTGACATTTTCTACATACAACTTAAGGTGGTTAATTTTGGAGTAGCGGACGTTGATGGAATGAGCTTTAAGAAGGTTGTTGAGAAGTTGTTGAGGAGAGATGGTACTGTAGTATATATTTATAGCACCAGCACTCCTGAGATCATGGAGTCTTGTGTTTTTAACCGTGGAGAAACGTATATCCAATCGTGCCAGGTGTTCACTGGCAATCCCATTAATTTTGACTTCAGAGCTTGATATCTTTAAAACAGAAGGTTTGATATTATTGAAAGTAATTTCAACCTCGTATAATTGATCGATGTAGATATTTTTTGCTTGGATATATAGAAATTCAGACTCGTAAGAGATGAGACCGGTGAGTTCAAGGGTTTCGACCCGAAGAGGGATCTGGAGCGAGGGTGGTAAGTCGGCTTGGATAGAGAGGGTCTTGATTTCCTTTAGGGCCAACTCCTTAGCAGGCCAGGTTGACTTGTCATTGGTCACAACAATGGTGTCGAGGCATACTTGGCAGTCTTGAGGAATACTGGAGGGTTTTCCATCAGGGACATTGCAGGTGATGAGGGTTTCCACAGGCGTCCCTGCGGCGAGGAGAATAAAGTTGAATATTTGCAGTTTCATTTGATGTCGATTTCTTGATGGAAATGTGCTTTTTATGTGGTTTGAGTGGAAGTTCGCAGTAGACATGGTATTCGTAATGACGCAAAGTTCTAGCTGCGAGGAATAAAGGAAATGTGGCTTTAAAAACATACTTTGAAGTTTCGGCTGTATATGGAATCTGGTTTATATGAGAACCTGTCAAAGATGGATATAAATGCTGCGAAGAATAATTGTCATGTGGCTTTAAAACATTGAATTATGTAGCTTTAAATAAGGTCTACCACATGGGCTATATGATTTATACTGGGTTCATTTTAAAACATAAAGTTTGATTGCATCCTCAATGATTATAAACTATAGGCCACTTTTTATTCCCATTATAAAAACACGAGTGCCACACTACATTTTTATGTTACTTTTTTGTCATCATATCTAATTGGCAATTTGAATGACATCAAAATAAAATTTTATCTCCAATTTGTCAATCTTGTATCAAAGAGTGATAAAAACATCCCAGTGTCATCAATCGTTTATCGTTTTATCGAACAAACATTTAACTGCTGACTGATCCAAAGAGTCTTGTAAAATGCTTCTAAAATCAAATGTATGAAAAGCCAAAGCTTCTATAAAATCAATAAATATAAAGTATATTTTATTTAAAATTATTACGCCATTATATACCAGATTTAAAGTAACCCAAAATGACACATAATTCTCGGCACCTCTGCGCAGCAACCAACATTACCCTTAAAAAATAAAGTGTCAAGATAAGTAAATAATATCGATTTAAGCCACATTTCCTTTATTCCTCGCAGCTAGAACTTTGCGTCATTACGAATACCATATCTACTGCGAACTTCCACTCAAACCACATAAAAAGCACATTTCCATCAAGAAATCGACATCAAATGAAACTGCAAATATTCAACTTTATTCTCCTCGCTGTAGGGACGCCTGTGGAAAACCTCATCACCTGCAATGTCCCTGATGGAAAACCCACCAGTATTCCTCAAGACTGCCAAGTATGCCTCGACACTATTGTTGTGACCAATGACAAGTCAACCTGGCCCACCAAGAAGTTGGCGCTCCAGGAAATCAAGACCCTCTCTATCCAAGCCGACTTGCCACCCTCGCTCCAGATCCCTCTTAAGGTTGAAACTCTGGAAATAAGTGGATCTATTCCAGAAAACATTGAAGTGAAGAACATCACTGCCAAGGTGCTTCACTTCAATCGGGTGTGTGGAACATCATCCATTTCCTTTGATGACATTAAACCTGACAGTGTTATATTTGAATACTCAAAAGTCAATGTCAGTGGCATCTCTAGCGACTTCCTTAGCATGCTCAGTGCTTTCTCTTCAACCCTCGGCGAAACATCGCTTCCTAACCTTAAAAGCGCGGTATCTGTTTGCCTTGACTATTGTACTTTCAATGCAGGAAAACTATTCCCAGCCCTCGAAAAAGTTCATAATTTGGCCTTTGAATTTTCTAATATAAGTGGCTTTGACATTCCAATTATTGATGTCACAGGAGAGCTAGAGGTACTATATAACTCTAATATTTCCTCAGTCAACCTTTCAGACCTGAAGCAAGTGCATGGCAATCTTAGATTTGTTGGAAGAGGAGAGATACAAAAAGTTAACCTTTCAAGTTTGACAAGCGCAAAAAAGATTGAAATCAGTACCAACATAACTTCCCTTGATCTTGCTTCAAATTTGACTTGGAAAGAGGAGTCGGAATTCAATGTTGAAAACTTTTGTGAAGATTACCATTCTAAATTCACCACTGCTGGTCTCAAATTCAAGACTCATAAAGATTGCGAAACACGATGCAACCGTCAAATAACCCTAACACCTGAGAATTACCCTGAGATTATGGATTGCAAGGTGGCCAGGGGTCTTATCCTCGATGGCAATTTATTCCATGGCCCAGTTGACCTTCCAAATATCCAGGAGTTGGTTGAGAGTTTAGAACTGGTCAACTTCCCCCACGATGTCCGTTTCCCTTCCCTCAAGAAGGTTGGTGAAATTCTCTACTTGATAGGAAATTCCAACCTTGCTGTAACTTCGTTTTCGGATTTGGAAGCATCTTCATTGGAAGTACTGAGCAGCACCAGCCAGCAAGCACTCGAATTCAATAACTTGCGGCTCAACAACGAGCTTGTCATTACGAATTCCTCATTGGCCATGATATCTGGAATCAATGCCAAGGTACTGAAAAAAGTCACCATTCTCAACAATCCAAATCTATGGGAACTTCGGCTGCCAAATCTAAGCTACGTCCACAACATGACTTTGGTAGAAAATCCACAGCTACTCTACCTAGAAAAGACCTTCCCCAACCTCGGCAAGGTAGCAAAATCACTTCACGTCGAGAAATCAAACATCGTCAACCTTAAGCTATCGGTTGAGAGTATCCAGCAGGATCTTATCTTGATTAACAATCCCGCCCTGAAGAAAGTGGAGATGCCTTTTCTGGTGAAGAACTCAGGCTCGTTGGTCTCTAAAAAGAATCCCAAGTTTTCTACTGTAATAACTGGTACTGAAAGCATTGAGATTATGAAGGGAGTGGACACTATAAAGTTTTTCAATGAATAAATGATCTGAAGAAAAGTTTCTTCATACATGATATTACTATGCCTTAAAACGATTTCAAATGTTACTTATGGTCTCCTTGATCTAAAACAGGAACCGAATTTTACATTTATATATCTTTAACATATCGTCATACTTAAAATACCTCCAATAAATCATAAAAGTCAGTGCCGGGCTAGTCTAAAAGGCGAGATGAAAAATAGGATTCAACTTAGTACGATGGCAACTAATACCTAAATTTCTTACAAAAGATTGGCTTCGAATAAATTTGCTATCGGGTTTACTATGCCGTCATATCAATTTGACAAAAACATGCATAATAAAACAATATGGATCAAGGCGACAAGCAGAGCAATTACTTATAAAGCCCCGATTAACAGGAGCCAAGAAAAAACAAATCTAGCATCCAATGCTCTTTCAAATAAACTTCATATTCATATGGGTATTATGCTACGTCGTGGCGCTGGATAATCGCTTTCAACCGAATGTTTACTTCCCTTTTCTTAGAATCGAACCCACTGTAAAATTCTATAATAAAAATAAAATGTTTAAATCCTTTTCTAGAAAAAGTCTTAAATGAAAATAATAATAATATAAGTCTTATTTTTAATATGGGCTTTCTGCTTGAACAGTTATAATTTGAAATATCAATGCAAGTAATAAATCTAAAAAGTTGCATGAGAGAGGTATACTGTACTTTTCAGAACCATCGAGATGGACAAACAAAACCAGGTCTAGAGAACTGTAATACCCAGTTATGGTAGGTATCACTTGCAGGACGTAGGGTAGCAGGTTGGCAAACTGAAACCCAGTCAAGGCGGTAACAATGGGGTACACAGTCATTAGCCAGGGGAAGATCTTTGCATGCACATTGTATCTCCCAAAACTCCCGGCAAAGTAGGTCAGGATATAGTACATGGATGTGTACATTGCAATAGAGAGTGTTGAATGTGGAGACATCAAAGGAGGCCAAGGTCCAGTTTGGGATGAGTTCATTTGACCAGGATCATAGTAGGAGTCTTGACCTAGTCCTTCCAGAGATGGTCCAAAGAGTTCTGGACCTGACTGGTAGCCTCCAATCCCAAGGCAAGCTGTGAGCACAGCTGTGAAGATGAGGTAGTTCATCTTCCTTGGATTGGAGGGTTGGCAGGGGCTGATTGGTAGTTTTAACTTGTTAGAGGTAAGTTGAATTTCACTTTATTGAGGGTATTAATCTCAATAATAGCACAAGCTATTACTGAGGGGGGATCCTTTATTTATAGTGCTCCCCACTTGCAAACTTTTGTAAGTGGGAGTGAAAAACAAGGGACTGGGGATCCCAGAAGTTTGGATAAAGGTTTTGGGAAATGGGGTTTGAGAAGATGGCCAAATTCTTGTTCTTGGGCAATCTGCTGGAGGTTTGGCCATTCATGCCTGGAGCCAATGATGTCTCCTGGTTGTGAAGTCAGCTGATGGGAAAGGCTCATGGGGCTTTCCAAATCTATTTTTGGTTTGGAAAGGTTAGTTTGGCTGGGGTCTAGACCTAAGAAAGTGTTGTGGCCCTCTGAATCCCATTGGCTTGAGGTCAAATTATTTTTAACTTTTGGAACCTGATTTGGTCTATTTATGGAAGGGTCAGGGTTATTTTTGGATTCTGCACTTGGGTTTTCCCTTTCTTCTGCAGGGCAGAAATTATTCCCTGAATTTTTCCCTGTGGTCAGGTACTTTTCTGATTGGTTGTTTGGGATGGTGACTTCTGATTGGCTGGAGAATGGGGCCTGGGAGCTGGCAGTGGGCCTGCTGGGGGAGGGGTGGGCAAGCGTATGGGAGGCTGGCAGGCGGGCGGCTGGCAAGCGGGTGGGGGACTGGCGGCGGGCAGGTGGCTGGAGGGGGGCTTACAAGTGGCTGGGCAGCAGGAGCCTGGCTGGCAGCTGGTGGGGGGCTGACTGGGCAGCGGGAGCCCGCTGGGCGGGCGGGAGGCTCGCGGGGGGTGGCAGGCGCCTGTCTGGATGTTAAATTATTCTGGTTTCCATAAAAATCTGTTTTTTTCCAAATTTTGATTTTGATTTTCCCCAAATAAAGGGGGAAATTCTTCATCAAATTTGGCCTCTTTAATTGGGAATTCTCCTATCTTTTCCCAACATTTTCCTTCAGTCAGAATTTGATTTATGTCAGGAATATTCCTGACAAGAACACAGAAGTTGGGCACAAAAGAACTATATTAATGAACAATATAAGCCAACCCCTCAAATATTTGTTTTATGTACAACTTTGTACGCTCTGAACTCAAATTGTTTGTCTATCTCAACAGTTTAAAAAAAGCAATGTAGAAGTCCTAGAGCTACAAAAGCTATTATATTAGCTTATAAGCACTGTAACCATATTTCCTAATTTTTTTAGAGGATAGTTTGGCTTCTAGATCATTTACTTTGTTTGATATATAGGGTTTTTAATGTACCCAAATTAATGATAATTCTTACCAATTATTTAGTAAACCCAGCTTTCTTTGTTCCCTGCCATGTTTATAGAATTATGCAAAGTAACTTAAACTTGGATACTTTAAACCTGCTAAAATTTAAGGTAATGTATACATTTTGTCATCTTCTTTTAAAATCAATATCTAAAGCTTTAAACCCAAGCCTGTTTATCCAAGCTCGGATTCTCTATTAAAGATATATAACCCTTTTATAGAACAATACTATTATTCTTAGTGACTCGAAAATCCCCATTGGTTTAACCCTTCTTTTTGAAGAAAATCTACAGAAGGGAAATAAAAGCCATATAGTGAACTTTGTTAAATAGAGCTATTATATAATTTGGTATTAGTATTTAGGAAAGAGGTTTCCTTATGATAGAGACACTGTTCAGTTAGATAAATTTGATTGGTTACTTATTTGAAAATAATTGTGGCAAGGCCTTAGATAACCAAATTAGCTTGTAGGAGCCAGGCTTCTTTTTACAGGGGGTTGAACTAAGAATAATTACCTTTCATATGGGTCAATATTTTTCAGGGGGTTAACACTACTTCTTAAATACCGTTTATACATTTTCTATCATTTTTACTATCAATTATATGCTTTATAAGCCCTGTTTAAAACGATGATATAATTTATTTTAATTTAAATTGAAACTATTTTTATAAGTTGAGGTGGTTATAAAATTTCATCTTCTTAGGGGCATTGCTGTGAAATCATAATAAAATTTATGATTACAAAGAAATTTGGTAAGTAGACATATACTTTTGGACTTTCTAATAAATATGATGCTAAAATGACTTTTAGGTGACATTGTAAAACAGGAATATAATTTTCCTCCAAGTTAGTCTTTTAAGACTTCCTTATGCCTTTAGGATATATCTTTGTGATTCAGACTGTACCACATTGATTGAGACACTAAAATGGTCTAACCTTGTCTGAGACAAGCACATCTTACATATGGTTAGGATCAAAATAATAGTGTATCAAAGCCCCAAATTATACAGGGATCTAGGTGCCAATCCTCCAAAGCTCACAGTGGTAAGATCAATTTCTGATGACCTTGCCCACCATATTCTGATGCTTTGAGAATTTGTTAGGATAAAAAAGCCAAAAACTTTAAGAAGGCTTTCATCATTATGTTATACAAATCTACAAATTATAATTTTCTCTTTAATAGGTTAAACAAATAAATTTAGATTAATATAAAGATTATTAAATCAAAGACTATTTTTTTATACAGTAGTTTTTAAATCTGTGACACTAAGCAATATTAAAGATGTAAATTAAATAAACTCATCTGAAAGTGAAAAAACTCAGATGGAAATGAAACAGAAGTAAACCCAAATTTACTGTTATTATGTATAAATTCATTGGGGCTTATTTTTTTCTGAAAAGGGTTGATTCTTTTACATCTGAGTTGATTTTTTATTAAAGATGAGTTATTTTTGCTTAGCGCTATAGCTTCAAAACTACTTTAGTCTAAATGCGCAAAAATTCTTAATGCCTCTAAATCTATCTGTTTTAAAGTTTATCATATGATTTATATAATTCAGAAATCTTCAGACCATGGTATTTTATCATCCACTAGATGATATACTAAGTCTTCTAACATTAGGAAAGTAAAGAGAATCTGTGACTTTAGCATAACCTGTGGTCTGGAATATTTTGTTGTCATCAGAAGTAGCAAGTCTGACAGGGCCCAAGGCCTGAAGGATTTGGGACTGTTCTTCCTACTTCTGGATATACGTTCATGCTTTTTCTCTATATGTTACTATAGATAATTATAATGTATGACAACAGTATCATTTTTTGCTCTCCACTTAAAGCCTAAGAGAGGATCAGGCTAAGGAAATAAGACTTGGATAAATCATCAAGTCAATAAGGAATCATCAGTCTTTTAGTCTAATGGACTGGCTTTAAGACAGCTCGCCTGCACACATGCTATCTGAGTTAGCTCCTGAGTTAGCTCCCAATGCTAGAAGATACTGAAGTAGTATTAGGGCAGCACGGCAGGAGGCCTAGCCTTTTTGGGGTGGTTTTGACGGAAGCTTGCTTAACATCTTCCACATATTGGTATCCTTTCTGTCTACCTGGGCCACTTCCAGCGCTAGCTAGCCAGTGGTTGGCTACTAGTTTACAGAGATGATTGTTTCACTTAATCAGAGCTCCTCTAATACAATAGGCTCAAAGAATTTTATCTTAGAGTGTTTGGCCTGACAGCCCAGTCCATTTTGGACTCTTCTAGAAGTGTTTCAGATGATGGCCCATATGATGGCCCTTGCTCTAGGATATAATTAAAGTTTAGAATATTAATTATTATGAGATGCATGTTTGAGGTGGTTTGTTGAGGTGGACTAATTTGTGAGCAGTAATTGCATATTCCATTAATTAATTGCAATGCATGAATGTGTTAATGCCAGGATATGATTTGGTCATTGATTCATTGATCCTGCAGCCTGAAGCCTGCATTGTTCTGTTGAAACCATTCCAAAGAGTGATTGCCAGCTGGCCCACAATAATTGGTTGAATCTGTTAATTACTCAATATCCCAAAATCCTGACAATATATAATCAAGTGATATAATTTAATATTTCTGATGAAAAGGCCTAATCTTCATAGCTGGTTAGATCATTTTCATTAAAACCAGCTTCAAATCTTAACAAGAGGGTGACATTTTCAGAATATATCATTATTAAGACTGAAATATCTACCTTTAATTCTTATTTATCAACAAATGAACTTATTTTTTACTGGCTGATTACTAAAATCTAAAGTTTGAACTATTTGTAGAGGTTAAATGAACTAAAATCCTTTCTGGTCAATAATATATTAGTCAATTAGAATAAATAGTTCTTTTTTAAAAGTTAAACATTTTGAACAGGAATTTATTGGGTGGATTCAAAACAGTTTTTGAAAGGGGTGTGATCAAATTTTTAACAACATAACATGGCCTGAAGACTTATTGGATTAAGAGGCTGATTCCATTGTTTAAAGAAACTTAATACTGGAAGGATATGTTCAAATCAAATGAGGTTCATCTCACAAACTTTAAATTCAAATTTTTCAATTATTAGTTAAGCTTATAAATATTTTAAACATAAAATATGAAGTATAGAAAAACAAAAAATAAAGATGAATGATTATTGCATTTGGTCATAATACCAAACTGGCTTAAAGAAATCCCCATTTGTTAAAACTGGTAATACAGCTAACACATAAGATTTTAATTAATAGTGAAAAGTTTCAAATGTTATAAAGGAAGTAAAACTTCTAGAGCCCAATAAAAGGGCTTCATTCAAAAATCTACCAGTCAGATAGCTTTATACAATTTAAGGCAACTGAACAGTGATCATGTTTATATTATGAAGTCACTTCTAGTAGTTTAAACTAAATAAAATACATATACTTTCAGCTTATTCATTATTTATTTTTTTAACTGTGTTGTATTAGCAGTGTTACATAGGGAAAATGTTTGGTACCTAGATAATGACTTTATTGGAATAGGGGGGATTATATAGTTTTAGTGAATTGTTTTAAAGGTAACAATATTGTGTAGATAAATCATTTGAATTTGAAAAGGGGCTGGCTTGATCCTGGTAAGAAGTGAAGTCCTAAACTTAGCTGCCACTGGGATGAGACTAACTATTTCTTGTTCCCTGTTTTGGTAATTTGAGTTAACTCCCTAATTTGGCTCTGAGTGCTGGGAAAGTAAGTTTGAGTGTCACAGGGTCTCTTGTGAGGAACCTTGTCAGGGGGTCAACCCCACTGTTTTGACAATCTTTCAATCTTTTATTTAGTTAGACCATTGGTTTATTTAAATATAATACTTAATTTTTTATAAATTGGTCTCCTCTGAATATAAAGTAGCTTTTTTAGTATATTAAGTGACTTTGTTTTAAAATAATTTTGATATCTACAGTAGTTTTAAAAACTATGGTGACAAGCAAAAAATTTCAGATTTAAACAAAATGATTTCAGATTTAAACAAAATCCAACTCCCAGGCTAAAATATACCCTCTGTTAACAGGGTTTATTGGCGCTAATGGGTGAAATGGGTCAACACAGCAACAAAAGGCTCACATGCAAAGAAAAACCATTCAAAATATAATCCAAAATACATTGATTCACAAACAAAATGGTGTGAGTTGACTTTTGGTGTACATATGTTTACTATGTAAATTGATGACAAAATACACCCATGTGAGGTGTGTCAAAACTCAATCTAAAAATGAAACACAATAGCAACTCACTATGTAAACAAAATCACTCACGCAATGTGTGCAATGGATTCTAATTGTGAATGATACCAAGGTATCTAAAATAAGACACAAGATCTGAAACATAAATTTTAAAAATATTGTGTTGGGTGTTTGAATTTGGCAGTAAAATCTAGGAAAATAAGTGGATTTTTTTGAGTATTCTAAAATGGGTGTTGTAAAACCAAAAACAACTAACTAAGAAATAAAAAATCTATAATTAGGATATGGGTGGGAAAAAGTATTAATTGAATATCCATAAACAGATAAAAGCAAAAATTAAAAATAGGGAGTAACTTAATTATGTTTTATTTAATATTTTATTAAATTTTAAAATGGAAGAAACACAGCAACAGACTACCATTGCACCCATTGTGCACCGCGGTTGTGGTTGCCCCCGCGGGTCAAAGAATAGACTTAGTACAACACAAGTGCCTACCCAGGAGGGAGGTGGGAGAGGAGAGTTCCATAGTGACGCTGCACTGACACATCCAGTTCAAGGAGCACAAGCTGCTAGGGTGCGGAGCATAAACCCTTGGGTCCCAAAGCTGACCCAAAAAGCCAACCAAGGTCACCGCTACAAAGAAAGTTAGAGACAAGGATGTAGAACTTACTTCATATGTGTTTGACGTTGTGTACTGGCAAGAGTTGGTCCTGTCAGCCATGCTGGAGAAGGTGAATCCTGTACTTGATACTAGCTACAAGCCCTACGTCAGTGATGGCAATCAGGAGAATGACAAGGAGCCCCAGTTTTATCAAACCAATGAGGGACAGCTGATGCTAAAGAAAGTTGCTATGTTTTACACCAAGGTGCCCATGCCCTGTGTTGTGCCCAATCCCAATGAGTTGACCCCTACTGCCAAAAAGCCTGCCCAGAAGCGCATCCCTGACATCAAACGCATCATCCTGCTTAAGCTAATGCAGGAATTGGGTGACTACAAGGCGGCTGCAGCCATTGTTGGAGTGGATCCCAAATACGCCAGCAAGACCTTCCATAAATTCATTAAAACTGGTTGTGTCCTTGCCGCAGAGAAATCCTTGCGTGTGTCAACCATGCTCACCAAGGAGCACAAATAGGCAATCTGCCAGTGGATCACCTGGGACTGCCATCTTGAACTGGCAAATATAAAGGCCATGGTCAAGTCCGCTTTTGGGATCAAGGCCTCAATTTCCTTTTACTACCATCTGGTGAAGGGAATGCAATTTTCTTTGAAAAAGCTCAGGGTATCCCCCTACATCAGAAACAGCCCAGCCAACATTGACGTCCGGAATAACTATGCAGAGGTGTACACTGCCCTCAAATCCAAGGAACGGTCAAATTTTATTATATTGACAAATCAGCATTTGCCTTGTCAATGTGCAATGAGTATGAGTATGTCCCCAGAGGCTCCAATGACGAGATGGCTTGGCGTACTGCAGTCCGCGCCACAGCATACTCAATGGTGGCTCTCCTTGGTCCAAAGGGGGTTGAGCTTTATCAAATGATATTGGGTTCTCACAACAGCCGTACCTTCTTGTCAATCCTCCAATTAGTCCAGGAGCACCTGAGGCGCACAAGCCTGGGCTTTACCAATGTTATTGTGTTGGCCAATGTTGGTCTCCACAAGGTGGCTGACATTCTTGAGGAATTCCCAATGATTGATACAAGCATTGCAGTGGGCCCTCAGCAATTGGCCATGGCAAATATGCGCCTTCTCTTCCTCCCTGCCTATTTGCCCTTCCTAAATCCCATTGAGGAAGTCTTTGGGTGGCTCAAACAAGCCGTCAAGCAAGGAACCCCAACAGGGACCAAGGACCTGTTTGATTTGCTGCAGGCCGGGATCCATACCCTCCCAGCTGAGACCGTAGCCAAATTCTATGGCCACGCTGATTTGTTCATCCCTGCATGCCTAGCCAAACAGCCAATCAATTAAAGGCTTAGCATGTCCAACTTTTTTATATTCTCTAATTTATTATTCAATATTTATTAATTATCATTTTATATTTAGATGTTTCCACACCTGCAATCACATTCAGAAGATCCATCAATAGATGTAAGTAATTTATTTTATATTATATTATTTTATTATGCCATCTGAGGTAATCCAAAACGCTCAGTACTGGATTACACAAAAATATTTAAATCACTTTGGTCAAATAAATGTAAAAATAGTTTAAAAAAATTAAACGTAAAATGTACAAGTTAGAATTTATTTTATTAAAGTATAATTTCATACTTTTATGAAACCCATTTCCGCAATATATTTGCAAATCTTGTTTGCTAAAATATTATTTGAAAAATTAATTATTATAAAAATATTGTAGAGTATAAAGATGTTTATTAGAAGAGAATTTATTACAAACACATGTAGTGAGTTTGGCGGTATGTACCCACCCCATGATAGAGGTGGCGCACAACCTCCACTGCCACACCATGAATGGTGGATACACCCTTATTGAAATACTCCCTCCTGCTGGTGAAAGGCAGTAGGGTCAGGTGGGAGTGAAGCAGCAGCTTTTCAGGCAAGGCTGCAAACCCAAAGATGCCTGCCAGGGCCAGGGCGTCCTGGATCACATGATCAACTGAGTTGTATCCACGGGGGGACCTTCTTCCCGTCAAGTGCAAGCCGGGCCTTGTCAATCCCCAGAAGGACCCCTTCCAGGTCCTCAACAGACTTGCCCATCCCAAAGAAGAATAAGAACCCCAGCTAAACAACCAGATGAAGCCTTTGTCTAGCAAAGGCTTCTGTAAACTTGCACAATTTGTTGTATACCGCGCTAATCTTCTTCTTGTGCTTGGTTTTGGCAAAGGTCAGCTCCATAGCTTCTGTGACCCCCGTTTCATTGGCACTCCAGGCCAGCCTGAAGTCTGCCAGGAGGATCTTGGTCTTATTTATGGCTGTTGTGTCTGCAACAGCCAATTTTGACACTGCTTGCCCAAAGGTCTCCAACAGGTAAGAGATGGTATGCTCAACCAGGATGCAGAAGCAAGCAGCCAATGGGCCCGGCCCATCTCCAGTATATTCTTGAATGAGAGCGTTGCCAGGACGTTCCAAACAAGCTCAATGGGGTTTACACAGTAAACTCCACCAAGGTTAACCGGGTCCAGGCGGACCAGGTGGGCATCCTTGTAGACAGTAACTGCCCACTCAGATGCCCACTCAGAATGCCTCAGCCCGGCTAGTGCATCCCTTGTCATTAGGAAGGACCTGTGAATTCTGTCTTCAAGCTCCCACAAGACAGGGAGGGACAGGAAAAGCTTTTTTGCCATATGATTGGCATAGTTGGCATAGAAGGTGGGGGGACAAAAGGGACTAGGACCCAGCGGAGTTCACTGTCTACATTTTCTAAGAAAAAAATGTAAGTATTTTAAAAATTTATTAATTTTATTTTTTAGGTTACCTTCTTGTGTTTCTTCTTTGCCGGCGGCTTTAG
Organism: Entomophthora muscae; assembly: GCA_014839935.2. Taxonomy (NCBI): domain Eukaryota; kingdom Fungi; phylum Entomophthoromycota; class Entomophthoromycetes; order Entomophthorales; family Entomophthoraceae; genus Entomophthora; species Entomophthora muscae. Next base: position 357,092 of record QTSX02000735.1, on the reverse strand, counting down.
TTGGCTTGGCCATTCTTGGCGCAATCAATTGTGCTGGCAATTTAGTGTCCTCTGCCCTGGCGCGCTTGGTGGGTTTGAGGTGGGCATAATATCTGGGTCATCAAACCAGACAAACAGCACAGAAAGATTGTAAGCCTTGAACTGGAGCCCCTTGACCACCGTTTTTTGAATATTAAGTAAGCACTCAATTGTTATTTCTGGGGTGTCAGGCATTTTTGACATTAGTGCCTTTACAGACACCTTATCAATTTTGTCCCCAGTGAGGACAGCAGACTTCACCTTTGCTTTGACCTTGCGGTCAATGTTTTTTATTTTGGCAATTGCCAAGTTGAGGTCCTTTAGAAGCTTTTTGAGTTCTCTCATTTGATTTTTTTACTAACCTTTCCATATGTTTTTATAGCTTTTGCCCAAATAAATTCTGTATTGTTTTGATACTGTTGCCTCTTTGTTTATTCCTTTTTGGTTTCCCATCTACTACATTATCCCATCTTTTTACCCATTGTGTATATGTTTTACGCTCATCTTGATATGTGACGTTTGCTTTGTGTTGGCATTGTTTCCTTGATATCCATATTATTTTTGGCGCTTGACATAGCCCCTTGTGAAAATATTAACAACAATTTGGTGATCAACTGAATTTAAATTGTAAAATTATAGGTTAATTGTATTTAGCTAAAGTTGTTACTGATCCAAATTCAAAACCTTAATGATAAACTTTAAGCCAATCAGGAGCCAAGTGATAAAGTGATTGTTGTGACATAAAGGGTCATTAAATAATTCTTTGGTGTATGTGCGCTAATTAATATGATTTGCCAGATGCTTTGCCATTGTACACCATTGCCGCTGTGGCAAGTTGTTGGTGGACTAGTGCTAGCCCAGCAGCTGATTGGGCACTAGTCCATCAACAACTTGCCACAGCGGCAATGGCGTACAATGGCAAAACATCCAGCCAATCATATTGATTAGTGCACATGCATCAAAGAATTATTGAATGACCCTTTATGTCACAGCAATCACTTTATCACTTGGCTCCTGATTGGCTTAAAGTTTATCATTAAGGTTTTGAATTTGGATCAGTAACAACTTTATCTAAAAACAGTTAAAATATAATTTTCTAATTCAAATTTAGCTGATCACCAAATTGTTGTTAATATTTTCACAAGGGGCTATGGTTGGGAGCTAAAAATAACTGTATTCAGGATCTAGATACACAACATAGTAAATATATGATTTTATAGAAATAAGCTGAACATAAAGAATAAAACCAACTATAAACAAAGAGAACACAAACAGTTGAAATTCCAAATAAAGATAATATAAATAGAAATTTTATGGGACCAGAGGTTTATTGAGGCGGGGAAGAGTGATGCCTAGTAGGCAGAATGGCGCGGGAAGGAAGACACAGAGGCGGTGCTGGCCTGGGGGGTCTGGGATTGGATGGGTTGGGTTTGCGGGCGGGGGGTGTTGGTAGCAGGGGTGGAGGCAGGAGGATTGTGCGTGATGGCTGCCATATACTGCTCATTGTACTCCTCATCAGTCATTGGCTGGATGGGCTGGTAGGTGGCTGTGGCACGGGATGGGAGGCGCTTACCCTTGCGTGATTGGTTGCCCATGTTCACATGGAAAACCATTTGCGCAAACAAGTCAGCCACTATTTGGTGACCAAAGAGAAAATTGTGATCAAGGACCCCAAGATAGAGGTCGTTGAAAGCCTGAGGGGGGTGCTCCCTTAATGTGGATCCCATGTTGAAGAAGACAACATCAGCCAGATGGATGTCTGCATGGCCAGCAGGGTAGACTGAGGCCTGGTGCCCGCATCCCTGGATGGCCTCAAGGGCACTGGAGCTTCCCTCCATCTGGTGGCTCAAGAAAACCTGGTATTTGGAATTTGAGCCATCCCAGGAGTTTAGCAATCCACCAAGGATGTGGCTATATGAGTACCCATCAATAAAATCAGGGTTTATCCAATAGTAGACAAAACCCTTGGCTGAAACAGCTAGAAATGCACCAATGAAAGCCCCCTTCTTGACCTTCTTCCTTCCATTCTTGGTGACAGCTTTTCCTTGCTCACTAAAATTGTCAAATGCAATTGATAACTTGTAGTACAAGACAAATATGACATCATCTGAAGACTAGTCAAGCATTGGACCAGGGTAGATTCAATGGCAGTGTCATATGGGGAATCCTCAGCGCCATCCCATTGGTTGTTGGCAAAATTGGTAAGAACCCGTATGGAAGCCACCTTTCCGTGCATCCAGAGCTGCACCATGCGCTCAGACACCCAAATGTCATGGTGTGCAAGTTGCTTCCGGACCTGGGTCAAGGGAAGTTTGGGGTCCCGCTGGAGGAGGTCAAGCATTATTGGGTAGGCCTCGTTTATCTGGGACTCTGTGGCCTTTTTTGGCTTCTTGGCTGTTCCAATCAGATTTCCCTTATTCATTAGGTTGTTGAACTCCTGCATTATAGTGGCTCGGGTAAATTGCAACTGGGCAGCAATCTGGTCCCATGACAGACCCTGTAGGTTTAGTACCACAATTTCCTGAAGAATTTGGGCAGTGATTATTCTGTGTTTGGGGTGCTGGGCGGCAGGAGCTGAAGCCTGATTGGCTGAGGGGGGGCAGGTTGGGCGGTGGCAGGAAGTTGTTCTGGATTGAGGTTGCCATCCTGATTGGTTGGTTGATGGGCAGCTTGTGCAGGGGTGGGTGTGGGGGCAAGGGCAGAGATAGAGGCTAAGTGACTCTTGAACAAGTCAAAGCCATATGGGTCAGGGGACAGTAACAGGTCAGCTTCCTTGTTACCTGCCTCAAAGGCTTGGGTGTAAATGGGTGCTTCCACGGTCTGAGCCTTGCCTCCATTGCAGCTGGCTTGGCTGCTGGCACAGTTGAAGATATTGCTTGTAAAAACCATTGTAAAAAAACCTAGGATAAAATCACTAAAAGTAGAAATTTTAAAATTTAATGAATTATTTTTATTGTAATCTCAAGTCCATATTTAGAAGGTTCTCAAAAACTTTTCATACAAATCTGGAGCCATGAAAATGGATAAAATGCGTCTGGTCCTAAATTGGATAGCTGTTGATTGGCTGTTATACTGTTATTTTTCTATTTTAGGCTGCACATACTAAACATCTTGTGTGAGTTCATTTTGTTTTGTGCTTGTGGAATCTTGCTTCTAGATTGCTCTATTTTTGTTTCATTTAGTCCTTCTGTTGGTGCCTCATCTTAATCATTATAGATTTATGATATATTTCAGAACAGTATCAATCCATTTCACTTGATGTGTCAGTTCATTTTGTTTGTAGTTTAAACTACACCTTTGATGTTTGATATAATTTTGTAGGATGGGTTAGTGAAATTTCGTTTTTGGTTTGACAGTTCATTTATTAACCAAAGATATTTAAATTGATTGAATCCTGAATCTTGCGCAACTTGGATTTTGTTTAAATCTGAAATCATTTTGTTTTAATCTGAAGAATTTTTGCTTGTTGCCATAGCTTTTAAAACTACTGTAATATATGTACTCTTACATAAAAAAATTCATTACACCTGTTAAATAATAATTCTTGAAAATATATAATAAGAATAAGATGGATAAAAAAATGGAATGTCATTTTTAATGGATATATAATAGTGTTATCTAGTTAATAGGTAAGCTACATAGTGACCATGTAGATCATGGAAGTCACAGGGGTTTGGAAAATCTATATTTACTTGTTAATAGGATTTTTGATCCTAGTATGACATAAGTTTTAAGATCACTTTAATTGTTAATCTGGTCATTTTTTGGGGCAATAAGATATTCTGTCAATTATTTCACTATCAACTAATTTTCTGTCAAATTTGATCCAGCTATGATTTTTTATTAATAAAATTTTTAATCTTACAGAAATAAAAAATCAAAAACAAAAAATAAATCCTGTTCTATAAAAATCATTCTTTAAAACTTTTAATGTTCTTATTTCTTTTTCTGGTGTTATATTTAATTTAAGTGGCTTTTAAAAAGGTAAAGGTTAAAAATTAGGCCTCTTAAATACAAAAAATAAAGCTGAAAATAAGTATATGTGTAAAGTATAGCTTTTATTAGTAAATAAAACTTATTTAATTCTTTTGATTTATTGTAAAGCTAAAAAAGTACTAATGAAAAATTATAGTTGATCAAATTTGACAAAAATGAGTTGACAGAAAAACAATTGACAGAATATCTTCCTGCCTCCATTTATTGAGGAAAGAATTTCCCAAGAGGGATCAATCAAATATACTGTGTCATTGATAATGTAGTTTTGCATGAGTATCAAAATACTGCAATAAGAATGAAGGACTGGGAGATAGATTAGGTCAATATTAATGGCACCTATCAAGATTTTGGGGTCTTGAGGTATTGTTTTTATTAGAGGGCATTGTATTATATATGTTGATAGGGGACTGTATGGCAACAGTCTGTAGCTACCAATTGGGTCTTGGGATATGGCTACAGCTTGGCAGAGTCCTAAGGCTGTAGGAGAAGAAACACGGTTCTGCAGATAGACGGCAGCACGCTCTATCTGGATACAACTGACTACTAGGCATTGGCTAGTAGTGATACTATACTTAGAGATCTTCAATCTCTAAGCCAAGGGTGATATTTTTTCTGCTCAATCTCTAATCAGGAGAGCTCCTTATATAGGATGGATAAGCCCTCTTGCAGATAGATATATGACGCATCTAACTCTTGCTAGCCAGTCTATCTGTTCCCCAGACTGCCAGCTTCAGCCCCCAGAGTTAGGCAGCCATGCCGGTCTGGCATAGGACTTCAATAGATTACCGGGCCTCAGCTTACTTCACCAGCGTGTTGGCAGCATCTTGTTTCCAGTTTATGCATGTGTAAGTTTAGTTACCTTGTCTTTGGGTTTTTGCATCATGCATTATTCACTTAAACGACCTTCTATATCAATCATAGACTTAGAAGCATCTGCAGGTGCAAATGTTTAGGCATAATCAACTTCCAGTAGGTTCCTGAGTACTTTGTCTTATTGGCTGCTAAGTGTTCTGTGATTGTGGACCCGGTCTAATTCAATAGGCGGCCTAGTCTTGGATCAGGATCAATCTTTGGAGTAATTGTCAGTCCATTAATTGGCCAAATCCAAGGGATGGGATAAGTTGATGCTTTTTACAATCAAGCCAGCTAAATGGCAATTGATTGTCTAACCAATCAACGCAGGGGAATAATGGTCAAGTTTATTATATTATTCTGGAGGCTTGGATTTCCCCCCAGCTAGACTTGACCATATATTCTCCTCTAGACTAGAGGCTTTTTTCATATGGACAATACTTCAAACTACACCAACTACACTAGCAAGACAGACACTAGCAAGACAGACACTAGCCAGTACATTGCAGAAATGTCTGAAAAAGAGCGCAAGGTGTTCAACAGCCTTCCGCTCAAGGCCAGACGGGCGTTGATCCAAGGACTTCAAGATGGGGACTCAGAATCAGCGTTCACGGGGTTAGAAGACCCTTTCCCATCAGAAACACAAGAAGACAGCCAGCAGTTGGAGGAGAATGCTGTGTCTTCCTCTGGAAAGTGTCCTATTGAGGAACCTGTCAAAGAGCGGTTGCCTAAGCAGGCTACTTGGGTCTCCAGCTGGGCAACTGAGGGGCAAGAAGTGGATGTAAGTCCAGCCTGGGATCAATATGACGCCTTTGGGGGAACACAAGAATCTGTGTTTAATCAGTTCTGTCTGGGAGAGGAGGGCTTCTCCATCAAAACTTTATTCCAGGGTGGGGACATTATCCCTCTGTTCCTTTTTGTGGTGACCCAGAAGCGTCCCCAGTTAGACTTGAAGAAGAGGATCACAAGTACTGCCAGTGGATTCTATGCAGTAGACAACTTGTCCTCTCAGCAAGAGATCTTGCAGGAATTGACAGGCCTTCTTGCGGACCCAGCAGTTGTTTGTGCAATAGATATGCCAATTTTGGGGGTTATCCTTGACTTTGGTCTCAACGTCCTGAAAAGCTGGATCCTCCCTTTGGATCCATTTCCCAAAGTATACAGTTCCTTGGGGGTTGAGAACTCTGATGCACAAGATAGCCGCATTTGCCGGGCTACCAGGAGGGCCTGGGAGGCTCTTCATTGCGGCAACAAGAAGACAGCTCTCTGTGGAATGGCCTTGTGTGGGGATCTACTCTTGACCCCAGACTTACTTTTTGCCTATGGGGACTTTTGACAATATGGCGGCCCACTGGGAGAAGTACTGTAATAAGATAAGAGGTATCCAAGCTCCTTTGCCGCATATCTACTGATACATTTCTGATTTCATGCTTGATTGCATGGTTCTCTCTTGTTGCTTCCCTTTGAATGCCGGGCTTTGGCAACTGGATGCTCAGCAAGTCTCTATTCCTCTTCTGCTAGTTCAATACTTGTAGCAGCCACTTGCGGTGCGCAGAGTGTGGTTGCAGGTAGCTACCACCTTCTTTGTTAGAGGGTGCTCTTTCCCTTTTTCCCCATCTGTAGCGTGACCCAATCAGGAAGACAACGCAAGGCTTCCCAGCCCCATGCTAAGGTAGTGGAGCGTACAACTCCATTGACTCAGGAGCCTGTCCATAATGAAGAGTCTGATGAGGACCAGTGTGAGGAAGACAAAGAGGAAGAGGACTCCAAATACCAAGAAGGCAACCCTTAGCTTCTTTTTAATAAACACTTTTTTTTCTACACTTATATTTTTAGTCATTGTATAAAGTTTGTAAGGTTTAATTGCTGCCAATACTAGGCATAGTAAAGAATAGTTTAAGGAATCTGGCATGCACTCAATTTATGAGTTGTCCATCTGACAGATTCTTAATAGTGTATGCGTCCTGTGAGGTTTTTTCTATAACCTCAAAAGGACCCTTCCATAAGCTATCCAACTTTTGGGATTGACCCACGACCTTGTTGTGGTATGAAACCTGGCTTCCCACTTTGAATTCCATCTAAGGACAGCGCTTTGCATTATCAGCTATCTGGCTCTTTGTTCAAGACAGGGAGTTTTCTGAGAAAGCTTCAGCTTGAAGCTTGATCAGCGTCTTGGCTAACTTAGTTAGGTACTGCTGATAAGTCATATCTTTGAGATTGCCCATGGCAGAGTACAGGATTGGCGGAATAGCAGGGTGGCATTCATATACTAGCTGGAAGGGCAAAATCTAGTGATGCTGTGGATGGAGATGTTGTAGGCAAAGACCACAGCAGGCAGGAACAGGTACCATTATGAGGTACAGGTATCTGCTAATTTCCTCAGGATAGAGACTAATGTTCCATTCACTCTCTCCACCATACCATTTGACTCAGGATGGTATGGAGTGGAGAGGACTCCCCCACGCCCATGAGCTTGTTCAGCTTGGGAATGATATTGGAAGTGAAATTGATGCCGATGTTTGTGAGGATAAATTGAGAATATCCATGTCAATGGATGATACACTCTAAGATGAAGGTGGCGGTCAACTTGGCGCTTACTCGCTGCAGCGGCTTGGCTTTGACCCATTTGGTTAAGTAGTCAATGGCCACTATGATGTATTGGAGGTGTCCTACACACATTGGGAGCGGACTTACGACGTCTATGCTTACAGTGTGCCAAGCAAATTTTGGCTCCACTTTCTTGTACTGGTGGCGGCCCACAAATGGCTTCTCATTCTGGCATTTGGAGCAGCAGGTGAGGGTCTCTTTGACGTCAAACAGAAGAGACTCCCAATAGTAGTGGAGCTGTAGCTGAGCAACTGTTTTCCTGAATCCCCCATGGCCTACTGCCTTGTGGGCAGCAAGTATGATTTCAGTTCTATCTGACAGATGAGGAAATAAGCACTTTTTTCCTTTGTGATATTTGTAGAATTTATTGTTCTCTACCCAACAGTCTTTTCTAAGCTCCCTTAGAATGGCCTGGACTTCTTCCAGCTCATCATTGAAGGTGGCTTTTATCATTTTGTTGTACATGTAATCTTCTTGGGAGGATACCAGTGCTACAGTAGGCAGGCAAGACAGGCAGTTGGCGTTTTGGTGGCTGGCTCCAGGGCGGTGGACTATCTTGTAGTCAAAGGCCTGGAGTTTCAGTGCCCATCTGGCAAGGCGTCCTTTGGGCTCTCTGAGATTCTGGAGCCAACTGAGGCTAGCATGGTCTGTTACCACAGTGAAATGTACACCATGCAGGTATACCCTAAACTACTTATAGGCGTATATCACAGCAAGACATTCCCTTTCTGTGATGGTGTAATTTTGCTCGTGGACATTAAGAGTCCTGCTGGCATAGGCCACAGGATGCTTGGCTCCTTGGTTGTTGTGTTGAGATAGCACTGCTCCTAGTGCTGACAACAATGCGTCAGTGTAAACAATGAAGGGTTTGTTGAAGTCCAGATACATCAGGACAGGGCTTGACAAAAGACTGGTTCTAAGAGAATCAAATGCAGTCTGACACACCAGTGTCCATTTGAAGGTAGTCCTGTTTTTAAGGAGGTTGAACAGTGGCTTGCCAGTGCAGGAGAAGTTGGGAATAAATTGTTGATAGTAGCCAACCATCCCTAGAAAGACCTGTATATTGTGTTTGCTTTCTGGTTGCTTCATATCTGTGATGGCCTCAACCTTAGCAGGTTGAGGGTGAAGTCCAGTTGTGTCTACAACAAAGCCAAGTTATTCAAGTTGGTCTTTGAAGAACTGGCATTTTTGAGGCTTTATCTTCAGATTGGCGTTGACCAGTCCTTTGAATACAGCCTCTAGATGATCCAAATGTTCATTGAACGTCCTGGAAAATATGTTAATATCATCCAAATATACCAGAACACAGGACAACTTAAGGTCTCTGAGAATTGAATCCATAGCTTGTTGAAATGTGGCGGGGGCGTTACACAGACCCTGGGGCATGCATGTTGGCTGAAATAACCATTGAGAGGTTATTATTGTGCATTTCTCCTATTCTTCAGGTGGTAACTCAATTTGCCAATATCCAGAAATTAGATCCATGGCAGAGAAGTACTTGGCTCCACCTAATCAATCTAGGGCATCATCAATCTGTGGGAGTGGGTATGAATCCTTCTTTGTTATCAAGTTGAGCCGGCAGTAGTCAATCACAACCCTGTTGCTACGTCTTTTTTCTTGACATGAGCATAGGAGAAGCCCAAGGGCTCTTAGATGGCACAAGTATGCCCCTATCTAAAAGCTCTTTGATCTCCTTGCTCACTACCTCCTCACTGGCTTTGGACCTTCTGATGGGATGTAGGCAAATGGGCTTCTGATTGCCAGTGTCAATGTGGTGGGTGACATCTGTAGCACATCCTAGTTCAAAATCATCTTCTGAAAAAATGCAGCAATATTTTTTGAAAAGCTTGCTGGCCCTTTTGCGTTCTTCATCTCTCAAGAACAACAGGTCAGCCAAAGGAGTGGTTGCATAAGCAGAGGCTTCTACTTGATCTGGCAGTCCCATGTCAGAGAAGTTGCCTAAATAATGGAATGCCTCTATCTCTATGACCAGGAGTAGGTGAACAAAGGCAACTACCTGGTGCTTCTTGATCTTTAGATCAAATTCCTGTAATTTAGCCAAAAGAACATGAATTTCCTGTTGTCCTGGAATGATGATTCCAGGGGCAACACATGGTTCAAAGCGGGAGCAGCTCTAAGGCTGATGGATCTCCCCGTAGAGCCCTCTGGGTATATCTAGGGTTAACCCACAGTTGATGACCATCTGAGTGCCGCTTCTTAGCGTGAAGGTTGACCTTGACCAAAGGGGAATGCCTTTGTGTTCCTTTATTTGCGTAGGCAGCCACTTGCCCTTTTTCTCCTTGATATGATATGGTACTGCTACCACTCTGTCCTTATACGCCAGGTGGATGCTCTTGGTTTCTTTTGGTGGCATCTTCTCCTTGGAGTAGTATAGTGGGATTGTCTGACTGAGAAGCGTCAAGGTGTCCACTTCTATGTCTAGCTCAACCCTGTATTTGCAAAGAAATGCCATCCCAATCAGTATATCATAGTTCTGACTGGGCAAGATCACGGCAGGCAAAGAAACTGCTATTGACCCAAATCTCATTGGCAGTGAGCTGTATGTCCCAGCCAATGTAGTGGTATGGATGCCAGCAGTACCATAGACCTTGGAGTGAGCCACGTCTGGAGCCAGACCCAGTCTTTTCACCAGGCGGGTAGAGACTATATTGATGGGGGCCCCACTATCTATAATGGCCCATACTTTTACCTTGTTCACAGAAATATCAGCATAAGTACATTCAGTATAAGATTCAGATTGGAGATTTAATAGGTGGATACCCAGTGGTCCTGGGGTATCAAAATACTGGCAGAGGCTCTGGATAATCTCAGGGAAGTTGGCTTCTATAGTCTCCAGTGGTATAGAGAACTGTATACCTTTCAGTGGCGGCAGGTTGCTGGACACGTTTGGGTTAGAACCAGTACATACCTCCTGAACTTGAGCGGCATAGGGCTTGGAGACAGTCTCTATTGTGTTGGCGTCAATTTTCCTGGGGCAGCCTCTCCCTTGGGTGGGGATTGCATACAGGTTGTCCGCTACTAGCTTATGGATAAAGTCCTCCTCAAAGTCCTTTTCTGGTAGGAAGAGATCAGGAAGGGGCTGGTCAATGGCCGTGGGTGTGTCCGTGGGCTTTGCCAGGATGGGTGTTATCTCTTTGTTGGCAGGCATAGAGACCGCAGGGCTAACCTCTGGTTGCTGGCTGGCTGTTCCTTGATTGGGATCTTTTGGAATAGGGAGGGGATTGGCGGGACCAGTATATTCTGTTACTGGCCTGCCTTCCCTTTTCACTGTTTGCTAGGTTTGGCTACAGTGACCACACTGACAGAAGCGGGACTAGGCTTTCCTCCTCAACAGTCTGCTTCAAAGTGACCTCTCTTTCCACACTTATTGCAGTTGCCTGAATTGCAATAGGATTTATTTTCTCCTTTGGGCTTATCTGCGTCAGGTGTGGACTTGGTTGGCTTGGGGGTTTGGGAGTGTTCCTTAAAGTTGTTAAAACTTTTACCTGACTGACCCTTGTTAGGTGCTTCAAACTGTGACCCAAGTCTGCTAAGATAACTAGTGATTCTCTGCGTGTCATTGGACTGGTCAAGTACTGGGAACATCACGTTGGCAAGCTCATGATAGGGTTGTAAGGCTCTGCTTATAGTGATGCGGCAATCCAAGTCAGATAGTACTCCGGCTCCAAGGAGGATCTGCACCTTGTGGTAGAAACAGTTGGCAAAGTCAGAGACAGTCTCATATTTTTTAAAGGAAATATTGCTGAACTCCACCTTTCTAGCCTGGAGTTTTGTCTTGCTGCCAAATTTGGCAATGACCGCCTGCTTGGTGTCTGCGTACATCCACTCTTCTTGTGGTAGACAAGGCATGATAACGTCTACGCTGGCGGGGTCCAGGGCATTGATGAGGGTAGTGGCCTTCATGTGATTCAATGACCCTCTCATAGACATCTCAAATAGCCATACAAATGTTCTGATGTTTCCATTACAATCAAATCTGGGTAAGTTCAATGGCTTGAACTTGTGGTTGGGTACCAGAGTCTCTTCTATTGGGGTGGCCACTAGTCTTCTAGTGGGAATAGAAGGAAGTCTGGTGGAAGTCATGGGCATGAGGGGAGGCAGTGCTGCTACGCCCATGTGTACATTGCGCGTGTACTGAGAGCCATTGCTTTCACAATTGGATCCTACTTCATGGAAGTAGTCAGGAGAGAAAGTCTTCTGCCGTTCTGAGGAAGAGGTAGGGAGGGGGGACAGAGCTTGTCCAGAGCTGCTACTGCCTGCTCCACAAGCCTGTGTCTCAAGTTTGCTTAATCTTGTAGCAAATTTGAGCTCCATCTCCTTTCTGAAAGATTGTTCTTGTACCAGTTGTTCCAGTAGGTTGCTGTGTTTTTCCTCCAGCATAAGGACCATGGAAGTAAGCGTATCCTGGTGTTGCTTGTCCTTCATGCGCCCTTCCTCCAAGTGGGCAATACGTTCACGTGCAGACTCAAGATCCTCATAAAGCGAGCTGGCCAGTTCCCGTACACTTTTGATGGTCTCCCAAAGATCATTCTTGTTGTCCACGTAGGCGTTGTGGTACAGGCAACAGTTGTGAGGTTCTGAGGCAAGCTCCTGGGAAGAATTTCCCAACTGGGGAGGGAACTTCCCATTTCTTAGACTGTCAAGCTTGCTTACCAGCTTGTTGACGTATGCCACCAACTCATTATACCGGTTGGTACTTCTCTTGTCAGTGGTGTCCATTATGCAACAGATAAAATTCACATTGGGAGTCTCTCTAAATAGTGTTGCATATTTGGCCAATTCATTGACCCTTTGAGTTAGGCTAATACAGTGGTCTGTCACGTTGGTGATCCACTGTGGAGTGAACCCAGTGCTTTTGAAGCAGTTGGCAACAATTTGCCTGACTTGAGAGTTGAATTGCTGTACTATCTCATCCACTCTAAAGTGGGCATGGTTGGTGGTTTTGAACAGGTTCCTAATAATACCCTGTAATGAGTCAAAGCTGGTATTTAACTTATTGATGGTGGCTAGGTGGGCTTCCTGCAATTCATTGCGGCTGGCCCCTAGCTCTGTGAGCTCCAAGATTTGCCTTGCAACAAGTTGCTGCAAGTGTTTAATGCTTGGGTGAACAAAGTAAGAGAGGAAGTCTTCAACTTGCCCCTTTTTCTTGTTCAGTAGCTGGCTGATCTGCATACTGTTAGCCTCCTGGTACTGTTGATAAGCAGTCCAGAGGTTGGTGGCATCCATATTATAACTAAACAGAGTGAACTCTGCTTCCTGTTGGGCCCCCTTGTGTCAACAACCGTGCAGGAGTGCGCCTAGCATAGTGCAAACCTCTTCTAAAGAATACTGGCAAAGTTGATGTGGTCCAGGTGCGTAGGCAGGGTCCAGGTGAAGGCAGTCATCCTGGAGCTCAACAGCTCTATGTGGCGTGATTGCCAAGCAGAGACTAGTGTCCCTTGTGGTGTCACTAGTATCCATATAACCCCCCATACTTATCAACAAAGCTGGGGTGGGAAAGAGGCAAGGCAGCGCCTTGACTTGACTCCAATGGCAGCTCGTATTTGTAGTGAGCACCATTGTCAAGATTTTGGGGTCTTGAGGTATTGTCTTTATTAGAGGACATTGTATTATATATGTTGATAGGGGACTGTATGGCAACAGTCTGTAGCTACCAATTGGGTCTTGGGATATGGCTACAGCTTGGCAGAGTCCAAAGGCTGTAGGAGAAGAAACATGGTTCTGCAGATAGATGGCGGCACGCTCTATCTGGATACAACTGACTACTAGGCATTGGCTAGTAGTGATACTATACTTAGAGATCTTCAATCTCTAAGCCAAGGGTGATATTTTTTCTGCTCAATCTCTAATCAGGAGAGCTCCTTATATAGGGTGGATAAGCCCTCTTGCCAGATAGATATCTGATGCATCTAACTCTTGCTAGCCAGTCTATCTGTTCCCCAGACTGCCAGCTTCAGCCCCCAGAGTTAGGCAGCTATGCTGGTCTGGCATGTGACTTCAATAGATTAACGGGCCTCAGCTTACTTCACCAGCGTGTTGGCAGCATCTTGTTTCCAGTTTATGCATGTGTAAGTTTAGTTATCCTGTCTTTGGGTTTTTGTATCATGCATTATTCACTTAAACAACCTTCTATATCAATCATAGACTTAGAAGCATCTGCAGGTGCAAATGTTTAGGCATAATCATCTTCCAGTAGGTTCCTTAGTACTTTGTCTTATTGGCTGCTAAGTGTTCTGTGATTGTGGACCCATTATAATCCAATAGGCAGCCTAGTCTTGGATCAGGATCAATCTTTGGAGTAATCATCAGTCCATCAATTGGCCGAATCCAAGGGATGGGATAAGTTAATGCTTTTTACAATTAAGCCAGTTAAATGACAATTGACTGTCTAACCAATCAACGCAGGGGAATAATGGTCAAGTTTATTACATTATTCTGGAGGCTTGACAGCACCAATGACAATATATGTGAAGACATAAGGTGTTAATCATATCATAGTGAGATGTCTTAACACTCAAATTCCTAAAAGTAGTGGGGAATAACACCCAAAGTTCATATATAGGTGAAAACCAACAAAAATATAGGCTTGATATATTGCTTATAATTTTTTTCAAAATTAACATTGAGGCTCAGCATAAAAATCAGAAGGAAATACATAATAAACAGGTAAAAGGCTGTGATAATGGAAATTTATTCATAGAATCAAATTCAGGGCATTTAATAGAAGTAAGGGTCTTAATATTGATTTAGACAGAAAATGTGAGAGATTGAGAGTCATGTAATCAACTTTCTAGGGGTTAGGAAAATACATGTTCAGTGCATACTCCCAAAAGCAACTAAATTTACAGTTAAATTTAATGTTAACTGGTATTTCAATGATTAAATCAAGTAAAGGGATGATAATTAAAGGAAATCTTAGTAGAAAAACAAAATTTATTGTTAAAATAATAGCAATTTTTAAAGGAATAAACTCTTGATAATTGAACACAAAAACAAAGTTTATATACTTTTATTTCAGAATCTAGAATTAATAATTCTCAGGTAATCATTTCCACAAGAATTGATTCAACTATCAAATAACTAATTTCACACATTGCATAGAATCCAGGTCAATCCACCAACACTTACCACTGCCATTTTTATTGAGATTATTTTTTTGAAGACTCCTGTTGCAAAACTTTGGAGAGTTTTGCCTCTAGAGTTGCTAATTTTTTGTTGACTTTCTTGTTGTCATACTGCCACTTTGAAAGCATTTCTACTCTCTTTTCTTCACATAACTTTAGGTCTTCAATTTTTTGATTGACTGATGCTTTCATCTGCTAAAATATTTTTTCAAAGCCCCACAACAGGTTTAGAGAATCCCAAGAAAATATCATATTGTTTTTTCCAGGTGTGCCCTTTTTAGCAAAGTATCAAGTATACAGTTTCTCAAAAGCAGCTTCATCTCCGCCAATAATTCACTAGGTAAGGTCTTAGAAACCTCCATATCCCCCAAGAGTCCTCCATAGACTTTTTGGAGATCTCTTTCCATAGAACAGTAATCCCTACCCTTAATATACCAAATTTTGCCTTACTAAAAAACATAATATATTATAAAAGCTCCAAACAGTATGAAGGGAAGTAAAAATCACCTGATTTCTTCATGGAACAGTACTTTGGCTTTGAGATATTTCAGATCACCTGTGTCAAAACCCTGTGATATAACATCAATACATATTCAAACTTTCAGTGTTCCAAATATTAAAGCTGATTACCCCTTTAATACATAGAGACCTTTGCCATCATCTAGTAGGTCTCAACTAATAGCTTATGCTCTACTAGTACTACTTCATGGTTTGATATACTAATCAAGTGTCACTGTGGTGCTTAACAACAGTCAACCTTAACTGTTCTCTTGACACAGCCAATATAATTACTTTACTATGATTAAATCCTCATTAAACATATTCCAGGGTAAATTTTAAATAACCATCTCAGTAATTAACAAAATTGTGATACACCTAGTCTCTGAGATTGAATTGGTCAATCTTACCTTAATACTATTAGTCACCTCAGCCTAATTAATTTTGGGGATTTTATCACCTATTTTATATAGTACTTGGTTTTCAAGAATTCTTAATTGTAGTTTTTCATAAACCTATCCATAAAAAAACTAGGATTTAAATTATTAATTTAACATAAATCAAAAAGTTAAGTTGGCAAATACCTGGGGTGACTTATTTACAGTCACACTCCTGCCACATCCTTATATAGTACAGGGATCAAGAATTTTGAATCCTACAAGAAGAACTACTTGGAAAAGCCCTATGACTTCTATAATTTACATGGGCAGTATATGGCTTATCATGATACTATAAAAAATTATCTTCTTATCAATTACACTATCATTATATTACTAATTTTAGTTTTATCTTGTTTTATATGCTTCCAAGAAGTATATACTTAACACTTGTGGAGTTCTGCTCAGAAATTTTAACTTTAATCATTACATATTCCAGTTGTCTTTAAGTAGTATTTTCATCTCTAAAAAGAGAAATTGGGCCATTTAAAAATATCCCCTTAACATGGAGCTTCTGAAACTCCAATGAGTAAAAATATAGTAACACACAAGCTTAATCTTTTAATAGCTCAGCAGGATTAATATAGAGCAAGCAGCTAAGTCTTTAGATTTAAGGGAAACATGGCAACTTTTTTGACCAATTTATATTTAAGTTAACCAAGTTGTTTGCCCTTTATTTGGTTTAGACACACTAAGATATTAGTATTTGTATGAGATATTTTTAATACAATGTAACCTACCATGATACTGGCTATCAGAAAATTATGGCTTTATAGTTATTACTCCTGTCTATAAAGCCTAATTCCTTATATCCAAATAGGTAGCCTCAAGAGAAAGCTATGATTTTGGCATTAAAAGGTGGTCTTGAAATATTCATAGAGGTAGAAAGTCTGACATGGCTACAGGTATGAAATATCTAATGTATTTTTTTTCAAGGTCTGTGATTATAAATGCTAAGATATGCAATTTCTTTATATTAAAGGAATCTTACTTTATTAAGGCATCACTACTTTGCTGTTCATCCTATTAACTACTGGAATGTGAAATGGAATTGTAGCAAGACCATTTTGATCAAAGAGTAAATATAGAAAAGAGTAAAATAGTCATATTAAGGTCTTTATTATAAACAAACTTTCTTAAGAGTGACCCACTGACCTGCCTTTTTAATTTTTTGGCTGCTCTTCTAATTTAGAGTCTAGAGAAGCAGGATTTCTTAAGGGAAGATAGAGTACAGAATACTTAGCATAATGATATTAGGAAATCTTCCTAATGTGGAATTTTACAGCTGCTTTTCTAAAATAGAGTTTAGAGCGCCAGTTATGTCTCTATGCTGGAGTGGGGTATCAGAGTGCCAATGTAGATGGTTCTTCAGCCATGTTATGTAGCATTACCAGCTTATCTTCTAAGAATGAGTCTAAAGCACAAGATATGTCTTTTTCAACCATCTAAATGACATGATTGGGCAGAGTGACAGACTCAAATAATCAGTGATACACTGGCTTACTAGATACAATTGCCAGCTTCTCCATAAAGATAGAGTCTAGAAAAGCAGTTATATTTTTTAAATATCTAGAAGGCATGCAGTGACAGGGTGGTAGACTGCCAAATAATTGCAAAAGATGTTCTGCATTAGTGTCAATTGGTGAGAATTTACCTTCCCCTCAATAGAGGATTGGGCATTATTTTATAGGACTTGCTACCCTCTTTCTAGGATGTTCTCTGGATCAGTCAACTCTTGCTTGGCCATTCTATTTGTTCTCCAGACTTCCTGTTTCAACCCCCAGAGTTAGACATCTATTAAAGATGACATGTTTTAATTGATTGAACTATGTATATAATAATGGTGTTCCTTCTCATAGGTTGTATCAATAATTTTACTGGAGGTCACATCTAACTGATTAAGCCAATACTGAGTAAACAAACTTGAAATTTGGGACAGTAATTGTGACTCAGATAATTCCAATCATACCAGCAGGGTACTACTGTTAACTTAGATCTTTACAATAATACTAGTTGGGCACTTATATCAACTAAATTAATTCACTGAGTCTGATAAAATGCAAGAGTTAATTTGGGCAATTAGGAACAGCCATAGCTCAATTTCATCTGGGTTGACAGACAATATGCCCATTAATTAGGCTTTGGGTGGTTAGTGAACCTGGACTTCCTGCCCACAGTAATTTCTTAACCCATAAATTATTTAATATCACAAAATTCTGACACTAACTTATATCAATATTTTACTACCAACTCAACAGGCTTTATCTTAAATTTCTTGTGATTCATGCATCAAAGCCAGTTGGAAGAAAAATTCATGGTGTTATATGGCCACTTATTAACTGTCCCTAATTTTTGAGTTTGGTATAGCACAAGGTTTATTAGTGATTGGGTAGCCTACCTTGATAATAGATGAGTAACCTATTTTACAGCTGGGGCCCACGTGATAATTTTAGTAACCTTGTTAATTAACATTTATGACTATAAATTGATATATATCTTCTATATTATTCAGACAACTGGGTCTCTGAGTAATAGTTAATGTTATATTTAATATTAAGGCTATTGTTTTGGTGCCGAGAAAGCAAGATTTTGATTTTATCTATTGGTCTGGTATTTTTATTCTAAAATAAAAACTTAATCTTAATGGTTTATCATTAGTTTATCAAACATTTTATTTTAAGCTTTTCCGCTAGTATTTTTATGCACCATATGTTTGATGAGACAGTAAAGTTTACAAAATATATATATTCATGGTTTATCCGGTAGATTTTAAAATAGTCAGAGCATGCCTGATTGATTACATTAGGCTCGGGTTAAGGTGTTTGCTTCCAAATACTGACAATGCAATTACATATACATATTGATCTTTTTGGATATTTAATATAGCATATGGATTTTTAATGCGATATTACTCATGGAGTAACAGGATTAAGCGATTATGTTCTAGCTTTATCAATCGTTTGAATCTGGTTTTTAACAGGATCGTATTCTACTGGGCAGTTTACCTGAAAAAAGCTGCAAATCGGAATCTGTTCCTTAATTAGGCTATGTCTTTTGGAGATCGGTGGGGTGGATGGTACCTTTTTTTAAAACCAAAAATTGCTTTATTGGGGGGTATCCACAAGGAGCGCCCGTCGGGGGGATGTATGGTGCCTTAAAAATATTTTACATCTGAACAGATGAGCTATTCGCCTACGTTCATAGCTTTTATCCAGACCATTGCCGCGTATTTACCTCAGCTTCCGGGGAGAGCCAAGCTGGTTGATTCCTCAACTTACCGATCAACCCTGAGCTTGGCTTTGCCCAAATTTTAAAAAACTATCACATTAAGTTAACCTAAAATATAGTATTTTTTCTAATAAGTTGATGCTTCTCGGCTTGAGTGGGCGATTTCTCCCTCAAAGACCCAAACTCCCTGAACCCTTTTAACTTTCTTTTTAGATAGACTAACGATGTCTAGCCTATTTTTATGTTGCATCATCCAAAAGTATATCAAACCCGCAGCTACCATCAAAGTTCAAGGTTTCGCTAAAAACGAAGTTTCTAAGTGTTTGCAAAGTAATACATGGAAGGATGAGATCATTCAAGCGGTCATTCTTAAATGGATAATTATAGTAGTGGTTATAAAAAATATATAGGGAGATATGTTAAGCAAATAATAGAAAAGTCTAAAGTCAAATATCGTATAATTTGAAAATATTTCCATGGACATATGATCTTATAAAATAGCAACATAACCGTGATAATATTGTGCTTAGATCCAAATCACCTCTGTCAGTTGAGACGTTAATAGGATTTTATAAGCCTTAAGCAGGAATTTATATTGATCAGATCATTAAGATGATTTTAAATGTTGGCTATATTTGAAATCTACTGAGCATATTGGTTACTAAAAACAAAGCCAAAATAACCTTATTAGAGGTGACAATACAATAGCTTAAAAATAAGGATGTCAAGAGTGGACACAAACTTTTATTCAGGGGAATGTTTTCAAAGTGTCTACTCCTTTCTGGATAGTGATATTACCAGTACTGACCAACAGATTGACAAAATTGGGATTTTTCCGAGAAATCAGCGAGCCTAAGTTCTTTACCAGGTGAGGCATTTCCACATTTTCAAGGGATGGATTGTTGATCAAGACAATATTCTCCTGGACGTTCTTTACGGGAATTTTGATGTTAAAGCTGTTTGACTTCTCGATATGCAGAGATCCCTCTATATTTCCTAGGTGTGGGAAGCTATTCTCCAGTGGACCTAGTTTGGGGTTGTTCACCAACCGGACGTCGTGAACATCGGTTAAATTTTCAAGGCGTAGTTTCCATAGATTCGGATTATTGGTGATGGTAACTTTTTTAAGAGCTGTTGCGTTGATTCCAGAGACTCTTTCCAGTACTGAATTGGTGATGACAAGCTCATTGGTAAGGCGCAGGGTGTTGAATTCTAAGGCACACTGATTGGCATTGTTCATCACTTTAAGCGAAGACACTTCCAGGTTCGATGCTGAATCTTTTGAAAAAGAGGAACTGCCTATCAAATAAAGGCCTTCAACTCTTCTGAGAGAAGACATTCGCAATCTTTGGGTGGAGTTGATCAGTGCCAAGCTTCCGCTTATCTCTTGTAGGTTTGGCAGCTCAAATGTACCATAAAAAGGATTGCCATCGAGAATAAGATCATGAGCCACCTTGCATTTCATAAACTCGGCATAGTTCATTTGCGTTAGTTTGATTGGGCGATTACAGTACGTGACGCAGACGCCAGGAGTATTGAATTTCAATCCAGAAGCTCTGAATTCGGTATTATAATCCTCACAGAAGTTCCCAGCGTTGAAATAGGATTCTTCTTTCCAAGTCAATTCCAAAGGCAGAACAATGGAATCAATGGTGCCGCTGATGTCAATCTTTCTAGCTTTTGTCAAGCTGGAAAGGTCGAGAGTTTGGATTCTTGAATTATCGGTAAATATGACTTCACCATACACATTTTTTAGATCTGGAAAATCGACGGAGGATAAGTAAATGTTGGATAAAACCTCTAGGTTCCCTGAAACACTGACTATTGACAAGTTAAACCCACTGATTTCTGAAGATTTAAAGTTCAAATCGTGAACAGTTTGCAGGTTCGGGAATAATTTTTCTGCATCGAAGGTGCATCCATCAAGGGAAACGGAGCCTGCACTTTTAAGGTTTGGAAGCGATGTTTCTTGGAGGTTTGAAGAGATAGCACTAAACATTGAGAGCGAGGAACTTGAAATACCGCTGATATTAACGCGTGAATTATCAATGAGGATGTCATGAGGATGAAAGTCGCCAAAGGAAATAGATGCTTCTCCACACACGCGATTGACAAAAAGCATTTTAGCAGTGATGTTCTTCACTTCAATGTTTTCTGGAATAAATCCACTTATTTCCAGCGTTCTAACACGGAGAGGGATCTGGAGTAAGGGTGGCAAGTCGGCTTGGATAGAGAGGGTCTTGATTTCCTTTAGGGCCAACTCCTTAGCAGGCCAGGTTGACTTGTCATTGGTCACAACAATGGTGTCGAGGCATACTTGGCAGTCTTGAGGAATACTGGAGGGTTTTCCATCAGGGACATTGCAGGTGATGAGGTTTTCCACAGGCGTCCCTACAGCGAGGAGAATAAAGTTGAATATTTGCAGTTTCATTTGATGTCGATTTCTTGATGGAAATGTGCTTTTATGTGGTTTGAGTGGAAGTTCGCAGTAGACATGGTATTCGTAATGACGCAAAGTTCTAGCTGCGAGGAATAAAGGATGTGGCTTTAAAAACATACTTTGCAATTTTGGCTGTGTGTGGAATCTGGTTTATATGTGAAGCTGTCGAAGATGGAGATAAATGCTGCGAAGAATAATTGTCATGTGGTTTTAAAACATCGAATTGTGTAGCTTTAAATAAGGTCTACCACATGGGCCATAAGATTTATACTGGGTTCATTTTAAAGCATAAATTTTCATTGTATCCTCAATGATTATAAACTATAGGCCACTTTTTATTCCCATTATAAAAGCATGAGTGCCACACTACATTTTTATGTTACTTTTTTGTCATCATATCTAATTGGCAATTTGAATGGCAGCAAAATAAAATTTCATCTCCAATTTGTCAATCTTGTATCAAAGAGTGATAAAAACTTCCCAGTGTCATCAATCGTTTATCGTTTTACTGAACAAACTTTTAATTGCTGACTGATCCAAAGAGTCTTGTAAAATGCTTCTAAAATCAAATGTATGAAAAGCCAAAGCTTCTATAAAATCAATAAATATAAAGCATATTTTATTTAAAGTTATTACGCCATTATGTACCAGATTTAAAGTAACCCAAAATGACACATAATTCTCGGCACTTCTGCGCAGCAACCAACATTACCCTTAAAAAATAAAGTGTCAAGATAAGTAAATAATATCGATTTAAGCCACATTTCCTTTATTCCTCGCAGCTAGAACTTTACGTCACTACGAATACCATGTCTACTGCGAACTTCCACTCAAACCACATAAAAAGCACATTTCCATCAAGAAATCGACATCAAATGAAACTGCAAATATTCAGCTTTATTCTCCTCACCGTAGGGACGCCTGTGGAAAACCTCATCACCTGCAATGTCCCTGATGGAAAACCCTCCAGTATTCCTCAAGACTGCCAAGTATGCCTCGACACTATTGTTGTGACCAATGACAAGTCAACCTGGCCTGCTAAGGAGTTGGCCCTCCAGAAAATCGAGACCCTCTCTATCCAGGCCGACTTGCCACGTTTCCTCCAAATTCCACTTCAGGTTGAAACTCTGGAAATACGCGGAGATATATCCAACGGAACTGAATTCCCCACTATTTCAGCAGAAAATCTCTTCCTCGACAAACTTCGCAGAAAGACTATTATATTCAAAGACATAAAACCAATTGTTTTAAAGATATCAAACTCTGAAGTTGCTATCTACGGGATTGTTAGTGAATATCTACAACTATTGAGCATCGACCAATCCACAATTACAGATACCGTGCTCCGTGATCTTACCAGTACTGATATCATAAATATAGCCCATAGCACCATCTCTCCTCAGTACCTTTTACCCAAACTCAATGAAACTCATTCCATCAACATCCACCACTCCTCAATCGCACAAGTGAATTTCCCAGTAGCCAAAGTGACCGGAAATATTAACATTGAAGAAAACAGATACATATCCTCCATCGAGTTCCACAATTTGGAGACTGTCCTTGGTGACTTATTAATTGAAAACTTCCGTGAAATCCCAACTATCAAGCTTCCTCATTTGCAGCAGATCCACGCCATTGAAGTCCATGCCAAAACCATTGCGATTGATTTACCATCCAGCGTTAAATGGACAGGAAAGGCATACTTTGAAAATACCACTTCGCTGGAAAATTATGCTCACCTGAGGGCCCAGGGGCTGGGATTTGGAGTTGGGATCCAATATAAAACCCGCTGCTTTGATAAGCTTGAAATCTGAGCGCATTACAAATAAAAGCCTTTGCGATTTGTCAATTTTTTATTTGACGGTAGCTTCTTTCAAACTGTTTTCTCTTAATAAATATGTTTTTTATTATAAACCCATTAGATGTTTAACAAATATTTATATCCTCTATATCCATACCAGATGGTAGTAATTCTAAGCCTTCGTCCTCCTTACCACTCTTTGTTTTATTAAAACACAGGAAGATAATCACATTTAGCTGGCGTATTTATTTTGGTTCAGAGGGTTGGATCCCATGATAAGTAAAATATATCATCCATAAGATGAATATACTTATTAAAATATGTCAGATATGATGTACGTGGGTTCTCGTTTAGTTTTCCTTTTAAATCAATCCAATCTATTGAAGAAAAGTATGGCCTTAGTTATTAATTTTTCCCTTAATTTATCTGGTATCTTTCAAGTCGACTGTTTTTTCGAGCAATAGATTGAAATCTCCGACCAACTAGTGAACTCAGCCAGTTTTCTTTTACCAATATTTTCTCAAAAAACTGCAGCGTTGACCTGGAAAGAATGAACCCCATGGTCCTGGATTTTCAATTTTAAACAAAGTTTGCCGTTTTCAATCGGCAAAGAACTATTTCCAGCCTCCTGGAAAAAGTGAACAGCTTCTCAAATTTAGCTGCCCCGGATTCCAAAACTGTCATAATATAGGGCGGTGGCGCTCGATTCATATCCACCCTCTCCCTTAAGAAATATGTTAAATGCTTCTTCACTACATTTAATTGCTTCTTATATCCAAAAGATCTTGTTGGAGCTTGATATTAGATATAGTTCCCCATTTATAAATTCCTCTAAGTAGGTTGATTGGCTTTAAATTTATGTCTTTTTAAAAATTATCACTGCGCCTGAAAGAGAACCCCTATATGATCACCTGATTAAGATATTAACTTGGCAGGAATGATGATATACATTTATTTCAAGTTCAAGGAACAATTCTACCCATCGTGTATAACGTGACTGGGTTATCAAAGATAAGTACAATAAGTGTACCATCACACTACTTAATTGAAAAATCTTATAATTAAATCAATCTCCAGCCCCTTCAAGATATTTACTCGGAACAGTTGTACTCCTAAAAATTCTCTCGCGTGTTATCAAAGAGGAAGCACTCCCAGGGACCTCATAGATCTCTCAACGCTTAAAACTACATTTAATCTTTTTAAGCCCAGATAAGAACCCATCTCATGCCGAAAATTCCATACTACGCCCAACAAAAATATAAAAACGAAAAAATATATGATTACAGTCTCCATCTGATCAAGGGAAAAGATATAGCATATTTTGACTCTAGAACATAACTCAGGGGTTCTGTCAAATAAAAGATTGAAATTTTATTCAATGTGCTGTTATATTTGGACTAGTGACCAGAAAAATTCCTGAATAAGAACCCTTATTCTACGAACTCCTTATCATGTGCAATATTCCCAGGGTTACATTTGAATAATACCTACCAAGTGGGAGATTAAGCACCACCAACATGATGAACTGCCCACAAATCAATTGGTATACTGATTAGGGGACCAATTAGACAACCTGAGCATTTCATACTATATGACTGTTTGTCCCAAACAGTTAAATCAACCTAAAATGTTATATTTTGCCTCAGAATATGGTTAACAGGAAGTTAATATAGTATCTAAATTTGATTTCCTGTGACCAGTAGAGATAATGTTGATCTCTAACATGTTGATCAGCTGGTTATTAGTTGAAATCATGAGAAGATGGGGTTAGAAATAGGTATATTATACAAGGGGTTTCAGATAATGCTCATTAAAAATCAATCTACAAAAATAACTTTATATATTATTAACTCTATGACTCTGATGACATCAAGCCAACTTATATAGTGGAAGCAAGAAAAAAAGAAGCAAATAATATTTTATTGAGATTTATATTTGGCTTTTAACCAAAATAATTTATTCCTTGATCCTTCTATAGTTCAAGGATCAATCATGAGTAGTAAATATAGTATGATAGACTGTTTTTAACTGAACAATCTTAAAAGAAAATTAGAGTATTTATAAAACAGAAGTTTGGAGGCTTAAATCATTTCTCTCTTCACACTTCTTAATTAATAGGCTGTTTTGTTGCTGCAGGGAATACATGCAGAGTGACAAAGATCTTTGAAATTCACAATTGCTTTTTTCATTGCTAGATCTGGCCTGAATCTTCTCTGTATAAATTTTTTTAAAGTTTTGGCATCTTTTAATTCCAGTTGAGCAACTTTAGTGGCCAGTTCCTTATTCTTGTCCCATCACTTTAAAATCACCCACACTTTCTTTTGTTATCTGAGCCTCAAAACTTCTCATTATCTAATTATTCTTGATTTCAGTGTAGAAGAACTTCATCTAAACATAGTATTAGATTATGAGCATCTCACACAAAAATATTATTCCTTTATACAAGAGTACCTTGATGGAAGAATTAGTCTTTAAAAAAACTCTTGATACACCTCCATCACCTTCTTCAAGACTTCCTCTAGATAGACCTTTGACACCTCCTGTCAAGGTAGAGTCTCTTCAAAATTCAGAAGTAATGACATAATAATAAATGAGATTCCAAATGCAGAAAACATTGGCAGTTAAAAAATTCTAGTTATACAATTCCCAGATAATAATCTCCAAGCATAGGCATTGGGAGGGTACAGCCAAAGAAAAAAGGAAAAATAACTGTAATATAAGTGATTGATAAACTATCACTGGGCTCTGTAATTAAATCATCTCACAGATTGTTCCACAAATTCTTTATTTTCAGCTTTTGAGGGCCCAGAAACAGTGCAGAGGCTACAGACACCACAAAATAGATGCTGCACACTGCTAAGAACCATACAGTAGCATAAGCTAAGAGCAGCTACATTTCCTGAAATAGATTTTTAAATATCAGTTATAGTGTATATTGAGCTAATGTAGCAGTTCCTAAGAACTTATAGTAATTAAAGGATTGGGAATCAATGCTGATGTGATAAGGAATAATTTTTGTCACCATGCTTCCAAAAGTAGAAAATAATAAGCATCATAAATCAAATTACACAAAAAATACCAAATTACCTATTTCTAATGTTTTTGAGCCTTTCTGGCCCATTTTGATGATTTTGACTGGATCTTTAAATGTTTTACTACAACCTTTTTTCTGCCAATGGCCTGATTTAAATAAGCTAAAATCTTTAGGGGCTGTTTTGGTGTCTAGAACATCTGGATTTTTTGTTTAATAGTGAGAAATTCTGGAAAAGCTGGTGTTTTCTGTGACATCTCAAGCTCTCACCAAGACTCTTCTAGCATCCTCTTGGTAAATTACCTAATAAGTTCTATTTCATCCCCCTTTTAATCCAGTATCAAGGATCTGGATGTACAAGTACTTTGGCTATAGCCAACCCACTTAACATCCAGCCATTGCCCAATTTGATGCCTTTCCAATATATAGTTTGACATGCCAGAAATGGCAACCAGGCAATATCACATGTCTGTTCAAGTATCCAGCAACTCAAACCCATCCTGCACATGATCAATCCCTAGGTTCAATCCAACTAAATCTCTGCCACAGCTAAAGCTATATAAGTCTAAAGTATTATCCAATAAAATATACTTCTTGTCTTTCTTAACTCCATATTTGAAGCTTCCCCAAAAGGCGCTCTTCATCACTGATAGCAGATCAAGTTTTTTGACCACGTCAATGAAAGAGAAAATGACTGACCAAAACCCGCCCACCTTTGCACACGTACTCAACCAGGCCACATCCCAAGATACCTGGAAAACATACTTCTGGGCCCACAACATTGACAAAGATATACCTAGTGGATGCACTGTATTCAAAGGTCTGGTCATGCCCAAAGCATGTATCAAGATAATTCAATACAGTTGCTCTCTCCAACCATAAACAAACATACACCTGCCTATCACAGGCAAAGTTACCAACACCAAATACATTGGTATTGACAAGTTCTTTGGTAAAAACAAGGAAAACATCATCAACTGGCTAGAACACTCAGCCGCTAAACTCTGCGCCAGCTGCATCCCCCACAAGAAAATGGGTCCAGGAAGCCAACAAGCGCCTGTACAAGGCTGTAGCTAACTGGTTTTTCACCTGGGTTGGCTCACAAACTGATGCCCAGCTTGACAACTGGGAAGAGTTCAAAGCAGACATCACACACAACTTCTGCATCACCAAATCACCCAAGTCATTGCAATACAGCTCAGCAATCTTCCTCAGAAGACCACTATCACAGTTTACACCAATGAGTTTGAAGAGATACACCGTAAGATCTAAAACCCAGCACAAGCTGACAACATGCACACAAGAGAATCATTCATCAACAGAATGAAACCCTCTGTTGCTGCCCTCATCTGTCTAGAGGCTAACGCCTCCATGCCCACGCTCATTGCAGAAGCCAAACACACAGAAAAATGCGCAAACATAGAATATGCTGCACACAACAGCAAATGCTCCTCAAACGGCAATGTCAGAGAAAACTCCAACGGAAACAAGCACCAAAACACCAATTATATTTTGGCAACTTCAATTGTAACAATTGAAATCACAGCCAAAGCTCAAACTGCTCCTATCCAAAGAAAGTGGGCACCACTGAAGTAAACAATACTGAAACAGCAATCCACTATGAATCTGATCCCACATTATCTGACATCAAAGGTCTTGTTGAAACAGCAGGCTTGACCCGCCAACAAGGTTCCAAGTAAGCAGGTTTGTGACTCGCAATCCAATTATCCAGTCACTTGAAGCCAGACTAGGAAGTCAACTTGAATTTCCAAATCCAACAACATGAACAGATAATGATCCCTTACAGTGGATACCTTGTTTTGGCGCTTGAATCATTACCAGGATCAGGCCACCCCCTTCTCTATCCTACTGTGTGATCAACACTATCATGTTCCTGTTATCCACAATTCACAATGACTATATAATATCTAGTCTCCAAATATTCCCCCCTTGTAACTCTTCTAAAACAGCACAGTTACAACATTGATAGCAGAAGTAGGTTTTCCATCCTACTTTATTCCCCAAAATTCTACTTGTTGCCTGTACTTGCTGTGGCCAAAAAATCCTTGA
Organism: Entomophthora muscae; assembly: GCA_014839935.2. NCBI lineage: Eukaryota > Fungi > Entomophthoromycota > Entomophthoromycetes > Entomophthorales > Entomophthoraceae > Entomophthora > Entomophthora muscae. Next base: position 328,969 of record QTSX02000735.1, on the reverse strand, counting down.
TAGAATCATGTCTGGCCTCCCAGTGAACTGGACACCGTACACACCCAGCACCAAGATACATGATAGGTTTGTCCTCTACCAGAACATGGTGATACCACTCCCTGCATTCAATGCCCTGTCCGCCCAGGGGTTCTTCCAGGCACCTGCCGCCATGCCCTGTGCAACTGATGAAAATACCATGCCAGACTACGTAGCCCAAAGACTTCAGAGCGCTGCCCTAGAATCCTTTGCTGGGGCCAACGGTGACAATGCCACCGCGTGGATCCAGTTGGCCCAAAGAAAACTGGCCCAGATGGAATATCCACAACAGTTCTGGATTGCAGAGATCTTCATCCAACTGACTCATGATGCTGGCACCTGGTGCAACAAGTGGCATGAAGAACACACCAAGAAAGACTGGGATACATTCAAACAGGACTTCTTGGCAAGGTTTGTGCTTAAAAACACCACACTCATGATCATATTTCAAGTAAAGAACCTGAACCAGACGGGCACTGTTAAATAGCTTACCTGTGCCTACAAGAAACTCTGCCTACTCACACCCTCTGATATGGCTTTTGACACCCCAGCCACACATCTTGTGTACTACAACACCCTCAAGTTGCACGCAATGAGACACATGAACCTGGACCAAGTGACCAATTTACAGAGCCTGTATTGCAAAGCAGATAAGGCAGAGCAAAAATCCAACACTCTCCACAAAGCACAAACTGGGAAACAAGAAAGACCAAAAGACTCTCACCCAGCTGGCTGTTCCAGCCAACCAACCCCTGGAAACAACAGCAATAGTACAGATCACAAACCCTCAGACTCCAATGGACATGGAAACAGGAACAATGATCAGTCAAACCATACCAATTTCTGTATCACTGCCACACAAGGCAACCAAGGCAAGGGAAAAGCCCAGGGAGAGCATTAAGCAAGCCAAGCTCTCCCCAGACTATTCCCAACTTGCCCAACAATGATTACCAACCAGAGGACCTGGATCAATGCCCAATGATTCAAGTACCCTTAGAAGACCCAGTACTGTGCACCATTGCCAGACATCCAAATAAACTGATGTTCTAAACCTTTTGTTTTCACAGTTACACAGGCTCGGCACTCCCGGACTCAGGCGCAGATCAAAACTTAGTCAACAGCAGCTTTGTGGACAAGTTCAAGTTAACCACTAATCCTTTGCGGATTAAAAACATGGTTTTAGCTGATGACCACCACATTGCAGTGACAAGGGTGACCGCCCCTTCTCCATAATGCTTGAGAACCTGCACTCCACCATAAGGCCCTGTCATTGATTTTCCCAAGTTTGACATTTTATTGGGTTTGGATTGGCTGAGAAAGAACAACCCCCACGTGGACTGGGTTACCTTGGTATTGACCATCAATTGCAAAGGTGTCAATCACCAGATATACCCTGATTCAATGGACCAACTCCTACGCAACCATATCTTTGTACATATTAAAGAAACCCTGAACAAAAGAGAAAAACTCAAGGCCATTAACTGAGACTCTTATTAGTATAAAATCATACACTTCAAAGATCAACAGGACACCACTACATCTCAGGATTGCAAAATTGTGGCTCACCACACAGAAATCTATAAAGAAGCGCTACCTGGGTTACCCCTGGAAAAACACATCCAATATTCCATTCAACTCAAGGGAGCTGTACCCAAAGAACAATCCATCTATTGCCTGACCCCAAATGAAGACAAGGCCTTATGCACCTACCTTAAGGGGGCCTTTGATAAAGGACTTATCTGTCCCTCACAATCCCCCTTTGGAGCTGACGTCTTCTTTTTGACCAAGAAGGATGGTACCCTGCGCCTGGTCACAGATTACTAAGCCCTAAATGAAGTTACCATCAAGAATTTTTACCCACTACCACTCATTGATGACTTCTTTGATGTCCTGGGCGGCATCACAGTCTTCTCCAAGATTGACTTAACCACAGGATACAACCAGATCTGTATCAAGGAGGAGATATCCCCAAGACAGCCTTCCGGACAAATTGTGGCTCATACAAATGTGTGTTACTCAATTTTGGCATGACCAACACCCCCTCAACCTTTGTGACCTTCATGAACAAGGTGTTTGTCCCCCATATAGGCAAGCACACCTTGGTCTACCTGGACAAAATTATTGTCTATAGCCCCTTGGTGGAGCAACATCACAAGGACCTGGAAGCAGTCTTTGATACCCTAACACAACACAAGCTGCTAGCCAAACCCTCCAAATGCCAGTTCTTCTGCAAACAACTGCCCTTCCTAGGACACATAGTCTCAAAAGACGGCATCAAACCCAACAGTCAGAAGATACAGTCCATCTGCAAAATGCCACTGCCCAAGGACAAGTCAGAACTCCACATGTTTGTAGGATGGTGGCCTATGTATGACACTTAATACCTCACTGTGGTGTTTTGACTGCCCCTTTATCTGCCATAACTGGCACTAAATCCAAGTTTGTATGAACCCCTCAACACAATCTCTGCTTCAGATGTCTCAAGGAGAAACTCACAACAGCGCCTATCCTGCAGTACCCCAAACAAGATGGGGAATACCAAATGGAAACAGACGCCTCAGATGCATACATTGGGGGAGTACTACAAATCAAAACAATAACAGCAACTTCCTACCTGTAGCCTACAAATCACAAAAATTGACAGAGGGCAAGTGTCAATACCCTATTTACAACAAAGAGTTGTTGGCCATTGTACACTTCCTAGTCAAATGGCGTTATTATCTAGAGCAACAGAAGGAATTCACAGCATTGACCGACCATAAGCCACTCATATATTTCAAACCCTAAGCAAATCTGTCTTGTTGCCAAGCTTGCTGGATGGAACTCTTGGAGAGATTCAATATGCTCATACAGTACAAACCTGGTCCCAAGCTTGCCATGGCAGACACACTCTTGCGCCTGTATGTCTGAGCTACAAGAGGAGAAAATGGGCTCAACTCAGACTGGCCTCTCCTGGTACTTCTAACAAAAGATGGAGGTTTTTCTTGGCACCACGGACTTAACAAAGGAAACAGTTATTAAGAATGAGCACCTATTTGCAGATGTGTACAGGACTTTACATCAAAAAATGTCTGACAGGACTACCATCCCATATGTCCCCACTCATCAGCAAGTGGACACCATCCTATGTTACCATAGGGATCTAGGACACACAAAGAGTCACAATCTCTACAAATTCCTCAAACATAAGGAATGGTGTCCAACCCTGTATTGGAATATCCAAGAAGTCTTAGAACAATGCAAAGTATGCAAAAAGTTTGCAATAAGTAAGACACCACCTAAGTCAGTACTGCCTATCCACACGCAATTACCCTTCAAAGTATGGGCTCTCAACATTGTAGGCCCCATGCCAGGGAAACACAATGAAAAGAATTATATCATTATGGCAATAGACTTTGCCACCTGCTGGCCAGTGGCTCAAGCAGTAAAAGCACACACTGGTAATGATATTAGTCAATTCATAGGAAAGGAAATCATCAGCAAGTTTGGAAAGCCAGAAATCCTGATAACCAATGAAGGCAAGGAATTAACCTCTGAAGATATCAACATATACCTCACAAAAAATGGGGTAGAACATACTGTAGCAACACCATACTACCCACAGGCCAATGGACGTTAGAGCAGCTTAATGGCAGCCTTGTGCAAGCCTTAGCCAAACTCACCACTGGGAGACCTGAAGACTGGTATAAGCAGCTATCAACTGCACTACTTGTATGCAGAACCCGTGTGAACAGATCCACCGGAAAAAGCCCTTTTGAGTTGGTATACAGCACACAGCCCAATATCATTCAGGCATTATCAGGACCCAGTCTGGAAATTCCAAGCCAGGTCCCCCCTTGATCAGATTCCAAGGTCTTAGCAGCCAACAGTGATCAAACAGAGAAAGAAAACACATGTCTAGAAAAGACATTCATCCCCATCCAGAATAGACATGAAGTTGGTGGCAAAGTTTGGGTCATGAACATTGACAAAGGTAAACTCCAACCCAAGAAAATAGGTCCAGTGATCATCTTAAAGGTAAACAAAAACAACATTTACCTTGTGCAAGGGCTTGGGAAATGTAAACAGGACAAGGTCCTACACCATGATAGCCTGAGACCCTGTAAAGCAAGACAAAAACAGTGTGAGATTAGCCTACCTGCCACAGAACAACAGCTAGTCCAGTATGGCACCCAGGCTCCTGAAAACCTCCCTAACAACCTACCCCCAGAAGAGGCTGAACTTTAGTCAGGGGGTGTCAAAACAGCAGGATTGACCTGCCAACAAGGTTCCAAGTAAGCAGGTTTGTGACCTGCAATCCGACTATCCAGTCACTCAAAGCCAGACTAGGAAGTCAACTTGAATTTACAAATCCAACATCATGAACAGATGACAATCCCTTACAGTGGATACCTTGTTTTGGCGCTTGACTCATTACCAGGATAAGGCCACCCCCTTCACCATCCCACCGTGTGATCAACACTATTATGTTCCTGTTATCCACAATTCACAATGACTATATAATATCTAGTCTCCAAATATTCCCCCCTTGTAACTCTGCTAAAACAGCACAGTTACAACAGTCTTGAAACAGAGTAACAGAGGAAAGAGGAGGGGAAACAGGCTTAAGTGCCCCTGTCTCCCCCTAACACAACAAAAAACTGTACCAAGGCACAAACTTTTCTGCTTGCATTACACATGTCCCGCAATCCTCCATTTTTATGAACGTAAAAATTAAAGGTCACTCACAAATTCTTGTCTACCCATACACTTATAAATCTTATACACATAAAATTTTATTTGAATCTAGTGCACAAAAAACCATGATTAACAAACCATTTTCAACCAAATACAAGATACCAGTTATCAAATCCAACTTCAAATATGCCAGAATGGCAGACAAATCAAAGGTTCTACTTGAAGGCAAAACAACTCCCTTAAGAATTGACCTCCAAGGCATTTAAAAGTCTATCAAAGGACTTTTTATGAACAACATAGAATACAACATTGTAACAGGCATGGACTGGTTCACCCAAGTGAATCCCAGCATATGTTGGAAAACAAAAACCATGACTATCAAACGCAACAGAGTCAATTTTAATATCCTCAAAGAACCCAATGATCTCATCCTAAGAGACACAGTATTTGTCCAGATCATAAACCAAGATGACTCAGAACATCTAAACAAAGATAGTACCCTCCACATAATGAGGTACACTGAGTTCAATAACATACAAACACAAAAGATCCAATGCCCAGAACTTGCGGCACTCCTAAATGAATATGCTCATTTATTCAAGAAAGTGCTAACAGAACTACCCCCCAAACGGGAGGTCAAGCATGGCATCAACTTATGCAAGGCCATGCCCAAAACGGCACCCCTCTACAGACACTCTCCAATGAAGACAAAAACTCTTAAAACACATATTGAGGACAATCTAGCAAAAGGCTTCATTTGCCCGTCTGAATCCCTGTGGGGGGCAGCATTGTCTTTTGTAAAAAAAGAAAGACACTCTTTGCATAGTAACAGACTACAGAGTACTAAATGCAAGCACAGTATAAATATATATTACCCTTCCACTCATAGAGGATCTATTTGCAAGACTCTCCAGAGCCAAATTTTTCTCCAAAATTGACCTCACCCCAGGTTACAACCAAGTTGAAGTAAAGGAAAAGGACATACAAAAGACTGTGTTCCATACACAATTTGGATCCTTTGAGTGTAGGGTAATGAACTTTGGGATGACCAAAACTCCCACAACATTTGTCACCATGATAAAACAAGCACTAAATGGTCTCTCAAATACATTATGCTACCTCAACAATATCATCATATTCTCAAAAACAAAAGAGGAACACCTCACGCATGTCCGCAAGACACTTGATTGACTTGCAAAGCACAAACTTTATGCAAAACCAAGTAAGTGCCAATTTATGGAAAAGGAACTCCTGTTCTTGGGCCAAATTGTCTCCAAAGGAGCATCAAAGCAGATCCAGACAAAATTAAATCCATAAATAACATACAACACCCCACCTCTGTTAAACAAGTTAGATGCTTTCTTGAATGGTAGCTTACCTAAGGAAATATATCAAAGAATGCAGAAAACTAACCACACCAATCAATGACTTAACCAAAGGTAATGCCAAAAAGAAATTCATCTGGACAACAGAATGCAACAAGAATCTCTAACTATAAAACAAACTTTGATTGAAGCACAAATCTTGCAATACCTTAATAACCACGGGTGCTAGGAGCTTGAGTTAGATGCCAGTGACACTGCCATTGACGCAGTGCTATAAAACGTCAGCCAGGGCAGCAAGACTTCCTGTCAGTATGTTAAAAAAGTAGAAAAATAACTAATACTGAGAAGAGGTACCCCATACACAACAAGTAATTGCTAGCAATATACCACACATGCAAGAAATGGAGATGTTATCTAGAAGGACACTTAAGCACCCAAGTACTAACTGACTATAAATCCTTAATCTATTTCAAGTCATAACGCACTTGCACGACAACAAGCAAAATAGATGTCCCTGCTGGAACAGCTCAATTTGAACACCCAATACAAAAATGGGGCAGAGCTTGTCACAGCTGACGCTCTCTCTAGGCTATGTCAGCCAAGAGAGGATCATCCTGATCACTTGGACCCTGAATGGCCCAACTTATATAACACTGAGTACAAGACAAAAGGAAAAAAAACCCTCTACACACCAACTAACCCATGATACACTGGTAAGGAACAAAAATATTTCCATGCATCAAATGGCACTGTATACTTAATTATCAATGACAAAAATATTCCCTACATCTCACTTTCACAAAGAGTTAATACCATCCTAAGACATCACCATCTACTAGGACACACAAAGGCTAACAACCTATACCTCACATTAAAAGAGATAGTATGGTGGCCCAATATTAAACAAGACATAATTAATGTTCTGAAAAATTTCAGAGTGTGAGAAATACGCCAGCACCAAGGCTTCTCAGCCAAAAGTCAGCCCAGTACCTGACCCCAAACCATTTAAGGTTTGGGGACTGGACGTAGTGGGACCCTTCCCAGAAACTAAGAAAAATCAATGTTTTCTAATTGTAGCCATTGACTTTGCTACATTCTGGCCCATCTTCTGGGCAAAAAAGGACCACAAAGCATTATCAATAAACCAATTAATTAAAAAAGCAATCATAGCTGACTATGGTACTCCAGAACATCATAACTGATGGAGCAACAGAGTTATCAGGTCATGTAGTAAACAACAATTTGAAAACCAAAAGCATCAAACACTCTATAGCCTTGCCCTACAGGCCAAAAGCAGAGTTGAATGCTTAAATGGCAGTCTCATCAGAAGCCTAGAGAAAATAATGGATGGCAAAGCCAAAGACACATGGCCACTATACGTGAAACATGCATTATTAGTAACCCAGATCCACACCAATCAAGGGACAGGATACTCACCATTTGAACTAACATATGGATACAAACCAGAGATAGTTACCCGCAATAACCAACTATACGTAAAAATCCCCCTGGGGAAACACCCATAGTAGAACAAGTACCAACTCTACAACACATACACCTCAAAGCTAAAATGACAGAAACAAAAAGGCTCAAAGCACAAAAGATAACTGTGGGGTTCCTGTTCACCAGTCCCCAAAATGTGTCCTGGGTCATAGCCAGAGACCAGCTTGGAGGAGTTGTCATTCCCCAACAGTGATGAATGGTTGATCAGAAGCTTTTACTTAGCCTGCATAAGTACAAACTCCTTCAGCACCTTCCCAATTACTAGGCGGGCGTCTCCACCATATACTTATACTTCAGCAGGCGCTAGCCCTTCTGTGGGCTGGTACCAATCTTGTCACAGCCTAGTGAATTCATTTCCTATAAACTCCCTTCCTCTATCTGTCATCTCAAGATGCCTAGTCACTTTTTCCCACTCCTCCTGGGCAGACTTACTGGAGGCAAATCTTCTACAACCTTGGCAATAGGTATCCTACTCCCCTTGGCTAGGATAAAAGATATGTGGTAGCTGTGAGAGAGGGGGGCTAAACTAACTAAGTTTGGCTCCCATCCTGGCAAACCAAACCACCAGGATGCCACCCAGTGGATCACTGGGAAAGCTGCTCTGAGAGAAAACCAGAGGGAGGATGCCAGGGATAGTTGAGGGAAGTAGGAGTTCAATCCCATCAACACAAGGCCAGCAACCAACCAATGGGCATGAGAGGGGGCAAGAGGCAGGACCTCTGTTTCCTGCAGGGGAAAAGAGTCAGTATTATCCTGTATCAGAGGAGGAGACAAGGGAGGGCTCTTGGTGATAGAAGCAGGTAAGGTGGGCTCAGCAGAGTACAAATCCAGGTTGTCACAAGTCAGGCTCTTGACTATGGCATCACTGGAAGTGAGGGATCACCCGAGAAAAGCAGAAGGCCAGAGGGATCATTACTCACAAGGTGGGCCAAAGAGGAGAGGCGTGACCACAAATCAGGGGAAGTAGACCATAGTAGCAACAAAAAGGGAGCCAAGGTAAACACTGCAAATTTTATGTCTGGAAGTAACATCATAGAATTTTATGGAAACTTTGGAGTCTAATGGTATAGTTGGGAGACCCCAAAAGAATAATTTTTACTGTAAATTGGGTACCACCAGCAGACAAGACAACCCAGGACTTAAAGAGTTGATGCATATCTTTAATTTGGTCTTGGAAGTTTTGTGTTTTAAAGGCAAAGCAAGGACAGACTTGAATTCAAGCAAAAACAAGGAAAAATAAAAATAAAAGTAAGTAATTATATGTAGGTTTAACTTGAATTCTAGGATCAAATAAATCTGTATTTTGAAAACAAGTGCAAGTAAGATTACAGCTATATGCCAACACTTCTTCTAGGGGCTCTGGGAAGGCAACAGGGTTTGAACCAAGCCAAAGAAAGGTAAGATTAAAGTGGGAAACTACTAACACTTTCTAGACTGTATAGGAAACTCAAACAGAGTTCCAAAACAATATTTTCAAAGAAAATTGGCAACAAAAACCCAAACTTTAATTGGAATTGTAAAACCAACAAGCAGGGGACCAAAGGTCCCCATAGCTATGTTTAAGGGATATGCTTGCCAAGGATTTGTTCACATGAACAACAGACAGGATCTGATTGGTTGGAGGAGAAATTTTGCTGACCTGGGTCAGGGGAGCTGGAGAGTTTCATACCAATTTCTGGAGGGCCACCTGATTGGCTGGAGTTGAGCCCAGGCATTTGGGGACCATTAAACTCTTGGGAAACCAATGTGGAGCCGTTTGATTGGCCTGTCTTAATACTCATCAATAACAGCCAACACCAAGCTAAAAACAAGTCCAAATTAATTAAGATTTCCTCTATGGATGGTGCAGTAAATGCTGGAGAGTCCACAGAGTACGCCAACATAAATCTTTTATCCACAGTGTGGGCTAAATCTTTGAGTGAATTAGGTGGTTTTGCTGAGCTTTGAGCAGTTTTTTGTACAACAAGGAAAGATGGTCCTATTCAAGGCCAAAGGGGGCAGTGAATTTACAGTAGCTTACTCATTGAGCTTGTATTTTTATCAAAGGAAATTTAGGCAGGGGTCATAATAGGCTTTTTATTCATGGTCAGAAGTAAGATCCCCTTAGAAAAATTCTGATATAATGCCTGGGTAGAGAAAACAATATGGGTTTTGCCAATACTTGGAGTCCTCTAACAAACTCTTGTACTTCTTTTACTTGGTCTTGGGCTCCTTGTCATTAATGAAATTTCAATACTTGTATTGAAAACCTGGGAATCAAAACCTGGGTCTCAGGGAAAGCCTTATGTTGACCAGAGTGGACAGGAAACCACCCAACTGCCAGTTGGGTCAAACCCTGGACCACCAGAGATAGATGGCCCCAATCAAGAGGAACAGAAACCTGCCAACCTGCCAAGTGTTAATACTGGAGGTTGAAAATCAACATTGTTGACCCTGGAATGAACCCCCAACTCTCCAAAGACTACTTGAGTCACACAAAGTGAACAGAAACCCACCAACTTAATAAATTGCAAAACTGAGTTGACAAGTTACTCTGAGACCTGCCAGTCTCCTGAGGACAAATCCCAGAATGATCACCAGATTGCTGCCAACCTTGTGCCACCAAAGATCCAGACCTATGCAGAGGTTGTAGCTTGCTTTAAGGAGGTAAAAAACCTACTGCTAACTCTGCCAATGACCACCAGCACCTGCCAGTCTACTGTCCAGAATGGGTAGTACAATTGAACTACTCAGGTGACATGGTGAACAGCAGCGGCAGAACAAAGCATCACCACTTCTGTTCACCAGAGCAGGCACAATCTGGATCTGCCGCCCTCAAGACTCTAAGCCAAGATCCATGCCCCTCCAGTTCCTTGTCTGTGAACCTTGTTGTGAATACTGCTATTCACCATGTTTTGATTTTGCCTTTGGTAGGCACTTTCAAGGACAAATATCTCTCTTTTGCTTTTGCCTCTCAAAAGGAGTCTATGGATGAATTATGAAATAAAATTGTTTGGTTTCTTGACTCTGTGCAGCTCAATTACCCCACTCATGCTTGTGGCAAGTGATCCTGCTGTCCTGGTAGTGTTTTGCGGTATTGTCAACCACTATATATTCCTTTTTCTAATTTACCAATAAAATTAAGTTATATTCACATTTTTGTCTTTATGTCTCCAGTACTTCAGCGCCTCTCTCTAGCCACAACTAGTAGATATTATTCTTCCAGGGCTGCAAGGTAATTGCATAGTCTTCCCTGTCATCTAACCAAGACTTAGTACAAATTCAATCCTAAGGTTAGGATTCCCTGTTGTGTGTCTGTGCCGCGCCTCAGAAAACAACAAAAATGGTGCTCACTACAAAGGCTGTAAGCCCCTTAGTTATCCCTTTTGCATCCACGTTTTCAGGTCCTTTGCCTCCGCCTATACAAGAGCCAACTTCACCTGGATTACTAGCCCTCCTATTGAGGAAGATATTGCCATCCAGCCTATTATTCCTACTGTACTGAACCTCAGGAATGGTCCCTGCCTAGTTGCTTACCCCATGGGTACCCCTGACTTAGAACAAGTCATGGCGGTAGCCCTTGGGATAGCCCGTGAAGGAGCCATCCCTCGCCTTCAGCTGCAGTTCAGTTGGGCTGAATACTAAAAATTAATTTTGGCTCCTCAAATTCCACAACATCTCATCTCAGCGGCTGGCTCTGCTGAGCACTTACTATTTTTCTTTGTGCAGCCTGCCTTGGCCCATCATCAGATGGTGTTGGGGCTCCACATCCAAGAAATCTTGTCTCTACAAGCAGCAGTTACTCTTCACTGGGACCAGTTTGCTTCCTACTAACAGTGGATCCATTCCCTGTTTTCCTTGATATCTGACAATCAGTGTGACTCTGTTACCTCCCAGATCTGTTTGGTTAATTCTATTGAACAAATGCGCCAGTCTATCCCCAAATACGTGAGAGAACGTCTACACAAGTTTAACCAGCTAGAACAACCCTGGCAAACTCAAGTTGATTCCACCTTGAATGCTTATCTCTCTGACTTTGAACAACTTGTGCAGCAGCTCAATGCATTCAGCACATATTCATTTGAGCAACTACAGCAGGTAGCAACTTTGCTGCTAACAGCCTTAATGAACTCAGTACCGCATTTGAGCAAGAAAGAGTGACCACTGCTGCTACCATAGCCAGACTCCAGAGTCAAGTAAATGAGCTATCTATGCCCAAGCCAGATGTTCCGCCCTCTCCCCCTTCTGATGACTTGGTGGATAGGGAACAGAAAATATGGGATGCTATATAAGAGCTACGTACAACTACTCACAGTCAAGGACGTCCTACTGAGGCTCCTCAACCTGACCCCCAGGTGCTTGAGTTGACTGCTCAAGTTGCTGAGCTACAGCAAGAACTTGCTGCCTTACGTGAGATGCTGGCAACTGTTGCTAGTCCAGTTGGGGTTGTCAATGAAGATGGCTGCTGCCCTGGTTTATCTGGAGCACCTCAAATCCAATGTGCTAGGGAGTTGATTGCCCTAGCTAACAAGGTGGATCATTTGAAGCAGGACCATACTTAGTTGGATAAAGATGCACAAGAGATGAGTGGATTGATTGACTCTGTGAATAACAGGTTTGCCCCTCGCCTCTCAGTGGGGCCATCCCTTACCTCTTGACTGGCTGAGCTCTCCACAGTAGTGACCTCCTAAGGTCAGCGCCTAGATGTTACTGAACAACAGACCACTCAAGCTAACAATACAGGTGCTGCACTGTTGAGACCCTGACTACCCTTAAAGAAAGTGTTTGTCAACTGTAGGCTAGACAGCCCCCCTCTGAATACAAAGTAGAATTTTCCCCACGTATAAACGTACTCAATAGCAACAATGGTGATCCAACTCCCAAAGCACACTTCAAGCCTACCTTTAAGCAAGTATTTGATCCCAGAACTTTGACCATTGCAGCTTTTCTAACTATCTATGAAACTGCCATGAGATGAGCATCAGATAAGATTAAAGAAGGAACATATTCTGACCTGTCTACACCCAACTTGCCAGGAGGTAGTGGTGGATGAACTGCCCATCATTGAGACGTGGGAAGATATGAAGCAGCTTTTGATTGAAAAATTTGGTGGTGATCTTAGCTTGGAAGTAAATAAGAACACCTTCATGCACATTGCTTTCAAACCTAAGGAGACCCTAGCTGAATTTGCAGATATATTCTACATGGAAGGGCAGCAACTGATAATGAGCAGAAAATTGAAAGCCCATGAAGCTTACATGGCTTGCACTCAAGTCCTCATAGTTAACCAGCTTCTTTGTCTTCACTTCAAAGCCCATAAAGCTATGCTTTCCTCTATGAAGAGCATAAAGATGCTGTTGCAGGACATGCACCTTACCCATTCTGGAGCATTTGTTTGGGAGAATTGTGCCGCCTCTAACTCTGGCTTGTCTTCTTGTGGCCTTGCATCCTTACAATAAACTTGCAAAATCCTCCTAGACGTCAAGGGTGCCACAACTGTGGCCAGATAGGTCATCATTCTTGAGTCTGCACCAATCCGCGGGTTGAAGGAGATGACCCAAAGGAACAGACGGGAAAAGAGCAGTCAACCTAGAGGCAGAGACGCTCTTGGTTGACAATTCTTCCCAGTCTCTCCCAATCCCTCCCTCTATATCTGACCCCAAGACTTCTAATAATGAGAATCCTCCTATTCTCCTATTGTTCCACAATATCTCTGACAACTCTGACCAGGATGACTCTGATATAGACAACATCAATGCATATGGGTACTCTGTTCTGGTTGTTCCTGAAACCATTACAGTCCCCTATAAATTGCAATCAGTAAAGACTAAAACTACCACTAAGCCTTTGCCTGAAGCCAAAGAATTTGTCTCTTGCCCTTACCTCACTCAAGCTAAGAGGTCCCCTGTGCTAGTGGAGTTGTCAGAAGAAGCTGCCAAGGTTGCTGACACTGTTTTCAAGAATGTATATGTTTTTCTCCCTCTCCAAACTGTTTATAAGGAGTTCCCAGGATTAAGATGCATGATTGAGAAGTGGGATAAGAGACTAGCAGAGGCTCAAGATATCTTGGCTGTCCTTCCACCCTTTGATTGCACTACCACTCAAGTAGAGATATCCATTCAAAAAGTGAAGATCAAGGCAGTTTTAGACACTGGCTTGCCAGTCAACGTTGTCTCCTCCAAGCTTATAAAGAAACTCAAACTTGCCCCTGACCTTAATTACCACCAGTTGTATGGCACAACTGGACTGTCTATGAGTTGCGCTATAAGGGTGTATTCCGCTCTACCCATGCAGTTTGGCAAGCTTCTCCTAGCTGCGCCAGTAGTTGTCTTGGAAAATAAGAGTTATGATCTCTTAGTTGGCACTCAGTTCTTTGGGGAATATAATGGGATAATCAACTTGAAAGATGGTTACCTCTTTATTCTGGGATACAAAGTCCCTCTGATCTTTGAAGAGCTGGTTAAAGTTCCCGTGAAATGCCTCAAGACATGTGCCTTGGAATATCCCACTGGGGTTTTCAACCTCAAATATCACACTCACTCTTCAAACATGAAATGTCTATCCATGGCTTGTCCTTTGTCTGAGGGGATCCCTCTCCTAGCCACGTCTGCTGTCACCATCTCCCCTGGCTCCCAGGCCATCCTAAACTTCCAGATATCATATGAACTACCTGAATGGACCTTAGTGGAGTTGTACTCTCCCCCCTCATTAGGGCGCAACAAACCTTATCTCTGTCCTGGAATCCTATATGTCTCCCATAAGGACCCTGTTCAATTGTTGATAGCCAACCTGACTGCTCTCCAGATGACCGTGTCTAGGGGGCAGGTTGTTGGATATGGCAAGTTGTTGAGCACTCCTGATGTCCTGTCTCTTCATCCCTTTGGCACATTCCAAGATTTTAACCTACCTGAGGATGAGCCCCAAGTCCTATCCTTGTTCACTGCGCAAGACTTTCCACAGATGTCCCTGGTTCAACAGAAAGAGGTGCTAGACTTTCTAGATCAATTTTCTGACATATTTGCTAAGAACAGTACCAACTATGGGTTAGCCAAAGGCGTTATCCATCAGATTGACACTGGCAACTCCCCCCCCTTCCGTGCTAAATCATATTGTCGCAGCCGTGTGGAGGACGCCCATGTATCTAAAGAGCTCAAACAACTGTTAGACGCTGGGCTGCTGGCACCTTCCCAAAGTCATTGGGCATCCCTGCTACTTATCTTAAAGAAGAAAGATGGAGGTCATTGTATTGTGATGGACTAACACAAATGAACTCTTTGACCAAGAAGGACTCATACTCCTTGCTGTGTATTGATGATGCTCTCTGACGTCTGGGAGGCTCTAAGTTTTTCTCTGCAATGGATCTGGCATCTAGATACTGACAAGTTGACCTATTGCCTGAGGATTGCCAAAAAGCCGTGCTCATTACATCTGAAGGACTGTTTGAGCCTACTTGCATGCCGCAGGGACTCTGCAATGCCCTGGCCACCTTTCAAAGGGTCATGGACTCCATCCTCCGCAACTTGAAGCTTCCATGCGTCCTAGTATACTTAGATGATATAACAGTTTTCAGCGCTACTTTCACCAATCACCTGGCTCACCTCAAAGAGGTGTTCATAAAGATTTGAGAAGCTGGGCTCAAGTTAAAACCTTTTAAGTGTGCTTTCTTCAAAGAGCATCTTGAATTCTTAGGCCATGAAGTAACCCAGACAGGGATTCGCCCAATGACTAAGAAGGTTGAAGCCATCAACAAAATGCTTCCGCCCACCAACCTATGAGAAGTACAAGTCTTTCTAGGGATGATGGGCTACTACAGACAGTTTATCCCTGACTTTGCCAATACTAGTGAACCTCTAGTCCAGCTGTTGCGTAATGTTCCTTTTGAATGGACTGCCAGTCAGCAACAAGCCTTTGAAACCCTTAAGCAAAAACTCAAAGAGGCGCCAATCCTTGTGTATCCCGACTATGATAAGGAGTTCATCCTATACACTGATGCTAGTGATCTTGCTATTGGGGCTATTCTGGCCCAACTAGACAACAAGGGTGTAGACCATCCTGTGACTTACACTTCCTGCGTGCTAAAAAAGCATGAGAAGAATTATAGTGTTACAGAGAAGGAGTGCCTCGCTGTGCTGCATGCAGTCAAACAATTCTACCACTACGTGTATAGTACCCATTTCACTGTTGTCACTGACCACACTTTTCTTAAATGATTACAACAACTAAAGGAGCCAAAAGGGCGCCTAGCTAGATGGGCCCTACTTCTGCAAGGTTACAGCTTCACTGTGCACCATTGCCCTGGGATTCAACATCAGAACGCTGATGGGCTATCCAGAATGCCCATTCTTGCTTTACATCCTGCGGAGGCTGACCGTCTGTAAAAACTAATTGGATACCCTTCTTATTGGGAAAGAGAGACAGAAGAGGTCCAACTGGCCTTGCCCAAGCTATCCAAAGATACCCTCATACGCAACAATCAGCTCTTCAAGAAAGTACAAGATTAATATCTGCCTTATGTACGCCCCAGTCTTTGCCTCTTGTTGGTGTCACAAGCTAATAAAGAGACTGTGCATGGAGGCATTGCTAAGACTTTTGACTGGCTTCAGAAGAATTACTTCTGGGAAAAACTTTGCCTGCTAATCCCAGACATCATAGCTAGTTGCCACAACTGCCATCTGCAGAGGCCTCAAGCTGCTTTCCACAAATTCAAATTAGTTCCCCCTCAACATGCTTTTCATACTGTCAGCATTGACGCGGTAGCTCCTCTCCCCCGCTCACGTTCTGGGTGTTGCTTTATCCTGATTGCTGTTGATCACTTTAGCAAGTGGGGAGAGGCTTGCCCTACAAAGGACATCACGGCTAAAACAACTGCTTCCTTCCTGTTACAAGATGTTTTCTACCGCCATGGCTGTCCTCAAGTGTTGCTCTCAGATA
Organism: Entomophthora muscae; assembly: GCA_014839935.2. Classification (NCBI taxonomy): domain Eukaryota; kingdom Fungi; phylum Entomophthoromycota; class Entomophthoromycetes; order Entomophthorales; family Entomophthoraceae; genus Entomophthora; species Entomophthora muscae. The sequence goes on along the minus strand of QTSX02000735.1, from coordinate 312,536 downwards.
ATGGGACTAACTTCAACACCAAGCTGATAACCTATGTTGTCAAAGCTTTGGGGTCTCATCAGTCTTTCTCTGCCCCCTACAACTCTTCTACCAATGGGACAGTCAAGCGTGCAAATTCAACACTGGTCTCCATCATGAGGAAGCTCACCTACTCTGACGCTGCCAACTGGGACCTATAATTACCTGCTGCTCTCTTTGTGTATTGCCTTAGCAAACATTGTGTCTTGGGTACTCCCCTTTTGCTATGCTGTATGGGCAAGAGACTACTACACCATTGCTCTTGGGGGCCCCTGCTCTTCTCCAATAAGGCCTGAATCCCAATATTTACATCAAAGATCTAGTCAACTGCATAATTGATATACAGGCCACTGCCTACACTTCTCTATAAAAAACTAAGATGCTTGAGATTTCTCCTGATAATGCTGGACGCTTCCCCTTGCCTGAATTTTATGTTGGTGACCGTGTTCTTTACTACCAACACAGAGTTGGTGGGTGCGCGCCTAAATTGGACTCTCTGTTGATTGTCCCTTTGGAAGTGACCTTTAAACAAGGGTCTGAATACACTGTAAAGCTCCTCTCTAGTGGTTGTCCTTTTGCTTGAGTGCATGCCAAGTTCCTCCGCAAGTACTGCCCCCTAAGGCTAATCTAGGGGAGGGCAATGTTGTGAATACCGCTATTCACCATGTGTCAATTTTTCTTTTGGTGGGCCATTTCAAAGAGGAATCTCTTGCTTTTGCTTTTGCCTCTCAAAATGAGTTGATGACTGAATCAGGAAATACAATTGTTTGGTTTCTTGACTCTGTGCAGCTCAATTGCCCCACTCATGCTTATGGCAAGTGATCCTACTGTCCTGGTAGTGTTTTGTGGTATCAACAACCACTATATATTCCTTTTCCTAATTCACCAATAAAATTCAGTTCTATTCACATTTTTGTTTTATTTCTCCAGTACTACAACCCCTCTCTCTAGCCACAACTAGTAGAGATTATTCTTCCAGGGCCACAAGGTAATTGCTAAGCCTTCCCTGTCATCTAATCAAGACTTAGTAGAAATCCAATCCTAAGGTTAGGATTCCACATTGTGTGTCTGTGCTGCGCCTCAGAACACAACAAACCTGAACCCTGCCAAAAATTGAAGAAGCAAAAACCCATGGTATAAAAGCCCCGGCAGTATGGGGATGATCATATTGTCATTTTTGATAATAAAGTTTTATGATCCTTTGGTTTGAAAAAATCTTACCTTATCTAGTCTTAGTGATCTTCCATCTTAACTTTGGCCAAGTAGACCATCAGGCACCAGCCCCCTCTGGAGACCAACCTGACAACCCTTTACAGGAACTATACCATCCACCAGCAGCCCCCTTTGGACCTGTGCATTTTACCAAATACCCACCCAACCCCGCCTACGCGGAGTACGGCTTGGAGACCATCCTCATTGCTGATCCCTTGGCAAGGACTAGAGAAACTAAATACATAGGACGTGAAGGAAAGAGGATTGTAGTGTTGCCCTTATTGTTCAAAGAAAAGTACAATTATCTGCCTTCCTACTTTGTTCCCATGACTCCCCCATAACCCTGCAACCTGACTGCCCAATTGAGACCCCTGCCGCTGCCAAGACTACGTCCACCCAACTGTTTGGAGTACTCTACATTACTCTGATGGAAATTGTAGACACTATGGTGCCAACTCAGGGCCCTGGTCTTTGCTTGGGCAATCCATATCCTATATTATCAAGTTAGCACCCATCCTATGGTGGGCGTTACCCTCTGGCCCAGCCATATTCTTTCCCAAGTTAACCAATGTCTCTACCTATGCCTGGCTTCCTGACACTCCTGCTCCTTTGTCATGGGCTCTTGCAATCTAGTATTGGGCTCATGCAGTCTGTTCTAGCTCAGGCTTCTTAAATTTAGCACTGGATACCGTATCTTGGGCTTCTGCACCTTTAGCTTGGTCTCCAGCTTCTTCTTTAGTTCTTGTGGCCTTTGTAATTCACTTGATCTAGTCCCTGTCAAGCCTCAGATAGCTTCCCTTTTATAGCTTTTTGTTTTGGTCCAAAATCTCTCACAGAACTCTTCTTTTCCAAAGCTTAAACTATCCAGTTTTTCTCTCTCTACAATAAGCTAAACTTAATAGCTTACCTCAACCAATGAAAGCCCTGAATTTTCTGCTTCTGCTCCTCATTTTTAGGCTTTAAATTCTAATTTAAATCCCTCAAAACACTGATCAAATAAACTTTGTCTTGCAATCAATCACAGGCCTTGATTTGACTGTAACGCCAAACAGTTTGTCCAAATGACTTGCTCTTGACTATGGTTTGAACCCAAAGCTTTCTTGCTCTGGGTAAACAACTGCACTGTGTTTCAAACAGTTTTGCCGTGATTCCTGTCATGTTTCTCTAGCAAATCTTGAGCATTTTTGCCTATGTTTCACGCAGGGGATTTTCAAACCCTTGATTCTTCAACGTTTCTCTGAGTTTCTCTGCATTTTCTTCCATGTTTTGCAACTTCAAACTTGCCTGTTGCTTGCCTCTCAACTCTCCTATTTTTTCTTGGCAAAATTTGCATATTCACCCCACAGTTTCTCTGTTCTGTTTCTGGCCTCTTTCTGGCTCCTTTCTCTTTCATCAAGTCTAAATAAATTCCATTTTAAATACTGTAAATCATTTTCTTTTTTTCTTTCTTTTTTGTTTAATTAATTTCTTTTTCATATTATAATATTTGGTAGTATTAAATCCTAATTTAACTGCTTCTTTTCTTAACATTTTGTCTTCTAAGACACCAAAATCAACATTCCAGCCTCCATCTCCAATCTGGCTAGTCCTCCAGCTACTCCTCACTAGGAACCACCTTGGTTCCACCTACACAATGAACCATTTTTGGTTATAAACTTCAATATGAACTAACAGTCTCTCAACTAATCTTCACTGTGATCAAACAGTTCCTCTTACTAATTTTCACTGCTGATCCCATGAACCACATTGGTTCTTTATCTCAGTCCCTGTTACCAGAACCTGTAGACCCAGGCATGAGTCTACATTGAACTGGTGTTTGAATGGGCCCTCACAAGTGGCAATCCACGTAGGCCATTCAACCATAAATCATCAATGTCTACTCTGTTGTTTTTACTCACCCAGGTGATTAAATCCGGGCTTTCATTTGCAAATTAATCAGCTTTACTTCCCAGAGGTCTGATCACACCAAGTTCTGCAGCTGCTTTCCCAAGCAAACCGCCTTGGTGACACCTCTGAGCAAACCTATGCCCTCCAATGCTCACTTTGGGTTCTCTCCAAAGCTCCCATAGGGGCATGAACAAGGACCCCCTAGCAGTCTGTTAGGTAGAATGCTTTCTCACAGACCCCCTGTAAGAGTATCAGGGTACATAGAGTCCTCAAAGCTCATCCCCTCCCTGGCAGCCTGTGCTACCCGCCAGGGGTCTAAAACTCCCAGCCCTGGTAGGCAAGTCCCCTATCATGCTGGCATACACTCCTACCCTAGAAGCCCGCGTTACCTGCCAAGGTCTAAACATCTTTCAGCCTGAGTAGCAAACACACCTATCAGACTGGTTCACTCCCCACCCCAAACAGCTAAAGTTTTCTGCTGAGCTATCTCATTCCTCACCCCAAGCAGCCACAGTTCCCTTCTGGGTGAAGATCTCTAGCCCACAGCAGCCAATATCTAATGCTGGGTGGGGACAACATCTGCCCCTAGTAGTCTTTACACCCACTAGCTAGGACTTACCTTCCCTAGTAGCCAACATTCCCTACTAAGCCTCTACCTTCCACAAACCAGCAACACCTGGACTATCTTTATTATAGCGTATTTATTTTAAGCCAAATCCACCCTTGCCTGCAAAACCGTTTTCATGTAGATTATCATAGTAACTTATACAGAGGATCCACTCCCCATCAACTCCCCTGTCTGGATTCTTGCTGGAAACTGAAAGGAGCTAGAAAAGTACACAGGGGATCAGGAAGAATAATAAAGTACAGACCAGACAGGAACACCTACCTGGTTAAGTTCCAGGGAGCAAAAGAGCCCATCACCAAGAAGTACCACAGATCCTTCCTCTGCTGTAGCAAAGGAAAACACTTGACCCAACTAGTACCAACTAGCAAACAACTCCAGGAACATTAGGCGGCAGCCATCAAGATAAAGCCCCCTTCTGATGTGTCAGAGTAACCCCTTAAGGAGGTGGTGTCAAGGATCTGGATGTACAAGTACTTTGGATACTTCCAATCCACCTAACATCCAGTCATTGCCTGATTTGATGCCTTTCTAATATATAGTTCAACATACCAGAAATGGCAACCAAGCAATATCACATGACTTTCCAAGTATCCAGCAACTCAAACCCATCCTGCACATGACCAACTCCTAGGTTTGATCCAACTAAATCTTGGCCACAGCTAAAGCTATATAAGTCTAAAGTATTATCCAATAAAATATACTTCTCTTCTTTCTTAACTCCATATTTGAAGCTTTCCCAAAAGGTGCTCCTCATCACCAGAATTTTTTTATCACTAAATACAGAATACATGAAGTTAAAAATGTGTAATAGGAATGAAAAAATTTCTTTAAAGATGTCTTTATTTGTTTATTTAAGACTCTTTTTATTTCATTTGAGGTACACTTGGATGAAAACACCTCACATTCTGAAACCCAATATGCATTACAACTAAATTGCTAGTGATATAAATAACAATAGACTTTTTTACTATTTTCAATAGTTGTTATTTGTTCTTAATCCTTGTCATTATTTTGGAATATTGACTAATTAACAGATTCAACCAATCAACGCAGGCCAGCTGTCAATCACTCTTAGAAATAGTTTCAACAGAATGATGCAAGCCGCAGGCTGCAGGATCAATGAATCAATGACCAAATCATATCCTGGCACTAACAAATTCAAGTATTGCAATCAATTAATGGAACATGCAATTACTGCTCATTAATTAGTCCACCTCAACAAGTACCTCAAACATAATTTTCATAATAATTACTATTATAAACTTTAATTATATCCCAGAACAAGGGCCATCATATGAGCCATTATCTGAAACACTTCTAGAAGAGTCCCACATGGACTAGGCTGTCAGGCCAAACACTCTAAAATAAAAATCTTTGAGCCTATTGTATTAAAGTAGCTCTGATTAAGTGAAATAATCATCTTCATGAACTAGTAGCAAACCACTGGCTAGCTAGCCCTGGAAGTGGCTCAATTAGACAGAAAGGAAACCAACATGTGGAAGATGTCAAGCAAGCTTATTTCAAAACCACCCCAAAAAGGCTGGGCCTCCTGTTGTGTTGTCCTAATACTACTTCAGTCTCATCTAGCATTGTGAGCTAACTCAGATACAACGTGTGCAGGCAGGCCGCCTTAAATCCAGTCCATTGGAATAAAAGACTGATGATTCCATATTGAATTGATGATTGACCCAAGTCATATTTCCTTAATGTGATCCTCTCTTAGGCTTTATTAGTAGAGAAAAAGATGATACTGTTGTCATAAAGTATAAATATCCATAGTAAAAATAGAGACAACACATATGAACATATATCCAGAAGTAGGAAGGAACATCCCAAATCCTCCAGGCCTTGGACCCAGTCAGGCTTGCTACTTCTGATAAAAACAAAATATTCTGGGCCAAAGGCTCTTCCAAAGTCAAAGGTTCTCTGTACTTTCCTAATGTTAGAAGACTTAGGATATAATCTGGCAGATGATAAAATACCATGGTCTGCAATTATTGATAATTTTAAGAAACCACCTAGATAAATTAAAGGATCATCTGATTTCTTAAATGGGCATGTATTTTTTGTGGCTTGAAGCATCACAGACTTCCTCTTAAAAACCCTGTGGAATATATTTATTCCTAATCTAAGCCTTTCATAGATTAAGATTGAACTGGCTTATCAATCCTGAATAACCCATACTCTGACTTAACACAGGTAAATACACTTAGCCCTATGATAAACAACATGTTAATCCTATTTTGAAATTTACAATATTTTAATATTAATATTTTTCTTAACTCAGATAAACCACTTTTGGTCCTATAATTAACTTTTTGTGAATTGTATCCAGGAGTTTCAATTCATAATTCTGTTTATTTTAAGAGTTTAACGGCACCAAATGTCATAATATGAACCTGTCAGATTATCTTATTGATCCTTCAATTAGTACAGCCTAATATATAATGGGTACTTCACCACTTCTGTGATGTTAAATAACTTTATACATGAGACAGTTTCTTCTTTAAACCCCTCTCAACCTTATAAGAAAAATGAGTCGGTAAAAAATCATATCCAGGTAATTTTCAAAGAACCAATCATATTTTCAAGTTTATTTTAACCTATAAAATAATTAAAATTTCAATAGATCTTTCAACCACATATCAAGGTGACTGCAGTATGGTCACATGAAGTTCTGGTCCTGACATCATATGTCTGACAGTCCTTTAGTTGACTGGTGATTGCAATTAGGGTGCAAAAAAAATTTCTCCTTTGCTTGGTCAGCGGCATGTAATGTGATACTTCTTGATGACAGTCTCATTGGCACTGCAGAATTCCATAATTCATGTGTTGTTTTCTGAGCAGTGTTTAATTTCTCTTCCTGATCCTCTGTTTAGTGAGTCTATGTTCTTCATATTTTTAAACTAGGACCAAGAATGGGGTACCAGGGGCTTGAGGCTCTTCCTAAGAGGTCTCTTTTTTAGTTCATTCTTTTGGTGGATGTCAACTTGGATTTTAGCCTGATATTCTTATTTTAAGAGATCTATATTTCATTTGTTTCCTTTAGGGATTTTCAAAAGTGATTTGTTGTTGATTGAGTATGCTTCTTATTTATCTTTATACTTGAGCTTAAAAGAGGAGCAATAAGTTCCTTAGTTGACACTAACATGTATAATAGTAGTGTATTTTTGACATATTCTGGTCATGTATATTTGTCTTTATTTGGCTTATATAAAAGTTACTACTACATCCAAATTCAAATCTTAAATATTTTTAGATCAACCACTAGGTTAAATTTAAGTTTGGGAGCTTTTGTGCTTGTCTATTTTTCATTTAATAGTAATTATTTAGTAATTCTAATGTCTTGTTTGATGTTAGGCCACCAGACTATTTTTTAATGTGAGACCTAGATTATTGACTTTGCTATGCCCAAGAATCTAAGGTGCCTTAAAATAGTGGCAAACCTTTGTACATGGGAAACTTTATGGATTATTTTATTATTAAAAATTTAAAATAATGTTATATTTTATAAATGGAAGTGTTTCACATTTCTAATTAGTGTATCATGAATATATTAATTGATGCCAGTGTCTTTGCTGTGAATTTTAACTTTTTATGGGGTTCTAGATGCCTTATGAATGATAGTTCACAGTTTGACCTATTCAAAACCTTTCCTTTTGCTTTTTTCCTGGGCTTTCTTCTTATCCAAATATGGAACAATGCTAATACCTGAGACTTTTGGATTCTTACCAGCCTTCTGCCACTTAAATTATTGCCACTTAGGATAATATTATTAAGCTTTTGGCTATAAAATCTAGAGCCTCTTTTCCAATAAAGACAAGTTCATTTTTTTCTCATTGATTTTGACATTGAATCTTCAGCGCTCATCTTCCATCTTCTAGGAAGATAATTTTATCCACATAAAGATAAAACAGAGTTAAATTCAAAACCGCAAATCTTACATATTTAAGACTTTTGCCCAAGTTCTTATGTCAAATAATAAAGTGAAGCTCAAAAGTCACTGTGAAGCATGAACTTGTCTAGATATTTTAGTTATGTGATGTCTATTGGAAATTAAAAAAATTTATTTTTGTAGACTGTAAAATAATTCTCAATTTATAATCTTTAAGGTAGTTAGCGTGAGAGACACCTACTGTCAGAAAATTGCGGACCATGGTATTTTATCATCTGCCAGATGATATCCTAAGACTTCTAATATTAGGAAAGTACAGAGAACCTGTGACTTTGGCATAACCTTTGACCCATAATATTTGTTGTCATCAGAAGTAGCAAGTCTGACAGGGCCCAAGGCCCAAAGGATTTGGGACGGTTCTTCTTACTCCTGGATATAGGTTCATAAGTTGTCTCTATATTTTACTATAGATAATTATACTGTATGACAACAGTATCATCTTTTGCTCTCCACTAATAAAACCTAAGAGAGGATCACGTTAAGGAATTAGGACTTGTATCAATCATCAAGTCAAGTAGGGAATCATCAGTCTTGTATTCTAATGGACTGGCTTTAAGGCGGCCCGCCTGCCCACATTTTATCCAAGTTAGCTCACGGCGCTAAAAGAGACTGAAGTAGCATTAGGTCAACACGACAGGATGCCCGTCCTTTTCAGGGTAGTTTTAACAGAAGGCAAATTGACATCTTCCACAGATTGGTATCCTTTCTGTCTACCTGGGCCACTTCTAGGGCTAGCTAGCCAGCGGTTGGCTACTAGTTCACAGAGATTATTGTTTCACTTAATCAGAGCTACTCTAATACAATAGGCTCAAAGCCTTTTATCTTAGAGTGGTTGGCCTGATGGCCCAGCCCATGTTGGATTCTTCTAGATGTAATGCAGATGACGGTTCATATGACGGCCCTCTTGTTCTAGGATTCATTTAAAGTTTCAGAATAGTAATTATTATGTGAAGCATGTTTGAGGTGGTGGTTTGAGGTGAATTAATTAATGAGCAGTAATTGCATATAACATTAATTAATTGTAATGCACAAGTATGTTGATGCCAGGATATGATTTGATCACTGATTCCACAACCCGCAGCCCGCATTATTTTGTTGAAACCCTTCCCAAGAGCAATTAACTGCTGGCCCGCGTTATTTTGTTGAAACTGTTAATTAGTCAATATCCAGAAATCCTGACACCTAAATTATGAGAAATTTTGGAAATCTCTAGGATCATTGTTATTTTAGCTATTTAGAGAAATAGTTACCAAAACATAACAACCATAGGTTCTTGGGAAGTGGAGATAATCAATCTTAAAATTAAAAAAAGCTAAGCTCATAAGTGTTGAAAATTAAACTGGGGTTATCAGTCCATATGAGAAATATTTGAATATAAGTCAATTATATGTGTGATGTATTAGAAAGGCTTAAGGGAAGGCTCAGTGCCCCAAAACAAATTTTAATGATAGGCACTAATGCTTGAAAATTTATCAATTCCAAGTAGCAACACAAAACCTAATTTTATAACAAATGTCATTGTGGTGCCTATATCAAAGAAGTTAAAGAATCATTTAAAAGATTGAAGTCTAAAGGAGAGTGATCAAAATTACTGATAAATGTCACAATAATTAAAAAGGGAATATATCACAGATATAATTTATTTTGAGAGAATTGTGATAGTAGGCCATAAGTCGTGACTGTATTTTCTTGATAAATAAATACCAAGGAATTCAATAAATTTACATATGTCTATATAAAATAAGAAAAAAATAAGTAAAGATAAATATATATAGTAAAGATTTTTAGAGGGCTCTTCCTTAAAATTAGAAAAATGGAGACTTGACTGTTTTAATCATGGATAATAACACTAAAATGGCCATCACATTTATTAAATACAATTTACTCACTATTTTTTATCCTAAGAAAGATCAGGTAGAGGAAAAGGATAAACTTTTAATTATATTACATGGGCTCTTGATAGAATATTGTGATCGTAAAAAAGTCACTGTTAAGTATTTAGCCAAATAAATACTACAAGAGATAAAGTTGCTCTGTTTTTGCTGTTTGTTTTATATAGATAGGTTTGGCTGGAATTATTCAGGTAAAGGTTCCTGAAGAATTAGTATCTATATTTAATAAAATAACAGGAGGCAAGATTGACTGAATCAATCTTGAAGACAAGGTATCTCAAAAACAATTTAATTAGTTGAGAAGACTAATTTTTAAATACATGGCTATAGAATTAATGAGTATTTAATTATATCAGGTAATTGTCTTGACTGTGTCAAGAAGTATGGTTAAGGTCAACCATAGATAAACCCCCAAATTTGGGTTTTAAAAACACTATAGTGATGTCTTGTTTGAGGTTCAAAGCATTTTAACAGGTTTTTAGAATGCAAGAAAACCATTAAATGTAAAAATAACTGAATAAAGGTATAGATGTCTAGGAATTCAGGTTTGATCAGCTGGTTCCCAGTCAGAACATTAATAGATGAGTTTTGGGATGTGTAATTCACATAGTTTTGGCACCAGGAGCTGGGGAAGCTCCATGCTGAACTGGGGCATTGGAATGAATGGAGTCAGGTGACTTCTTTCCATTTTAGGTTGATTCTCATAGGGAAAGAAATATTGGTGATATTTTAAGTAAAAGATCTAGGTTTGGATGACTCAAATGTCATAGACCGCGTGAGATAAATCATAGGTTGATTCAGGAACTGGAGGGGTTTCCAGCCAAATATGCCCTAAATTGTATATAAGCAAAAACAGCTAATTTTAAATAAAGATATATTGTTGATTTTGACGCTTTCCCCTCAAACTTCTTTTAAATTATCATGTCTTCTTTACTATCATTTGAAAGAGCAAAATTTGTGGTGCTTTGTGTAGAAACTGCTGCTGTAAGGAAGGAAGTTCCTACCAGCTCACTTGAGGAGGCTTGGGCAAGTCTGGAGGTCTCTAAAATAGCACCCAAGGAATCTTTGATAGAAGTGAAAGCAGCTTTTGTGGAACTATATGCCGGCTATTTTTCCAAAGAAGGAATCCTGGCACAAGGGAATCAAGTTTATGCTATGGACTCCTGGAACTTGCTGTTAGGGTTTGATGATATTTTGCAACAGGTTAAGGACAGAGCTAATTGTGAAGTTGAGGCGTTAAGAAATAGAAAGGAAAAGAGTGTCAAAATTATGACTTGTTGGCAAGATGACAATAAAGTGTTGTCTCACAAAATTGCCTCCCTGGAGGCAAAGCTCCTCAAAGCTTTGTCACAGGGAGGTAACAGTAATAAGAGTCAAGGGCAAGATAATGGCAAGTTTGATTGTTTGGACCTGGATCTGTCACAAATATGGTGACCCATAATTGCTATGGACATCAATTTTACACTTACAGGGAAGGAATTTCTCTATCAATAGATTTTGATGTTATTTTGACCTTTGTATCATAAAAAATACACCTCTCAAGCTGATTTGATGATCTATGCTGAAGATGCAAGAAAATTAGTGGGAAAACTACTGAAAGATCATTTCAACTCCAAATTCAACACAAAAAACTTGTTGCTGTAGACTCTGATATGAAAATGAGGTCCTAAACCCAGTCTGCACCTGAAATTAATCTAGTACACACTTTAATGACCACTAATAAGCAGGAGCTTCATCTCAATCACACAGATCCATACTCAAGAGCATCAGGCATAGTGAAAACCAACTGTTAAAAAGACAAAGTCACAGGGAAAATAATTTTAATGTATATCTGTTTGAACCCCAGCTCAATTTCTTACTGGAAACTCAAGGTGCTAGAATCTTTTTAAAGAGGGCTAAGAAGAGGTATTTTAACTAATAAAAATCCCATTTACTTAGTGGAGTTTATATGCGCTAATAATACCACCATCAAGAAATACCACTGGTACCACTACCATTATAGTAAAAATGGAAATACCCAACACCTAATGCCTATTGTCAGAAAGATCTGGGATCAGCATGCTACAAAATTTTTAAACAGGCGTCTACCTGATTTACATGCTCCCCAAAATTCCAAAAAGGGAAGATTGCTGAGGAAGAGGGTTTAACCAACCAATCTCCTTAATTAATGTGCACCAAACCCTTTCTCACTTATCTTAACCAGAGAAAATGACAGCTATCCAACCCTCTCACTTACAATTGAACTCAATCCCTTACTAAATCAAGATATAAATATTTTGATTTGAAAACCAAACCTGTCACTCCAGCAAATTAGTATCTTCTCTCCTATCTTCTTTTCCTTCCACTCCAAAAGGTTGTCTTTATTTCAAATCTTATTTTTAATAAAAAAATGTCTTTATTTTTGAAATTTAAGTGCAGTTTAGTAAAATATGGATGAAAAGCTCTGGAGACTATAGATATGGCTGCAGTTACATGGCGACAGTCTGAATTTTGATGGTTGCCTCTAATAGGCTCGGGAATAATTTTTTGGGATCGAAAGTGCATCGGTCAAGGGAAATGGAGCCTGCACTTTCAAGATTGCGAAGCGAAATTCCTTGGAGGTCGGAAGAGATGGCGCTAAACATGGAGAGGTACGAGCTTGCAATGCCACTGATATTAACGCGTGAATTCTCAATGAGGATGGTGTGAGGACAGATTTTGTCAAATGAAATAGATACACCACACACATGATTGACAAAAAGCATTTTAGCTGTGATGTTCTTCACTTCAATGTTTTCTGGAATAAATCCACTTATTTCTAGCGTTCTAACACGTAGAGGGATCTGGAGCGAGGGTGGCAAGTCGGCTTGGATAGAGAGGGTCTTGATTTCCTGGAGCACCAACTTCTTGGTGGGCCAGGTTGACTTGTCATTGGTCACAACAATGGTGTCGATGCATACTTGGCAGTCTTGAGGAATACTGGAGGGTTTTCCATCAGGGACATTGCAGGTGGTGAGGTTTTCCACAGGCGTCCCTACAGCGAGGAGAATAAAGTTGAATATTTGCAGTTTCATTTGATGTCGCTTTCTTGATGGAAATGTGCTTTTTATGTGATGAGTAGAAGCCGCAGTAGACATGGGATATCCGTGGTGACGTTATGTTCGATCTGCAAGGAATAATGGATGTGGCTTAAATCACTGTATTTTATTTATCTTAACATTTTAATTTTTAAAGCGTAATGTCAGCTGCTGCGCAGAAGTGCCGAGAATCATGTGACATTTTGATTTTACTTTAAATATGGTAAATGATGGCTCAGCTTTTATAAATAAATATGGGTTTACATTGATTTTATAGAAGCTTTGGATTTTCATACACTTATTTTTAGAAGCATTTTACTTGACTCTTCGGATCAACCAGAAACTACATTTTACTGCAAAATATCGGTAGAAAATTAAAGTTACATTGTTTATTTGTCGACATTTGAGTTTATCAACCCAATGAGGCCAACATGCACCATTTCTATAGAGAATATCACCATCTAAAATAATAGGGATATAAATGGAATATAATTAGAACTGTAGCACCCTAACTGCTATACTCGAAAAAAGGTTTTTAGCATCTATTATATATGCCACAACAAAGCTCGAGAAAAGTTGTGGCCAAGTGAGAGACTTTATAAAAAGTCATCTTTAAAATGTTTTTAAATCAAAGATTAAATCATTCTTCGCAGAATTTACATTAAATCCACAACAATTTCATGTGTAAACCAACATTTTCCACTTAAGTATCAATACCAAGTAACATATTCTACCAGGTGGTTTCCCGTCTAAGGACAGGTATAAGATTGAATCTAATATGTCGATTCAATATATTTTATTGGATTTTTAGGCAGAACAATTCATCACTAATTTAATTTAAAAATTGTATTAAAACAAGCTTTCTTAAAATTTTATTCATTCAAAATAAATTTGCACATTCCAAGTATAAATAAAAGTAGAAATATAAATAAGTGGAGTATTACTATTAAGTTTAGTAAAGCTAAAATTAACTTTTAAATTTATTATTTAATATTCTAAATTCTTTCCAATGTAGAGCTAATAAGTAGCCTTAAAAAAGCTATTGAACATATAGATCGGCCTAGTATTCACAGAGATACATTGTTTTTATTTTTATGTGTACTGAGAGTGAATTTAGATAGATCAATTTGAGTATGAGCATTTGAGTATGATGTGAGCTCAATTTCAGTACTTCATGCTGTATCTCAGCATCTAGAGCGTCTAGTGCTATCATACTTGGTACTATTTTTATCAGAATAATATGAAAACTTTATCTAGGTACTCTGAATTTTGAAAAGTTATTTGATTGAGTCTTAATATCATTAAATCTTGTTTAATCTGCTCACATCTCAATTAGATGATGCAATAGTGAACAGGATTAGCTCTGAAAAAATATGTAAGCACTTGGATCAGTTGATGTATCTTAGTGTAATATTCTATTAATGAGTTTCAAAATAAATAAAATTGAGATATGTAAGCCAACCCTCTCTCACTTAATATGATATATATTATTCAACATGTATCTCTTTAAATCAAGTAAGATCACTTTCTCCATGAAAGTCAATCTCAGTATAGAGGCTAACCATCCAATCACATAAAAGTGTAACAAATCAATCCAAATGATTAATCTTATTTTTAAACAATATGTTATTTTTAATTTTCAATTTTAATTCACACATTCTGAATTGTATAATCTATACAAATGAGCCTCTTTGCTATGATTTGTTGAGTTAACCCCCCTCTTTGAAAAGCAAGAATATAAATATAGAATAAGTAAGTTCTGAGTGGCATGTGTTCTCATTTGACATAATTTAAGTGCATTTCACTGGATTCACATTTCATGCTTTCAAAAATACTTGTAATGGATTGTGTGTAAAGATGTGCCAAATTAAAAATTTGGCTAGTTCATCAACTTTAAATTTAACTATTGTTATAACTGTGCTGAAGGCTTCAGTCATCAAAAGAAGCGGGGAAAAAGTTGTACACCATGTGTTTATTAAAAAGAATAAGAGGGATCATATACCCAGTAACAGGCTATCAGGGGGTGACATATGGAATAGGGTTTCTTAGGGTTGATCTTCAATACAATATGACTGGTTTTATTTGGACAATATAGGAAGATTACTATCTGTAGTAATCAATGGGGGTTTTGATAGAGTGACATGGATAAAAAGCTATCTAAATTAGGCAATGGGTTGAGTTGAGTCAGGAACAGAATAACTATCTGATCTTTTAAGTAAATGGCTTGTTGTGATAGTATAATAGAAAAATCAGTTCATTTTGATCCCCTATGTCTTGAGTGCATTTGAGCTGAGATCACAGATAGAATCACTTTTATATACATTAATGTTGCAACCTCTTTGATTACTCAATCTTGAGGAATTAATTCCCCAAGTGATTCCCCAACTAATCATTAAATTGGTGGTATTCTTATCAGCTGCCCATCTTTTATGGGGATCAAAACTTAAAATTCCTAAGTGGAATATTACCTGGACAAGATCCATGACTGTCATGAAGTACATGGACAGCATGTGACTTCTCATGATACTATACAATACTCTAAACTCATATCAATAAAGTGAAATTCTTTTATTAACTTCCACCCTTAGTTCCATCATAAACTACCAAGAATTATATACTCAACAGTAGTAGCAGAGGTACATTATCCACACCTATATAAATTAAAGCAAAAATTACTCCAAAGAAAAGAACCTAGCATTTGGCACTCCCCACTGGCTGGAGACAATACAAAGAAGGACAGGACATCCCTGAAGAGTTTGTTGTCTTCAACAATGTCCTTGTACCAACCAAGCAGTACAGCTTCTTCAGTACACACGGGATCCTGAACCCACCTCCAATTCTTGAAACAACTGAAATATCCAACATTGTGTTTCAATGCCTACACTCATCAGAAATTGGAACCTTCTCAGGACTACACCATGAAAACGCCAAATTTGGATTCAAAGCACATAAAACAAGTTTAAACAAGTAGAGTATCCCTAAAGACTCTGGGCAAGTGAAATTATCTTACAAGTTACCTGGGCCACCTCCTACTTTGTGAGCAGCTGTTTCAAAAAACATACTTATCATAATGAAGACTGAAACATTTTCAAAAACCTAATTGGAACAATTTGCCATAAAGAGCTCTAAGGTTGCAATCATGACAGAAATTGTGACCTTTCAAATGACAGAAACCATAAAGGAGTATATTGCAGCATATGAAAGCATACATGATTGAGCCCCCAACACCATCAACTTGATGAGGCTAGACCACAACTGGAATTCTACAATGATCTCCCCACACACATCACATGTCAGTATGATATGAGCCGCTGCAAGAACCTCAATGATGTATTCTTGAAAGGGAAGCAAGCTGCTCAGAAATCTGAAATTTTTCATGCAACCAACAAGCAAAAGGAGAGTCCCTCAGCAAGGAAATATACTTGTCCCAACAATCAAACCAACCAAGCTAATAATTCTCACCCTTGAGGCAGACATCATACCGCTCAAGCAAATCAAATGAGCACTGATAACATCACCAAGAAGAGAAAAGCTCAGGGGAGTGCTTAAGCAAGCTGCCTTCCCTCACTTTACAAGACTTGTGCATAGACAAAGATGTGAACTTAATTACCATGATTCAAGTACCCTTCAGCATTCCCATACTGTTTTCCGCCCAAACTAAAAAGCTCATCACCTTTCATTTCTGTTTTTGTAGATATCAAGGCACAGCACTATTTGACACTTGAGTGCACCAGTCCCTTGTTGACAAAAAAATTGCCAACCTCATGAAATTACCTACAGCCAAGAGCAATTTCAAGAGATTTTTCATGGCAGAAAATCAAAACACCCCAATAACTACAGAGGAAAAACATTTCTAGGCACAGATAGGGGACATACAAACTAACCTTAGTGGCCCCATCATGCTAATCCCTAAGTACAATTTAGTGCTTGGCTTAGACTGGATGAGAAAGAAAAAACCTCACACTAACTGGGACAGTGCTATCATTGCCATACAGCAAGGAGAAGTACACCATCATATGTGCCCAACTTACTTTGGCACCCTCATGAGAGACCACATATTTTTAAAGATTACCTAAACAGAAGAAGAAAAGTACACTAGTAAAATTGACTGGACTACCTGCACATATGCAATCATCCATTTAAAAAATATGGAAGTCTCACTGAAGCAGGACCCAATATGTCAACAACTTAAACAAGAATTCCCTTTATTATTCCGGAAGAAACTGGCAGGATTATCTCTTGATAGAGATATTATGCACAAAATTGATCTCAAAGGAAGTGTGACTAAGACACGCCCCATCTATCAATTGATACCACAAGGAGATGATACATTAAAAGAGTACATGGGTGAATTTCTGGAAAATGGTCTTGTTTGATCTTCCAAATCCCCCTTTGGTGCAGAAATCTTTTTTATGGCTAAGAAAGATGGAGGATTACGCCTTGTCATCAATTACAGAGTGCTCAACAAAGTCACAATTAAGAGCAGGTATCCCCTGCCCCTGATTTACAACCTTTTTGAATTATAAGAGGATCCCAGTTCTTCACAAAAATTGACTTAACAGCAGGATATCACCAAATTTGCGTAAAACCAGATGATATACCAAAAACAGCCGTCAGAACAAAGTATGGTTTTTTTGAATATGTGGTCCTTAACTTTGGCATGTAAAACATGCCAAGCACCTTTGTAAACTTTTTGAACAAAGTCTTCAAGGAACACATTGGTAAAAAGACTATTATCTACCTTGAAGACATAATCCTATACAGCCCAACCATAGAACAACACTGGAAAGATGTCTGCCTGGTTCTCTGCACCCTTCAAGATAACAAAATTATAGCCAAACCCTCAAACAGTGACTTCTTATTAGAAGAACTCCCATTTTTAGGACACATTATCAGAAAAGACAAAGTAGAGTCATACCCAGTGATAAGATGCGCATTTTTGGGGAAGCTTTGAATATAGAATTAGGAAGAGAAGAAGTATATTTTATTGGATAATACTTTAGATTTATATAGCTTTAGCTGTGGCAGGGATTTTAGTTGGATCAAACCCAGGGGTTGGTCATGTGCTGGATGGGTTCAAGTTGCTGGATACCTAGACATTCATGTGATATTGGTTTGTTGCCATTTCTGGTATGTCAAATGGTATATTGGAAAGGCATCAAATTGGGCAGTGACTGGATGTTAGGTGTGATGGCAATAGCCAGAATACTCATACATCCAGACCCTCAACACCCCCTTAAGGGGTTACTTGGGTACATCAGGAGGGGGCTTTGTCTTGACAGCTGCTGCCTGATGTTCCTGGAGTTGTTTACTAGTGGGCACCAACTGGGTCAAGTGTTTTCTTTTGCTAGGGCTGAGGCAAGATCTGTGATACTTTTTGGTGATGGGCTCTTTGGTACCCTGGAACTTAACCAGGTAGGTGTTTCTGTCTGGTTGGTATCTGATGATTCTTCCTGGTCCTCTGTGTACTGAGTATAGCTTCTTTCTGTTCCCAGCTAGGACCCAGATGGGGGAGTTGATGGGGAGTGGGTCCTCTGTTGAGGTTACCTTTTGGGTTTTGAGTATCTTTGTTTCTTCCAGTTTGGCTTTTAGGTGTATGTGTTGTAGAGCTGGTTTCTGTTCTACTGTGGGAGGTTTCCCCGGGGGATCTTCACATACAGTTGATTGTTGCAGGTGACTATTTCTGGCTTGTACCTGTATGTTAATTCAAACAGTGAGTATCCTGTCCCTTGATTGGTACAAACCCGGGATACTAGTAATGCATGTTTCACGTATAGCAGCCATGTGTCTTTGGCTTTGCCATCCATTATTTTCTCCAGGGTTCTGATAAGGCTGCTGTTCAGGCGTTCAACTCTGCCGTTGGCCTGTGGCCTGTAGGGCGAGGTTGTGGAGTGCTTAATGTTCTTTGTTTTTAGATTGTTGTTTACTACATGGCCTGTTAGCTCTTTTGCTCCATCTGTTATGATGTAGTCTGGAGTGCTGTAGTCTGCTATGATTGCTTTATTAATGAATCAATTTATTGTTTCCGCCTTGTGATCTTTTGTTGCCCAGCAGATGAGCCAATGTGTGGCAAAGTTGATGGCTACAATTAGGAAACGTTGATTTGTTTTGGTTTCTGGGACGGGTCCCACTACGTCCAGTCCCCAAACCTTAAATGGTTTGGGGTCAGGTACTGGGTTGACTGTTGGCTGTGGCGCCTTGGTGCTGGCGTATTTTTCACGCACTGTGCACTTCTTTAGAACATCAATTATGTCTTGCTTCAGGTTGGGCCACCACACTATCTCTTTTAATGTGAGATATAGGTTGTTAGCCTTTGTGTGTCCTAGCAGACAATGGTATTTTAGTATAGTGTCAACTCTTTGTGCGCGTGGAATGTATGGAATGTGTTTATCCTTGATGATTTGATATACCATGCCATTTGATATGTGTAAATCTTTTTCATTCCTTACTAGTGTATCATGGGTTAGTTGGTGTGTGAAGGGGTCCTTTCCTTTTGTCTTGTACTCAGTGTTGTATAGGTTGGGCCAGTCAGGGTCCAGGTGGTCAAGGTGATCCTCTCTTGACTGGCATAGCCTAGAGAGAGCATTGGCCGTGACCAGCTCTGCCCCCTTTTTGTATTGGATGTCCAGGTTAAGCTGTTCCAGCAAGGACATCCATTTGGCTTGGCACCGCGCAAGTGCATTCTGAGTTTTGAAATAGATTAAGGATTTGTTGTCAGTTAGCACTCAGACGTTTAAGTGTCCTTTGAGATAACATCTCCATTTCTTGCATGTGTGATATATTGCTAGCAATTCTTTATTGTGTAATGGGTACCTTTGCTCAGTGTTTGTTAGTTTTCTGATTTTGTAACATACTGGCAGGAAATCTTGCTGCCCTGGCTGGTGGATGCGTAGGACTGCGCAAATGGCGGTGTCACTAGCATCTGACTCAAGCTTGTAGCACACGTTGTTATTAGGGTATTGTAAGATTGGTGCTTCAATCAAAGCTTGTTTTAATAGCTGGAAATTCTTGTTGCATTCTGGAATCCAGATGAATTTCTTTTTGGCATTACCTTTAGTTAGGTCATTGATTGGTGTGGTGAACTTTCCTCAGTCTTTGATGTATTTCCTTAGGTAAGCTACCATATCAAGAAAGCATCTAACTTGTTTCATGGAGGTGGGGTGTTGCATGTTATTTATGGCTTTTATTTTATCTGGTCTACTTTGATGCCACTGTCAGAGACAATGTGACCCAAGAACAGGAGTTCCTTTTCCATAAATTGGCACTTACTAGGCTTAGTGTATAGTTTGTGCTTTGTGAGTTGATTGAGTGTCTTGCAGACATGCATGAGGTGTTCCTCTTTTGTTTTTGAAAATATGATGATGTTGTTGGGGTAACATAATGTGTTCAAGAGTCTGTTTAGCACCTGGTTCATCATGGTGACAAATGTTGCTGGGGCATTTGTCATCCCAAAATTCATTACTTTACATTCAAACAACCCAAATTGCGTGCAGAACATGGTCTTTTGTATGTTTTCTCATTAACTTCAACTTGGTTATAACCAGATGTGAGGTCAATTTTTGAGAAAAAAATTTCTCCAGAGAGCCTTGCAAATAGGTCCTCTATGAGGGGAATTGAGTATTTATTTTTTACTGTACTTGCGTTTAGTGCTCTGTAGTCAGTAATTAAGCAAAGAGATCATTCTTTCTTCTTTACAAAGAAAACTGCTGCCCCCACAGAGATTCAAACGGACAAATGAATCCTTTGACTAGATTGTCCTTGATGTGGGCTTTAAGCATTTGGGTCTCCATGGGGGAGAGTCTGTAGAGGGATTCAGGTTTGGGCATGGCTTTTCATAAGTCAATGCCATGTTTGACCTCTTGTTTGGGGGGTAACTTGGTGAGTTCTTCCTTGAATACATGAGAGTATTCATTTAGGAGTGCCGCGAGTTCTGGGCATTGAATTTTGATTGTTTGTAGGTTATTAAATTTGGTTTACCCCTTTTAGTGGAGAGTACTGTCTTTGGTCAGACGTTCTGAGTTGTCTTGATTTATGATTTGGACAAATACTGTATCTCTTAGAATCAGGTTGTTGGGTTCTTTGTAAAATGTTAAAATTGACTCCATTGTATTTTATTGTCATGGTTTTTGTTTTCCAACATATGCTGGGATTCACTTGGGTGAACCAGTCCATGCCTTTTACAATGTTGTATTCTATGTTGTTCATAAAAAGTTCTTTGATGGACGTTTGTATGCCTTGGAGGTCAATTCTGAAGGGAGTTGTTTTGCCTTTGAGTAGAACTTTTGATTTTTCTGCCATTCTGGCGTATTTGAAGTTGGATTTGACAACTGGTATTTTGTACTTGGTTACAAAAGGTTTGCTAACTATAGTGTGTTGTGCACCAGAGTCAAATAGAATTTTATGTGTATGAGATTTTTAAGTGCATGAATAGACAAGAGTTGTGAGCAATCTTTAATTTTTATGTTCATAAAAATGGGGGATTGCGGGACATGTGGAATGCAAGCAGCAAAGTTTGTGCCTTGGTACTTCTTCTTGTTGTGTTGGGGGGAGACAGGGGCACTTAAGCCTGTTCCCCCTCCTCTTTTCCCTGTTTGTTGTAAAAGATGCAGCAAAGGGTTGCTAGTTTCTACAAATAGTTAGTCAGCGACCTAATTCTTAATACTATACCTGTTGATGGTATAGTGACAGCCTATGAAGGACAGAAGAATAAAAGGTGTATAGACAAAACTGGTATTTATTTAGATAGCATCACACTTATATAGTGTAAGGCAGAGGAATTGCCACCAGAGGCAGGGAGGCACAGAAAGAAGGACTTTCCAAATGGAGGGGAGTGGAGTGGCACAGCTAAAAGCCCCGCGAGAGAGAACAATTGCTTCCTCACGGCTTCCCGTAATGAGGTAGATATAAATAACTTTGTTGTTCTATTTTCAATCCCGGAAGTGAAGCATATGCCTTGTGCGCAATCAAAAGGCAAATCAAACACCTGTTTAAAGTGCGTTTTAAACGTCTTTATCACTATTAGAATTAGGATGCAATAGCGCAACCGCGCAATTGTTCCATTGCTCAATCCCTAGATGGACAATTTTATGTCTAATCCATTCAGGATCTGCGACATTTCCCTCCACTGGATTAGACAACAGGGTCGAGAATGGCTTGGCATCTCTAGGTAGCAGCTATAGTGTTTGGGTTAATTGTGTGTCTCGCTTGGTGGGGGTTTGTTGCCCAATTCTTGGTCATTTGCTTTGTGGATCTGTAGGCAACCAGTTGTGTTCCTTGGCTGTCATTCAGGTGGTAGAACAGTTGGTGCGGTACTGGAAGAGTCTTGTCAGTCTCCAATAAATGCTTGTTTTTTCATTATTATTCCTCATACTTTGGTGCAACACTATTGCAAACAGGACAACAACCCATGGAATTTTTTAATTAGGCTTTTTTTCCGGGTTCTTGTCCTCATTGGGGCTTACTCTTGGTCACTAGGAGAAGCACACATATACTGAGCATGTACTCTAGTGATCAATTGCCCAGAATGGGGCTCCTTAAGGGTGTAGGAGTTGGGGCTGGTCTTCTGGATAACTTGAACTGGGCCTTGCCAAAGGGAGGCAAGTTTGTATTTGCGGCTGTAACCTCTATTACTGAAGAAGTAGACTGAGTCTTCTACCAGGTAAGTGGGTAAGGCAGGGCGTTTGGATGCAGATTGTTCTAGGTCCTACAACTTATGGTTTAAGTTTACAGTGTAGGCCTCTGATTGCAAGCAAATAAGAGTTTGAACCAGCTTGTTGAGGTACTCCTCTGGAGATACAGCCAGGCTGGGCTTTACCAAGGAATATAGTAAAGGGGGAAGTCCTGGTTGCTGGCTGTAGAGCAGTGTGAAGGGCGGCTTGCCAGTGGCCCAATGGTACCCAATGTTGTATGCAAAGGTGGCCACAGGCAGGAAGGTATCCCATTCAGTCTCATGTTGGTGACTGAGCTTCCAGAGTATCTGGACCAGGCTCCCATTAGTGCGCTCTACCATGCCATTTGTCTGTGGGTGATAAGGAGTGGATAGTGTCCCATAAATCCCCATCAGTTGGTTGAGGCGGGGATGATGTGACTGGTGAAATTGGTACCATTGTCAGTCAGCATAATATGGAGGCAATCATGTTTGTATATGATGTTCTCCAAGATAAACATGGCTGTCATCAGTGCAGACTGGTTGAAAATTGCCTTGGCCTCTACCCATTTAGTCAGATGGTCAACAGCTACAATGATAAACTTGTTGCAACTGTTGGTAGCTGGCAGGGGGCCCACTACCTCAATGACTACAGTGTGGAAGACAAACCCAGGGATTACCAGTCTGTGTTGAAACTTGGCAACCTTAGGCCTCTCAATGTTGCAGTCATGACAGTTAGCTAGTGTATACACTACGTCAGTGTGCATTCCTTCCCAGAAGCAGTGTTGCTGTAGCAGAGCTAACATCTTCTGTATGCCACCATGGCCAGTAGTCTTGTGAGTGGCCACCACTGAGTCCATGTGTAGGGATGGTTGTATGTAGGGTAGCCAAGAGTCTCCACAAAGCTTCAGGAGTTGTCCCTTAGAAACCTTGGTATCAACAGTTAGCTTCTTGAGAGCTCTCTGTATCTCTACCGGCTCCTCCCCCCACAAAGAAGGATCCTCCATAAGCTTGTCATAGAGAATGTCAGACATGTGGGATACTAAGGCAACAGTAGGAAGGCAGGAGAGACAGTCAGCATTCTGGTGGGCTGCCCCAGCTCAATGAATGATCTCGTAGTCATAAGCATGAAGTTTAATGGCCCAATGCACCAGACGTTCTTTAGGGTCCTTGAGAGTCTTTAGCCATTGCAAGAAGGCATGGTCTGTTACAACCGTGAAATGTACCCCATGGATATAGACTCTGAATTGTTGGTAGGAGTATATCACAGCCAGACACTCTTGTTTAGTGATAGTGTAGTTTCTCTCATGGACATTAAGCGTACACAAGCAATATCCAACAGGGTGTTCAAGTCCGTTGGAGTCTAGTTGGGAGAGAACACCCCCAATTGCCGTCAGACTAGCATCTGTATGAACCACAAATGGCTTGGCAAAGTCAGGGTAGGCCAGCACAGGGGCTGCAGTCAGTGTTCCCTTGAGAGAATTGAAGGCAGATTGGCACGCTGGGCTCCATAAGAATTCCTTATCAGCTCAGAGAAGCTGAAAAAGGGGGTCACCCAGGGATGCAAAGTTGGGGATGAAGCGGCAGTAGTACCCAATCATCCCCAGGAAGACCTGCACGTCCCGCTTATTGTCTGGGATCTGCATTTGCTCAATGGCTTCCACCTTTAGAGGTACAGGGCGGAGTCCATCTTGGCTAATGATGAACCCCAAGAACTCAAGGTGCTCCTTGAAGAAGTTGCACTTGTGTGGCTTGAGATTGAGATTAGCTGCAAGTAACCTCTGGAAGACTTCCTCCAAGTGTTGTAGGTGATCATTAAAGGTTTGGGAGAACACATTGATGTCATCCAGGTAGACTAAGACACTGGTGAGTTTGAGGTCAACCATTACTGCATCCATAGCCCGTTGGAAGGTAGCTGGGGCATTGGACAGACCTTGAGGCATCCTTGTGGGTTGGAATAGCCCTTGGTCAGTGATGATTGCACATTTTTCTTGATCAGCAGGGGGTAGATCAATCTGCCAGTACCCACTGATAAGGTCCATGGCGCTGAAGAACTTGGCGCCACCCAGTTAGTCCAAGGTATTGTCAATACAAGGGAGGGGATATGAATCCTTCTTGGTAACAGCATTCAGTCAACGGTAGTCATCACCACACAGTTGCTGCTATCCTTCTTTTTGACAATAAGGAGAGGGGAAGCCCAAGGGCTTTTACTGGGGACCAGTAAGCCGGATCCCAATAGCTTCTGAAGCTCCTTGTTAGCCATGGCATAATTGGCTTGACTGTGCTGTATAGGTCTGGAGAGGATAGGTAGACTGCCTTGGGTGTAAATACGGTGAGCAACATATGCAGCCTTGCCCAGGTCATAATCATCCTTAGCAAAAACATCCTTATACTGGTCAAAGAGATCCATGGCTTGATCCTTCTGCTCTTTGGAGAGGCCAGATAGGGAGTTGCAGCTTATGACCAATAGCACCAGTGGTTGCTCACGGGGTAGACCCAACTCAGAGAAGTCCACAAAGGGGGTGGTCTCTTGCAGGTTGTCATGCTCTTCCAGCCGTATATAAGCCAGAAGTTGGTGTTTGGAGACAACCATAGCTTCACAACTCATGTTGACCAAGAGTATGAGTACCTCCTTCTCACTTGGCATGAGGATGTCTGGTGCAACCCATGGTTCTAGTCTGGAGGCATTAGGGATGCCAAAGATTTCTCCATGAGTGCCAGCTGGTAGAGCCAGCCAGAGGCCCGTATTGTGGATCACCTGAGTGCCAGGTGGGATAGTCATATTACAGGAGGCGTAGACTGGGATACCATTGGCTTCCCCAATTGAGAGAGGTAGCACCTTGACCGTGTTACTACGCAGTGTATAAGCAACTGGAAGCTCTCGGTCAGCGTACTCCAGATTGATGTAGTGCAGACGGTGTAAGGGCAGGTCAGACAGGTGATTGCCATGATAGAACATGGGTATGAAGTGGCCCAAGATTCCAAATGTATGGTCTCCATGGTTAGTCACAGTGCCATACTGAACCATGAAGCTAGTCCCAATAAGAATGTCATAGCTGTTGTTTTAAAGAACTATAGCAGGAGCAGTGACCATTAGCTTCCCAAAGCAAAGGGGAAGAGAAGAGTAGGCTCCTTTTGCTCTAGTGGTCAGTGGCTCAGCAGTACCAAACTTTTCATGGTAGGCCAAGTCTGGTGCCAGCTTAAGCTTCTTAACCAGCCGTGAGGAGATAATGTTCCCAGGGGCACCAGTATTCAGTATGGCCCAGACATGAGTCTTATTCACTACCAGGTTGATATAGGTGCAATCCTGGCGGTCCTCTCTGATCTCCACAATCTTTGAGACCTGGTGTACGCTTAGTCCTTTGAACTTCTCCAGAAAGGTAGCCATGGCAGCTCCCACAGCTGGGCTTACTTCCTTGAGGGATTCTAGCAATGCTGAACGTTTACTGTGCAGAGCAGTTTGGCCAGCTGCTCAGCACTGTCCTCCTCATGAGTGACCTCAACGCCTGCTTGAGCCAGTTGTTCAGCATAGGGTAAGGACACTGTTCTCTGAGCTATACAGGGGATAACCACCTCAGGGGAAGTGTAGTCCAATGAGTTTGTGTGTTAATAGTGAGGACTCAATGGAGGAGATCCTCTTGAACTCTGTCAGAATCTGCATCCTCATGTATTGGTTGGGAGTTGAAGTCAATCAGAGAGGGTTCATCCTTAGGGTTGGTCCCAGAGGATGGCAAGGCAGCAGGTCCCTGATCTGGTTTGTCAGGGGCAGTGGTATGGGGGGAGATGAGGGTGTCAAAATTACAAAGGCAGCCAAGGATTTCTCCTTGTCCTGGCTGCTTAGTAGTTTTTTGACTGGTCCTCATTGTCCTCCTCAATATCAGCGTCCTTGGAGTAGTCCTCCTTAGTGTCTTCCATGCCTACATGATGAATCTTTTGGCGTGAATTCCTACATTCCCAAGAGAAGTGGCCAGCCATACCACATTTGAAGCAAGTACGGGGGCCATTGTTGACTGAAGCAGGCCCAACCTTGTCAGAAGGATTGGGCATCTCAACAGCCACGTGGGGTCTATGCTCAGATTGCTGGCAAGGGTGGCCTTCAGGGAGAGGGACTTCAAACTCCTCCTTGTAGGTGCGTAGGAGGCGGATCAGGTCTGGTACGGTGTGAGCGTTGTAAATGCCTGACTTAAGAGCCAGAGATAGTTCCAAGTTTAGGCGTACAGCATTAAGGAGTGCTGACTGCACATCAATAAACTGCACCACACTCATGGAAAACAAAGTTTGAGCTTCAAGGTAGAGCCTAGAAGTGAAGTCTTCTAGAGTTTCTCCCACCTTTAACTTGGTGTCGGCAAAGTTCATCTTGCAACCAAGGAGTGCTTCTTGGCTACCAAATTCTTCTGTCAAGGCTCTGGAGACGTTGGCAAAGGTCCAGCCATTCTCAGGGAGACGTGGCAAGATAATGGTTTGAGTCTCAGCATCCAGACAGTTGATGATTGTGGATTCCCTCATGGCATTGTCTGCACCATACATGGTGTTCTGATACAGACGTAAGAACATGGCCACATTGCTCTTGCAGTCAAACTTGGGTAGATTGACAGGCTTGAAGTTGTTGGAGCCATGTTGGAGAGGAGCAGGTGTGATCCTCACTGGAGAGCGGGTGAGACGGGAACAGCTGAGAGTGGAGGCAGCAAACCTAGCCTCAGAGGCGCGGCAACAATTCTCCTCTTGCTGGGCTTCCCACTTACTTTCTCTGTCTTGAGCAGCCCCAGAAGCTTCAGGGGTGGCCAGGACGTCATCCTCAGACTCCAGTACTGGCTCTAATACTTGTACAGCGTTAGGAGCCAGCCAAGTGTGATCCTTATTGCTTCTGTAGCTATGATATAACTCAGGGCTAGAGGACCTCAGTGGACTATGGTGACTCTTGGGGTTGACAGACATAGCCTGTAAGTTGACGGCCATAATCTTGCTGTCCATCCTATCCAATTGACTCTGGAAGGCGTCTGGGTGAATTTGTTGTTTGTCCAGCTCATCTTGGTAGACCTTGTTCTCCTGGCGGGTGATATCCAAGTCATCTTCCAGAGAGGTGATGCGCTTTTTGTGGGTGGCAAGCTCAGCTTGGAGCAAGGCTATTACTTCCTTGTCCTTCCTGACTTGGATCTGGCTGTCGGCTCTGTCATGTGATTGGCAAAGTTTGAGACAATCCTGAAGTTCCAACACAGTGTGGTAGCCATCAAACAGGAAGGCAAGATTGGCACTCTGCTGGACCAATTCCGTCTGCATCTTCTTGTAGTGATCAAAGAGCTCAAGGATGTCTCAATCAAGAAGGGCTCTGGAAGGGGAGTTGTTGGTGGCAGCAGATGTGGGAGTAAACAAGGGGATAGTGGCAAGGTGGCAGGCTAGGACTTCCACCTCATGAGTCATGCTTTGAACCATGGGGCCAGTCTCCAGCACGTGAGTAGTAACCACACTAATCCAATTGGCGTCTACACCCTGATGGGTGAGGGTCTGTACCACATGTACTGGCACTAGCTTAGCTATACCCGCTTTGATGCCATCAACCCAGTGGAGCATGGTGTTCTGGGTGTTGGCAACTTTGGCAAGGCACTGATTGACAGTGGTGAAAGTATTACCCAGCTCAGAGTAAAGGACCTGGAGGAACATCTGTTGGTTAGATATCAGTATTCCCTGGTCATTCACTAGGCTTTGGATGCGGCCCAGGTGCATTTGGTTGTGGCATACAGCAGGATTAGTGAATTTTTGTAAGTAGTCCTTGATATGCTTGACAGTACAGAGGTCACGGCGGAGCTGGTCAGGGTTGACCTGGGAGAGATTTTGGAAGCAACCCAAGGCATTTTCAGCAGAAGGCTGCTGAATGGCCAGGTGTTCAGAGCAAGAACCTTTGCCAGCAGCACCAGCATTCATGGCGTGTATGGCATTATGGATGACATTCTCAGAATATGAAGAGTTGGCGTCCATCTCCAAGGGGGCAGGGGCTTGTAGGAGCAGTGGTTGGCCAAAAACAATAGCTTGGGGGTGTTGGTGTTCTGGTATGGATTGACTCAGGTTGGGCAGGCCATAGGGAGCGCCTGCTCTTTCCCCAGCATGGGCATTAGCAGCAGTGAAGGCTGGTGCCTGGTGGTAAGAGGAAGCAGTGGCAGGAGACTGGACCAGGGGCATACCTCCCTCTTCATTGAAAGGACCGCGGGGGTGGGGGCTGTTGGTGGTGTAAGACATGAGCGCCAATGTTGTAAAAGATGCAGCAAAGGGTTGCTAGTTTCTATAAATAGTTAGTCAGTGACCTAATTCTTAATACTATACCTGTTGATGGTATAGTGACAGCCTATGAAGGGCAGAAGAATCAAAGGTGTATAGAAAAAACTGTTATTTATTTAGATAGCATCACATTTATATAGAGTGAGGCAGGGGAATTGCCACCAGAGGCAGGGCTGCACAGAAAGAAGAACTTCCCAAATGGAGGAGAGTGGATTGGCACAGCTAAAAGTCCCGCACAAGGGAATGACCACTTCCTTGCGGCTTTCCTTAAGGAGGTAGATATAAATAACTTTGTTGTTCTATTTTTAATCCCGGAAGTAAATCCTGTACCTTGTGCACATTCAAAAGGCAAATTGAACACCTGTTTTAGAGGCGTTTTAAACGTCTTTATCACTATTAGAATTAAGATGTGATAGCGCAACCGCGCAATTGTTCCATTGCTTAATCCCTAGATGGGCAATTTTACGTCTAATCCATTCAGGATTTGCGACACTGTTCCTCTGTTTTGAGACCTTTGAGGTCAGAGAATGTGGGGTCAGATTCATAGCAGGTTGCTACTTCAGCGTTGTTAACTTTGGCAGTGTCCTCTTTCTTGGGACGGGAGTAGTTTGCTCTTTGGCTACAATTGCCATTGTTACAATTGGAGTTGCCATTATTATGGTTGGTGTTCTGGTGTTTATTGCCATTGGTGTTTTCTCTGCCATTGCTGTTTGAGGAGCAGTTGCCGTTGCGTGCAGCATATTCCATGTTTGCGCATTTTTCAGCGCACTTGGCTTCAGCAATGAGCGCAGGCATGGAGGTATTTGCCTCTGGGCGGATGAGGGCAGCAACAGAGGGTTTCATTCTATTTATTAATGAGGCTCTAGTGTGTACATTGTCAGCTTGTTCTGGGTTTTGAATTTTATGGTGTATTTCCTCAAATTTGTTAGCATAAGCTGCAATAGTGGTCTTCTGGGGAAGATCACTGAGCTGTATTGCAATGTCTTGGAGAGATTCAGTGGCGTGGAAATTTTGGGTGATGTTGGCTTTGAACTCTTCCCATTTTTCAAGCTGGTCATCTGTTTGTGAGCCAACCCAGGTGGCAAACAAGTTAGCTGCTGCCTTGTATAGGCGCTTGCTGGCTTCCTGGACCTGTTTCTCATGGGGGATGCAGCTGGCGCAGAGTTTAGCGGCTGTGTGGTCTAGCCAGTTGATGACGTTTTCTTTGTTTTTACCAAAGAAATTGTCAATACCAATGTATTTGGTTTTGGTCACTTCACCTGTGATAAGTGGTTGTGCGTTTTTTTGTGGTTGGAGAGAGCAACTGTATTGAATAACCTTGGTGCATGCTTTGGGCATGACCAGACCTTCAAATATGGTGCATCCACTAGGAATATCTTCATTGATGTTGTGGGCGCAGAAGTACGTTTTCCAGGTATCTTGAGATGTGGCCTGGTTGAGTACGTGGGCAAAGGTGGGTGGGTTCTGTTCAGTCATTTTCTCTTTCATTGGCATGGTCAAAAACCGTAGTGCTACCAGTGATAAGGAGCGCCTTTTTGGGGAAGCTTCAAATATAGAATTAGGAAGAGAAGAAGTATATTTTATTGGATAATACTTTAGACTTATATAGCTTTAGCTGTGGTGGGGATTTTAGTTGGATCAAACCCAGGGGTTAGTTATGTGCTGGATGGGTTCAAGTTGCTGGATACCTGGACAGTCATGTGATATTGGTTTGTTGCCATTTCCGGTATGTCAAATGGCATATTGGAAAGGCACCAAATTGGGCAATGTCTGGATGTTAGGTGTGATGGCAATAGCCAGAATACTCATACATCCAGACCCTTGACACCAGAAAAGATACAAGCCATAACCTACATGCCAGCACCGCAAAATAAGAGTGAGCTTCATAAATTCCTAGGCATGTTAGCCTATGTCAGAAGATTCCTCCCTGACTGGGGTGCCTTGGCCGCCCCTATGCGCAATCACAGGCAAGACAACCAAATCTGTGTGGACACTGCTACAAGACCAACATTTCTGGCAATTATAAAATGCATGGTCACCGCCCCAAACCCCCAAAACCCAAATTGTGAGGGAATATGCAAGCTAGAAACTGATGTATCTGACTACGCAATAGGAGGAGTACTTCAAATTCAAACTTTAGAAAAGGACTTCCTCCCAGTAGCATATGAATCAAGAAAACTGTCTGATGGTGAAAAAAGATATCTAATACATACAAGGAGCTGATAGCTATTGTGCACTGTCTCATGAAGCGGTGATGAAACCTGGAAGGTGCACAAATATTCAAATTTTGCTAACCAACCACAAGTCACTGTTATTCTTCAAAACCCAACAACACCTATCAAGAAGACAATCTTAATGAATGAGCCTTATACAAAGGTACCCCATGACAATCAAATACAATCCAGGAAAAGAAATGCTTACTGCAGATGCCCTTTCAAGGCTATACCGTAGACATCTCCTATGCACTGATGGAGACCCCAATTAGCCCATGTTAATAATGGGGAATCTCCAAGAGGGGTTCCTACCTGGTACATTAATGGACATCCAAGAGAAAGTTCTCAATAACAAACATCTGTTAAAAATGTATATGGAACTCTACACCATATACTACCAAGGGGTGATACTGTACCTTACGTCCTGTCAACGCAAAATATTGACACAATCATTTGATATCACAGATATCTGGGGCACCTGCAGCAGGAGATTGTATGAACACCTCAAGACACGCTA
The DNA here is from genome assembly GCA_014839935.2 of Entomophthora muscae. Lineage (NCBI taxonomy): Eukaryota > Fungi > Entomophthoromycota > Entomophthoromycetes > Entomophthorales > Entomophthoraceae > Entomophthora > Entomophthora muscae. The sequence continues at coordinate 281,242 of QTSX02000735.1, read as the reverse complement.
CTGGTGGTCCAACATACTGGACAAATCAAGGAAGTACTAGAGCAATGTAAAGTCTGTGAAAAGTATACCCTCTCCAAGGCACCTCCCAAGTCAGTAATACTAGTGTCAATCACACAACCTTTCAAAGTGTGGACACTGGATATTGTAGGATCAATGCCTGGCAATAACAAAGGCAGAAAGTACATTACAACAGCTATCAGCTATGTGGCTAAGTGGCCTGTAGCACACGCTACAAAAGAACATAAAGGCAATGATGTAAGACAATTTATTGACAGAGAGATCATAGCTAAGTTTGGCAAACCTAAAATCCTGATTAAAGATAGAGGGACCAAACTTAAAGCCAATGCCACCAATATCTACCTTGCCAAGAATGGTATAAAGCACACCATAACCAGCCCTACCACCCACAAGCAAACAGAAGAGTTAAAAGATTGATGTGTGCCCTTGTGGAGGCGCTCAGTAAATTGTCTGCCAATGACTCACAACTTTGGGCCAACATGCTCCTAACAGCACTAAAGGTATGTCAAACTTGAGCCATTTGCAATACGGGAAAAAGCCCATATGAACTTGTCTATGGGCATAAATCTGCCATAGTTAGTACTACCCCATGGCCACATTTACCTCTACCCAAGAAGGTACCCAACAGCAGTTACCCTGATGTACAGCAGGCTATAAAGGATTAAGAGACCAAAGAAAAAGGACAGGGTTTAGAGAGAAGCAGATTTCCATCCCACAGGAATGGTTTCAAAAAGGGATGAGATCTGGGTTGTTAATCACGACATGCACAAATTAGACCCAGGATTATGAGGACCAGGCATCATATTAAACTCAATCCCAAAAATAATTACCTCATCAAGGGAATCAGGGCTTGTGCAAAGTTGAAATGCATTCACCATGACCAACTCTGCTTATGCAAGGCAAGGACTACACAACACAACTCATGGCTATCTGTCTCCACCGCAAAACTGGATTGATATCAAGCCTGAATGCCTGACACTCTCAGGAAAATTCTAAAGGCTCCGCCTCCCTGCACCCCAGGGGGAGATGTTGCAACATCTATGATTACTCCTTATTGGGAAAGTAATTCCCTGAATGATTCCCTGAATGATTCCCTGACTGATCATCAGCTCAGTGCCACTCTTATCAATCACCCATCTAATATGTGATCCAATCTTTTGAGCCCTAAATGAAACAATACAAGGACAAGCCCCATGATTACCATGACATACATGGACAGCATGTGGCTTCCCATGATACTATATAACCCTCAATATTCATGTCAATAAAGTACCATCATCTTCTTAATTTTCCCCTTTATTCCGTCTTATTTACTTCCCAGAGGTAGATACTTGACAGTTGGTATTGCATTATTGAATGGATCAGCTAAAATGTAGTCTGTTTATGTTAAGGGCAATAGAACAATTTGCCAATCACCCACTCATTTTGTTGCATTTGCTATTCTATGCCTGTAAACTTGTTTGATTGTGCCTAAAAAGCGATATTTGAATCAAGGGTTTATTGTGCATAGAGATTAGTCTTTACTTCCACGGCTAATAATAGAATTGAAGCATTTAAGAGCCACTTTCCTCCATTTGGAAAGGCACATGAACCTGATGGTTTTCTTGTCCAGGCACTTTCCAATGCTATTTCTCCACTGCCTCCTTATGTCAAGTCCTTCTTTTGGTGCATCTTTCCTTTGGCAATAATTCCCCTGCCCCACTATATAACCTTCTAACATATCAAATAAAGAACCAGTTTTTCTTATTATCTTCTTATATTCTTCTGTCCTTACCCAGGCTGTCACTATACCATAACAGGTATAGTATTAAGATAAAGAAGTAGTAGACTAACTATTTGTAGAAATCAGCACCCAGGCTGAATATTTTACGATAGTTGGCTTCTTTCCATTGATATAGGTGAGTGAAGTAGAATTCATTGTGCCTAAACTATGGTATGGATTGTTTTTGCAAAGTCTAGTCAAGGTAAAGTATGGGTTTTATGTTAGCTTGGGATTTAGTTTGATCGAATGTCAATAAAGGAACAATATAATGGGACATTTGATTATAAACTTTGGAGGGCTGAATTAGGCAGTCCTGGATCGAGCTGAGTTTACAAATTCAGGATGTATCAGCACTAATTAAACATTCACACGATGAATATATGAAAATAGGGGATGTATTAAAAATGTATATTAAAGTACAAAATATATTTGTATTGATGTAGTTGAGTTCACTTAAGTGGGACAACGGTAGATGGTTTCTATTGGCGGGATGATCCAGCTGGGCGGGGGCGGAAACGCCTTCTATAAAAGTTAGGGTTGTATGGGAGGTTAAGTTTACCTGCGAGGCGGGGGTGAGGCGGCATCCACAACACTTTTCTCGCCACTCGCCATTTTCAGGGACGCGTACATGGGATTCCCAGATGAAATGATGGCCATGGATCCCTGCACCAGAAACGGCATCTCGATCCGAGCCAGGTGGGGGTTGTTGGAAATCAAGCAAGATTCAATCTTCTCCACTGCAGGCAGCTTGAGGTTGACCATGTTAGATTCTTCCACTTGCAGCGACTTCTCTACTCTTCCTAGATTGGGGAAAGTCTTCTCCAAGTACAGTAGCTTAGGGTTGTTTGTGATGGAAATGTTTTCGGCTGAGCTTAGGCTGGGCAGGAGAAGTTCCCATAGATCGGTATTGTTGGAGAGGGTGATGTTCTTGAGTTTCTTGGAAGATATTCCAGAGACCATTTCCAAAGAAGTCCCAGCAATAACCACATCATTTGCAATCCGAAGGTTGTTGAACTCGAGAATATCAAGGTTCACGGTGTTCAATACATGCAATGACGCGACTTCAAGGTTGGTAAAGGAGGATACGGGAACATATGAATTTCCTGTTATTTCTAGACTGCCTCCCAGCTTACGGAGGAGAGGGAAGTGAGCTCTCTTTCTGAAGCTTCTGAACTCGAGGGCCCCTGAAAGTTCCCGGAGTTCGGGGAGTTCTACATCGACGTGGAGAAAGGAGCCGTCAAGGATGAGATCCTGGGCAGTGTGACATTTTTGAAACTCTTTCAGGTTGCGTCTGTTAAGAACAACCTGGCTTTCGCACAGTGGCTGACATGGGATTTTTGATTTGAAGTTGAGGTTGCGGTGCTGGAAGGTAGAAGAGTAGTCATTGCAGAAGTTTTCGGAATGGAAGGTGGACTCGTCTGCCCATTAAATGTCTGGTGCCATGTTGATAGAAAATACTTTGGTGTTCATCTCTAAGGCATGTGCCTCCTTTAAACTGGGGATGTTGATGGCTTGGATTTCAAAGCCTCGGACACCAAAGGTCCCCTGTACTTCCTGCAGATCCAGAAAGTTGACTACTGATAGCTTCTTGTTGAAGAAGATGCTGATATCACCGGTTGCCTTGACTAATGGGATAATCAGATTATCCATGGTTGAGAAATTGATGTTCAAAGAGTAGACTTCCTGGAGAGAAGGGAAAATCTTTAACCCGTATATGGTGGTTTGAGAAATGGAAATATTGTCTGCGGTTTTCACATCAAACGCGGTATCCTTTAGGGAGGAGGAAGTTATTTCAAGTTTGGAGATGTGATCACTGATGATGCCTCTGAGTTCAACATGAGATTTCTCGATGTAGATAAACCGTGGGTTCAGGCCATTGAAGGTGACGGTGGGGAAGCCGAGGACTTTGTTGACGTGAAGCGCTTGGGCCTGGATTAGACCAAGATGCAAGTTGTTGGGAAGGTCACCAGTCAGTTCCAGTGTCTCAACATGGATGGGGATCTTGAAGTGATCAGGGAGACTAGTTTTAACAATCAGGCGGCCAGCAATCTGCTTCAGGGCCAGATGGTTATCTGGCAGCATGCCATGTTCAATGATGATATCGTCTTGGCAGACCTTGGGGATATTTGTGGGGTTTCCGTCAGGTACACGACAGGTGATGAGGTTTCCTAAAGCTGAGCCAGCAAAGAGAGAAAACAAACCTTGTTTTATTTGGTGGATATCTCTGGTCAGCTTTCCAATTAAATATAACTTCTGCGGCAATCATCTCCGTGGCGATTGTTTACTACATGTTAATTACACATGAACGATTTCTCACAGACTTGGTCACAAAGGACAATAGCCAACCTATCGGCCAATCATTCTTTTATCTCCAAAAAACCTGATCTCAGATCAAGCTCATAAAGTTTCTGGGCTTCCACAAGTGGTGCTACCCTAGCTATTCCCTTTTCAAGCGACGCCACCTCCAATCACTATCCACATTTAACTTCGTGAGCTTTTGAAAACAAATTTAGAAAGTCGCCGTTGGGAGCCTGTCCGACCAGCAAAAGCCGGAGCAGCTTGAAATCCAGAACTGAGGATCTTATTCTGGACCACTTCATGTATAATATTCCTTTGCTAATTTCTAACCTCTAGCTTACGGATAAATAAATTTATTCCCTCCCCCGAATGCCACTCCCAGTCCTTAAAGAGATCGCAGATGGATGCTCCACTAATCAAATTATCCACTCAGCCCAGACTACGTGCAAGGTTCAAAGCCAATGTCAATAGCTCTTGTACAACTTCTTAACCAAATACGCAGAAAGAAACTAAAAATGTTACCTTCCACCATCAAACTTAGCCACACGAATTGGAAGCACACCAGTTTACCCGTTCAGTTGCAAAGTTGGCCATTGCTGCCATGTACGATCATATAGCTAGCTTTCTACACCAACCCAGAATTATCCCGGAGGTTGAAGTCAAGCTGAAAGATAAAATTTGGCCAGAATCGAATCTTCAACATGAGAAAATACAGATAGGAGCATCTCTTCAAACTTATAGGCGGAAATCAGTTGAGTAATACTCAATATTGACGCTAGTGCAGATGAGAACCAAAATTTTAACCACGATAAATTCTTCGAACCATACTGTTGATAAAAAGTGGGTCCAATTAGCTCCACTTGGCCTCCAGATAACAGTATCTACAACTCACGTATAACCCTTTAGATTTATACTCGCAGTAGGTGAGCTTCAATAAGGATGGAGCATAAGGCAAAGGACGCCACCACACCCCCATGTATTTCAAATATCCTGAAAACTGTTGAGGTTAGTCTTACTACCACTAGCAAATAGATACCATATTAAAGTTAATCCTACATAATCATATATTTTTCTATACTATAACCTGCATCCCAGTTCAACTTGCTTCCCCAATCCAATATATTCACATCTTATCCATCTATACACAGCTATAATCTACTGTCTGTTTAAAAGGTCCTTTATCAATCCACAGCCTAGAACTAACCCAGTTCTGCTGCTGGCTCACCAACTAATCACCCATCCTTATAGTTTCTCAACTTATTGATACTGTCAGGGAGCCAGCCTGCAGCCGGTTCAGGAGAACTTGCAGCCAGAAAGCCCGCAGGTCCAGAGGAATGGGCCCACCACAGAATGAGGGATAACTTTACACTATAGGAGAACAATTTTTCAAGCAAGGCCCTAGACCTATTAGTGGGTACCATAGAATCAACTAGTCCAGCGAGTGTTATGTAGAGGACGCCAAATAAATGAGTGAAGGTTGACTCATTGGCAATCACAGTTTCTTGCAGGCAGTTGGGCCACAGGGTCACAGGAAGAGTTATAGGCACTAGATAGGCAGCCAGTTAAATTTGTCCCAGAATAGTAATGGCTGTTTGATATGCCAGGTACCTTCACATCTAATGAGTTCAGGCTCTCAGGTTCTGGCTTCAGGGCCGTAGATTAGAGTTTCTTCCAAGATGAACTCTGAATAGGCAGGATTTGGGGATATTCTGTGAAATTTACCAGGCCCTAAGGTGATCTTGGGGAGGTTATAGCTAAGGCAGCTCACCCAGGGTTTCTTGGGTTTGGCTGGTAGAGGGGGTGGAGCTGGAGAAATCAATCTGAAAATGAAAAGGTGCTAAAATCAGGTACAGGATGACCTGAGAGAACCAGAGGTCCATAACCCCTTATTGCAAAAATGGCAACAGGAAAATTTATGGTGGTCCAGAGTATAAATATGCCCATCTATCATAGGAAACCTTTTACAGAATACTTTGGGCCGGGTGGTAGTCTTTACCAGAGTTTAGAGATCTTTGGTGGCATCTGGAATTGTTGGCTCATCATTGGCTGGGTCCAGGTGGAGAATCTTGGGTTCCCTTTTTGAGGCATAGATCTGTCATCATTGGGTGGCCCTGGTTTTTGGGGTGATTCATACCATGCTCTATTGGCAGGGGCCCAATTGGTCACAGAAATTCTATTCAGGCTGGCACTTCTATTGGCTAGGCTAGAATGGGTTCATAAGCAGGCGTGGTTTGTACCTCATTGGTCAGGTTTGGAGGTTTCTCTAAAGTCCAATATGTTCCTGGTTCAAGCCCAAAAAACGCAGTCAGCTGGCCAGCAGGGCCTGGTGGCGGCAGCCTGTGAGGGTTTAGGGGTTGAATCCCAGGAATAGGGTCCTGCCTTGTGAATTAAATGCAGATGTCTATCACCTGTGGCAAATACCATAGTTTTCACTTTATATTATTGTCTTGATTTTAGGATGTAAAGTAATTAAGGGATCATAACCAGTAAGCACAGGCATGTATCCCATGCAGGCCATATCCCTTTTCAATATAGAAATGCTGGCATCTAATATGTGGGATCAGATAAATTGCCAATCAAACCCCCCTGGCACAAATTAAACTACTATTCCCAAAAGAGAGCAGAGCCATAATTAACCTGTTCTATCAATATCAAATCTCAGAAGGGCACTATAAATGTGCAATTTATAAGTATGATAGCTAATAAAACTAGCTTATCCCAGAACTGAAAGGCTATCAGATATCCTGCTGCCATGATAGTGTATAGCAGAGTTTACACAGGATTTAGCTGCCAACTTCTGCCTGAAATATAAGCCCTGTTGTTCTAGTGTCTCATAGTAAATCTGATTAGATTGAGCCACTGTAGATTCTAATTGCCTTCCAACAATAGTGTGCATCTCTTAGTCTTCTGGCCATGGATTGTGGCCCAGGGAGGCCCCATCTGTATTCTTAAAGAGGAGAAATTTTTAGAAGCTACTCCGTTGTACACTTGACTGATGTCTTGGGCCAACTGCTCTTATTTTACTGCAACCACAATAAAGCTACTTCAAAACCCCACTTTGTTTGGACATCTGCTGCACTACCACATCATTAATCAATCTCTTTATTAGAGGTGCATGCAGGCTTACTAAAATAATGGGGGTATATAAGCCAGATCATATTGCCATGTGCGGTGCAGGGTGCCACCTACAGAAATTACCATAAAAAGTAGGTTTTAGGGGAACTGCTTCCCTTTTTGCAATTTGACTGGACAGTCATCCGTCAAATCTCAAGTATTTTCTGCCAATTAGTGACTAACTGAAAGCGTCAAAATTGACATCAATTGGTGACCCATCTAATGTTTATAGTACTTTTTTGTGGCTGTCTGTAGATAATTTTATGCACCCCTGCTCAGATTAACCAGTCTAGACCACAACCTAGACTCTTATTCCCAAGAGACAGCCCTACTATTGCCAGGTATCATCTGACCCCATCATGTGCTTGTGTCGTGAATGCTGCCATTCACCATGTTTTGATTTTGCCTTTGGTGGGCTATTTTGAGGACAAATCTCTCTCTTTTGCTTTTGCCTCTCAAAATGAGTCTATAGTTGAATTGGGAAATACAATTGTTTGGTTTCCTGACTCTACGCAACTCACTTGTCCCACTCATGCTTGTGGCAAGTAATCCTACCATCCTGGTATTGTTTTGTGGTATCACAAACCACTATATACTACATTTCTTATTCACCAATAAAAATTAAGTTCTATTCACATTTTTGTCTTTGTGTCTTCCAGTAATTTGGCGCCTCTCTCTAGCCACAACTAGTGGAGATTATTCATCCAGGACCACAAGGTAATAGCATAGACTTCCCTGACATCTAACCAATACTTAGTAAAAATCCAATCCTAAGGTTAGGATTCACTGTTGTGTGTCTGTGCCGCGCCTCAGAACATGACAAAAATGGTGCTCACTACAGGGGCTGTAAGTCCCTTGGTTATCCCTTTCACATCCACGTTTTCAGGTCCTTTGCCTCCGCCTATACAAGGGCCAACTTCACCTAGAATTACCAGCCCTCCTATTGAGGAAGACATTGCAAACCCGCCTATTGTTCCTACTGTACTGAACCTTGGGAATGGTCCCCGCCTAGTGGCCTACCCTTTGGGCACCCCTGACTTAGAACAAGTCATGGTGGTAGCCCATGGAATACTTGTGATGGGGCCATCCCTTGCCTTCAGTTGCAGTTCAGTCAAGCGGAATACTACAAGTTGATTGTGGTTCCTCAATTTCCACAACATCTCTTCTCAGCAGCTGGCTCTGCTGAGCACCTACTGTCATCCTTTGTGCAGCCTGCCCACCATCAAATGGTTTTAGGACTCTACGTTCAAGAAATCTTGTCTCTACAAGCAGCTGTCACTCATCACTGGGATCAGTTTGCTGCCTATCAACAGTGGATCCACTCCCTGTTCTCCTTGGTATCAGACAATCAGTGTGACTCTGTCACCTCCCAGACCCATTTGGTTAATTCCATTGAGTGAATGCGCCAATCCATCCCTGAATATGTCATAGAGTGTCTACATGAGTTTCACCAGTTGGAACAGCCCTGGCAAACCCAAGTAGATTCCACCCTGAACGCTTATCTCACTGACTTCAAACAACTTGTACAACAACTTGATGCATTCAGCACTTATTCCTTTGAGCAACTGCAGCAGGTAGCAGACCTTGCTGCTAAAGGCCTTAATGAGCTCAGTGTGGAATTTGATTTAGAAAGAGCTATCACTGCTGCTGCTATTGCCAAGCTCCAGAATCAAGTGAATGAATTATCTATGCCTAAGCCAGATGCTCTGCCTTCCCCCAACAGATGATTTGGTGGATAGAGAGCAGAGACTATGGGATGCCATTCAAGAGCTATGTGTGTCTACCTGCAGTCAAGGACGCCCTACTGAAGCTCCCCAGCCTGATCCTCAAGTGCTTGGTTTGACAACTCAAGTTGCTGAGCTACAACAAGAACTTGCTGCCCTACACAAAATGATGGCAACTGCAGCTAGTTTAGTTGGAGTTAGCAATGAAGATGGCTGTTGCCCTGGCCTGTCAGGAGCCCCTCAAATCCAATGTGCTAGAAAGTTGATTGTTATAGCTAATGAGGTGGATCATTTGAAACATGACCACACCAAACTAGACAGGGACATGCAAGAAATGAGTTAATTAATTGACTCAGCAAATGACAGGTTTGCCCCTTGCCTCTCAGTGGGGTCTTCTCTTACTTCTTGACTGGCTGTGCTCTCCACGGTAGTAACCTCCCAAGGCCAACGTCTAGATGTTACTGAGCAACAGACCACTCTAGCTAATAATATAGGTGCCCGCGCTGGTGAGACCTTGACTACCCTTGAGGAAAGTGTTTGACAGCTGTGGGCTAGGCAGCCCCCCTCCAAATCTGAAGTAGAATTCTCCCTGATCATAAATGTACTCAATAGCAACAATGGTGGTCCAACTACTGAAGCACATTTCAAGCCTACCTTTAAGAAGGTCTTCAATCCCAAAACCTTGACTATTGCAGATTTCCTAACTATCTATGAAACTGCCATGAGACAAGCATTGGATGAGGTTAAGAAGGAACATATTTTGACCTGTCTACATCCAAACTGTCAAGAGGTGGTGGTGCCTGAGCTGCCCACCATTGAGACTTAGGAAGATATGAAACAGCTTCTGATTGACAAATTTGGTGGTGATCTTAGCTTGGAAGTAAAGAAGGACGCCTTCATGCACATTGCTTTCAAACCTAAGGAGACCCTAGCTGAATTTGCAGATAGATTCTACATGGAAGGGCAGCAACTGATAATGAGCAGACAATTGACGGCACACAAAGCTTACATGGCTTGTGCTAAAGCCCTCAAGGTTAATCAGCTTCTGTGCTTCCATTTCAAAGCCCATAAAGCTATGCTTTCCTCTATGAAGAGTATAAAGACACTGTTGCAGGACATGTACCTTACCCATTCTGGAGCAGTTGTTTGGGAGAACGGTGCCTCCTCTAACTCTGGTTTGTCTTCTCATGGCCCTTGCATCCTTACAATGAACTTGCAAAATCCTCCTAGATGTCAAGGGTGCCACAACTGTGGCCAGATAGATCACCACTCCCAAGTCTGCATCAACCCTCAAGTTGAAGGGGCTGATCCCAAGGAACAGGTGGGAAAAGAACAGTCAACCTAGAGGCAGAGACGCTCTTGGTTGACAATTCTTCACAGTCACCTTTGATTCCCCCTCCATTGCTAACTCTGAGCCTGCTGACACTGAGGCTCCTCCAATTCTGCTGCTATTCCACAATATCTCTGACAACTCTGACTTAGAAAATTCTGATGTTGATGACCCTAACACTTACAGGTATTCAGTTCTTGCTGTCCCCAAAACCATTGCAGTTCCCTATAAATTACAATCAGGAAAGAATACAACAACTGCTAAGCCTTTGTCTGAGGCCAAAGAAGTTGTCTCTTGCCCATACCTCACTCAAGCAAAGAGATCTCCTGTGCTAGTAGAGTCATTTGAGGAAGCCGCTGAAGTTGATTAAGCTGTATTAAAGAATGTGTCAGTGTTGCTTTCTTTTCAAACTGTCTATAAGGAGTTCCCAGGCTTGAGATTCATGATTGAAAAGTGGGACAAAGAGCTAGCAGAAGCTCAAGAAATTCTGGCTGTCCTCTCATCCTTTGGTTGTAATACCACTTGTGTAGAAATATCCATCCAAAAGGTGAAGATCAAGGCTGTCTTGAATACTGGCTCTCCTGTTAACATTGTCTTCTTGAAGCTTGTCAAGAAGCTCAAGCTTGCCCCCAATCTCTATTATCACCAGTTGTATGATACAACTGGGTTATCCAGAACTTGCGCCATAGGAGCATATTCTGCTCTCCCCATGCAGTTTGGCAAGCTTCTTCTAGCTGTGCCAGAAGTTGTCTCGGAAAATGAGAGTTACAATCTCTTAGTTGGCACCCAGTTCCTTAGGGAATATAATGGGATCATCAACTTGAAAGAATGTTACCTCTCTATTCTGGGATAAAAAGTCCCTCTGATCTTTGAGGAACCAGTCAAAGTTCCTGGGAAGCGCCTCAAGACATGTGCTCTGGAATATCCCACAGGTGTTTTCACTCTAAAATACTGTACCTATTCCTCCAACATGAAGTGTCCGCCTATGACTTGCCCTACATCTGAGGGGATACCTCTTCTGGCTACGTCCCCTGTAACAATCCCCCTGGCTCTTAAGCCATCTTGGACTCACAAATATCATATGAGCTACCTGAACAAACTTTCTTGGAGTTTTACTCTCCTCCCTCTCTAGGACACAACAAATCTTACCTCTGTCTTGGAATCCTAGATGTCTCCTATAAGAATCCTGTTCAATTGCTGATAGTCAACCTAAGTGCTCTCCCCATAAATGTATCCAGAGGGCAAGTTGTTGATTATGGCAAATTATTGAATGCTCCTGATGTCTTGTCCCTTTGGTATGTTTCAGTACTTTAACCTACCAGAAGACAAGCCCCAAGTACTATCTTTGTTTACTGCACAAGACTTCCTGCAGCTATCCCCAGTTCAGCAGAAGGAGGTGCTTGATTTTTTAGATCAATTTTCAGACATCTTTTCCAAAGACAGTACCAACTATGGACTAGCCAAAGGCGTTATCTATCAGATCAAAATTGGAGACGCTCCCCCCTTCTGCGCTAAACCATATTGCTGCAGTTGTATGGAGGACCTCAGGTGTCTAAAGAGCTCAAACAAATCTTAGACGCAGAGCTACTGGTCCCTTCCCAAAGTCCTTGGGCTTCACCCTTGCTTATTCTAAAGAAGAAGAATGGGGGCCATTGTATGTGATGGACTATTGCCAATTGAACTCTTTAACCAAGAAGGACTCTTACCCCTTGCCGTGTATTGATGATGCTCTCTGCCGTCTTGGAGGCTCTAAGTTCTTCTCTGCTATGGATCTGGCTTTGGGATACTGTCAAGTTGACTTTTTGCCTGAGGACTGCCAAAAAACTGCGCTCATTACATCTGAAGGGCTGTTTGAGCCTACCTGCATGCCGCAGGGACTCTGCAATGCCCCAGCTACCTTCCAAAGGGCCATGGACTCCATCCTCTGTGACTTGAAATTGTCATGTGTCCTAGTTTACTTGGATGACATAAAAATTTTCAGCGCTACCTTTACCAATCACCTGGCTCATCTCAAAGAAGTGTTCATAAAGATTAGAGAAGCTGGCCTCAAGCTAAAACCGTCTAAGTGTGCTTTCTTCAAAGAACATCTTGAATTATTGGACCATGAAGTAGCCCAGACAGGGATTTGCCCAAAGACCAAGAAGGTTGAAGCCATCAACAAAATGCTTCCACCCACCAACCTGCAAGAAGTACAAGACTTTCTGGGTATGATGGGCTACTACAGGCAGTTTATCCCCAACTTTGTCAATACTAGTGAACCTCTAGTCCAGCTGTTACGTAATGTCCCTTTTGAATGGACTGCTAGCCTACAGAAAGCCTTTGCAAACCTTAAACAGAAACTCAAAGAGGCTCCCATCTTAGTGTATCCTGACTATGATAAGGAATTCATCCTATACACTGATGCTAGCAACCTTGCTATTGGGGCCATCTTGGCCCAACTAGACAACAAAAGGTGTGGACCACCTTGTGGCTTATACTTCTTGTGTTCTAAACAAGCATGAGAAGAATTGCAGTGTTACAGAAAAAGAATGTCTTGCCATGTTGCATGCAGTCAAACAGTTTTGCCACTACGTGTATGATACCCATTTCACTGTTGTCACTGACCACGCTTTGCTTAAGTGGTTACAACAGATTAAGGAGCCAGAAAGACAACTAGCTAGATGGGCCCTCTGCCTGCAAGATTATACTTCACTGTGCTTCATTGCCCTAAGATTCAACATCATAATGCTGATGGCTTATACAGGATGCCCATCCTTGCTCTGCATCCTGCTGAGGCTGATTGGCTGTATTAGCTAATTAGATACCCTTCATCTTAGGAAAGCGAGACAGAAGAAGTCCAATTAGCCTTGTCTAAACTATTTGAGGATACACTCATTTGTGATAATCAGCTCTTCAAGAAAGTGCGATATCAATACCTGCCTTATGTATGACCCAGTTTTTGCCTTTTGTTGGTGTCACAAGCCCATAAGGAGACCGGGCATGGAGGCATTTTTAAGACTTTTGACTGGCTTCAAAAGAACTACTTCTGGGAGAACCTTTGCCTGCTGGTCCCAGACGTCATTGCTAGCTGCCACAACTTCCAACTCCAGAGACCGCCAGCTGCCTCCCACAAGTTCAAATTAGTTCCCCCCTCAACATGCCTTTCACACTGTCAGCATTGACGCTGTAGGGCCTCTCCCCACTCCTGCTCTGGTTGCTGCTTTATCCTAATTACTGTTGATCACTTTAGCAAGTGGGTAGAAGCTTGCTCTACTAAGGACATCACTGCTAAAACAACTGCTTCCTTCCTGTTACAAGATATTTTTTACCGCCATGGCTGTCCTCAAGTGTTGTTCTCAGATAATGGGACTAACTTCAACACCAAGCTGGTAACCTATGTTGTCAAAGCTTTGGGGTCTCATCAGTCTTTCTCTGCCCCCTAAAACCCTTCTACCAATGGGACAGTCAAGCGTGCAAATTCAACACTGGTCTCCATCATGAGGAAGCTCACTTACTCTGACGCTGAAAACTGGGATCTATACTTACCTGCTGCTCTATTTGTGTATTGCCTTAGAAAACATTGTGTCACCGGGTATTCCCCTTTTGCTATGCCGTATGAGTGTGAGGCTACCACTCCATTGCTCTTGGGGGCCCCCTACTCTCCTCTGATAAGGCCATGAATCCTGACAACCATATCAAAGATCTAGTCAACCCCATAATTGACATACAGGCCACTGCTTATACCTCTGTGTATAAGACCAAAATGCTTGAGTTCTCCCCCAATAATGCTGGTTGCTCTCCTCTGCCTGAGTTCAACATTGAGGACCATATTCTCTACTACTAGCATAGAGTGGGAGGACATGCGCATAAACTGGGCACTCTGTGGGTTGGCCCTTTAGAAGTGACCTTTAAGCAAGGGTCCAAGTACACTGTAAAACTCCTCTCTAGTGGTCGTCCTTTTGCCTGAGTACATGCAAAGTTACTCTGCAGTACCACCCCCCTAAGGCCAATCTAGAGGGGGCAATGCCGTGAATGCCGTCATTCACCATATTTTGATTTTGTCTTTATGGGCTATTTTGAGGATGAATCTCTCTCTTTTGCTTTTGCCTTTCAAAATGAGTCTATAGATGAATTGGGAAATACAATTTTTGGTTTCCTGACTCTGCGCAACTCACTTGCCCCACTCATGCTTGTGGTAAGTGATCCTACCTTCCTGGTGTCAAAACCGCAGGCTTAACCCGCCAGCAAGGTTCCAACCAAGCAGGTTTGTGACCCGCAATCTGATTACCCAGCCACTCAAAGCCAAACCCAGAAGTCAACTCAGATTACCAAATCAGTCATCATGAGCAAATGATGATCCCTCACGGTGGATACCTCAATTTAGCGCTTGACTCATTAACAGGATCAAGCCACCCCCTCGTCCATCCAGCTGTGTGATCACCAATCATGTTCCTTCTATCCATTGATTCACAATAGCTATATAATCACTATCTCACAATAAAGATTATTATCTATCCTCTAAATATTTTTCCCCTTGTAACTCTGCTAAAACAGCACAGTTACGGCATTGGTAGCACAGGTAGGTTCTCCATCCTACCTTATCTTGAAAAATTCCGCCTGTTGCCCACACACACCGCAGCCAACAAAACCTCAACAGAATTATGTCTGGCCTCCCGCCCAACTGGACTCCGTATGCACCTGGTACCGCAATACCTGATGGTTTTGTCCTCTACCAAAACATGGTGATCCCCCTACCTGCCTTCAACGCCATGTCTGCACAAGGTTTCTTTCAGGCACCTCCCGCAATGCCGCAACCAGCTGAAAAAACCACCATGACTGCCTATGTAGCACAAAGACTTTGCAGCACCGCCTTGGAACCCTTTGCGGGGGCCAACGACAACAATGCTGCCGCATGGATTCAGTCCGCCCAAAGCAAGCTGGCTTAGATGGAATGCCCACAGCATTTTTGGATCACGGAGATTTCCATTTGCCTGACCCATGACGCTGGCACTTGGTGCAACAAGTGGCATAAAGAGCACACCGACAAGAACTGGGACACTTTTAAACTGGACTTCTTGGCAAGATTTGTGCTTAAGGATACAGCACTCATGATCATACGCCAAGTAAAGAACCTTACCCAGACAGGCACTGTCAAAGAACTCACCCGCGCCTACAAGAAACTCTGTCTCTGCGCCCCATCCAACATGGCCTTTGACTCTCCAGCAACACACCTCATGTACTACAACGCTCTCAAGTTGAACGTAATGAGACACATGAACCTGAACCAAGTTACCAACCTGCAAAGTCTGTACTGTGAAGCAGAAAAAGCGGATCAAACCTCCAACGCTCTGCACAAGGCACAGACTGGGAAACAAGAGAGACCCAAGGACTCACATTCAATTGGGTGTTCCTCTTAACCACCTCCTGGAGGTAATGGTAACAACAACTACCACAAACCAACAGGATCAAATGGGAATGGGAACGGAAATAACGGCCAATCAAATTGTATCCATTTCCGTGTTATCACCACCCAAGGCAACCAAGATGAGGGAAAAGCCTGGGGAGAGCACTAAGCAAGCCAAGCTCTCCCCACGCAACTCCTGACTTGCCCAACAATGAATACCAACCCAAGGATGTGGACCAATGCCCAATGATCAAAGTGCCCTTGGAAGACCCAGTGCTATACACCATTGCCAGACATCCCAATAAATTGATGTCTTACCCTTTCCGCTTTTGCAGTTACACAGGCTCAGCTTTCTTGGACTTGGGCACAGATTGAACTTTTGTCAACAGCAGCTTTGTGGATAAATTCAAGTTGGCCACTAATCCTTTGCGGATTAAAAACGTGGTCCTGGCTGATGAATATCACATTGCCGTGACAAAAGAAACTTCCCCCTTCTCTGTCATGCTTGAGAACCTCCACTCCACCATCCAAAGTCCCGTCATTGACTTCCCCAAGTTTGACATTGTACTGGGACTAGACTGGTTACAGAAAAACAACACCCACATGGACTGGGCAACCTCAGTGTTAACCATCAAGTGTGAAGGTGTCAACCACCAAATCTACCCAGACTCTGTAGACCAACTCCTACAAGACCATGTCTTTGTACGCATCACAGAGACCTTGGATGAGAAGGAAAACCTGAAAGCTATTGACTGGGACTCCTGCCAGTATGAAATCATACACTTCAAGGATCATCCAGACACCTCCACGCCGCAAGATTGCGACATTGTGGCCCGTCACCCAGAAATCTTTAAGGAAGAGTTACCTGGTCTGCCCCCTGAGAAGCACATCCAACACTCCATCCAACTCAAAGGGGCTGTACCCAAGGCACACCCCATTTATAGGCTGACCCCAAACAAGGACAACACCCTGTGCGCCTATCTCAAGGAAGCTCTGGAAAAAGGACTTATCCGCCCCTCACAGTCTCCCTTTGGGGCCGCTGTATTCTTTGTGGCCAAGAAGGACGGTACCTTACGCCTGGTCACAGACTACTGCGCCTTGAACAAAGTCACCATCAAGAACTGTTACCCCTTACCACTAATTGACAATCTCTTTGATGCTTTGGGAGGAGCCTCCGTCTTCTCCAAGATTGACCTAACTGCAGGATACAATCAGATTCATATCAAGGAGGAAGACATCCCCAAGACAGCCTTCCGCACCAAGTACGGTTCCTACAAATGTGTGGTACTCAACTTTAGCATGACCAATGCCCCGTCCACTTTTGTAACCTTCATGAACAAAGTGTTTGCACCACACATAGACAGGCACGCCCTTGTGTACCTGGACAATATCATTGTCTACAGCCCCTTGGTAGAACAGCATCACAAGGACCTGGAGGAAGTCTTTGCAACCCTGGCACAATAAAAACTGCTGGCCAAGCCCTTTAAATGCCAGTTCTTCCGAGAGCAACTACCCTTCTTGGGACACATAGTCTCAAAAGACGGCATCAAACCCAATAGTCAGAAGATACAAGCTATCTGCAAGATGCCACCCCCAAGGACAAGTCAGAACTACGCACCTTCTTGGGAATGATGGCCTATGTATGACGCTTCATACCCAACTGTGGCGTCTTGGCCGCCCCTTTGTCTGCCATAACAGGCGCCAAGTCCAAGTTTGTATGGACCCCCTAACATGACCTCTGTTTTAGAGGCCTCAAGGAAAAACTCATGGCAGCTCACATCTTACAATACCCCAAACAGGATGGCAAATACCAGATGGAAACCAACGCCTCAGATGCATCCATTGGGGGAGTTCTGCAAATTAAGAATAGTGACGGCAACTTCCTGCCCGTAGCCTACAAGTTGCGCAAGCTGACAGATGGCAAGTGTAGATACCCTATCCATGACAAAGAACTCCTGGCCATTGTACACTGCCTTGTCAAATGGCGCTGTTACCTGGAACGGCAGGAAGAATTCACAGCATTAACTGATCATAAGTCACTCATCT
Source organism: Entomophthora muscae (assembly GCA_014839935.2). Classification (NCBI taxonomy): domain Eukaryota; kingdom Fungi; phylum Entomophthoromycota; class Entomophthoromycetes; order Entomophthorales; family Entomophthoraceae; genus Entomophthora; species Entomophthora muscae. The sequence continues at coordinate 263,567 of QTSX02000735.1, read as the reverse complement.
ATATCAAGACGCAAGCAAACCTATCACGCCGCCAAGTGTGGTGGATGGAAGTCTTAGAAAGGTTTAACATGCTCATCCAATATAAGCCCGGGGCCAACCTTGCCATGGCAGACACCCTGTCCCGTCTGTATGTCCGCGCTTCTAGGGGAGAGAATGGGCTTGACCCAGACTGGCCTATCCTAGTACTCTGTACAAAAGACAAAGGGTTCCCCGCAGGCACAACTGATATCACCAAAGAAACAAGCATCAAGAATGAGCACCTCTTTGCTGATGTATACGGGACTCTTCACAGAAAGATGTCAGATGGCACAACCATCCCCTACATTCCCACACATCAATGAGTCAATACCATTCTTTGCTACCACAGAGATCTTGGACATACCAAGAGCCAAAATCTGTACAAATTCCTAAAACATAAAGCCTGGTGGCCAACCTTATACCGCAATGTCCAAGAAGTGTTAGAACAGTGTGAGGTCTGTGAAAAGTTTGCGAGAGCACAACAACAAAAAATACATCATTACAGCCATCAATTTTGCGACAAGGTGGCCAGTAGCCCAAGCGGTGGAATCACACACCGGTAACAACGTCCGACAATTCATTGGCAAAGAAATCATCAGTAAGTTTGGAAAGCCAGAACTCCTGATAACTGATGGGGGCAAATAATTGACCTCCAAAAACACCAACGTGTACCTTGCCAAAAATGGGGTCAAACACACTGTCACTACACCATACCATCCACAGGCCAATGGACGCGTAGAGCGGCTCAATGGTAGCCTTGTGCAAGCCCTAGCCAAACTCACTGCTGGGAGACCTGAAGACTGGTATAAGCAGCTACCAACTGCATTACTTGTGTGCCAAACCCAAGTGAACAGATCCACAGGTAAAAGCCCATTTGAACTGGTATACGGCACACAGCCTAATATCATTCAAGCATTGACAGGACCCAAACAGGAAATTCCAAGTCAAGCCCCCTCTTGTTCTGATCCTCAAGTAATGGAAGCCAACAGCAAACAAGCAGCCAAAGAAAAGGAACACTTACAAAAGACCTTCATTCCCATCTGTCAAAGACACAAAGTCAGGGACAAAGTCTGGGTCATGAATGTTGACAAAAGCAAACTACAACCCAAAAAAGTAGGGCCAGCAATAATTCTAAAGGTAAACGACAATAACACTTACCTCATGCAAGGGCTTGGGAAACGTAAGCAGGACAAGACGCTACACCACAACCGCCTATGACCTTGCAAAGCAAGACAGAAGCAACGAGAAACCGCCCTGCCTTCCACCAAACAACAACTGGTTCAATATGGCGCCCAGGCTCCTGACAACCTCCCTGACAACCTGCCCCATGAGGAGGCCAACTTTCAGCCGGGGGGTATCAAAACCACAGGCTCAACCCACCAACAAGGTTCCAACCAAGTGGGTTTGTGACCCGCAATCCAATTACCCGGCCACTCAAAGCCAAACCCAGAAGTCAACTTGGATTACCAAATCAGTCAACATGAGCAAATGATGATCCCTCACGGTGGATACCTCAATTTGGCGCTTGACTTGTTAACAGGATCAAGCCACCCCCTCATCCATCCAGCTGTGTGATCACTAATCATGTTACTTCTATCCATTGATTCACAATAGCTATATAATCACTATCTCACAATAAAGATTATTATCTTTCCTCTAAATATTTTTCCCCTTGTAACTCTGCTAAAACAGCACAGTTACGACAATGGTATTGTTTTTTGGTATTGTAAACCACTATATATTACATTTCTTATTCACCAATAAAAATCAAGTTCTATTCACATTTTTGTCTTTGTGTCTTCAAGTACTTTGGCGCCTCTCTCTAGCCACAACTTGTAGAGATTATTCATCCAGGGCAACAAGGTAATATCATAGACTTCCCTGCCATCTAACCAAGACTTAGTACAAATCCAATCCTAAGGTTAGGATTCCCTGTTGTGTATCTGTGCTGCGCCTCAGAACACAACAGCTTGCATATTCCCATATTTCCTAATTATGTCCCCTCTTTCCTGTTATTCCCCAAGTAATATTTCCCCACTATAGGGCTTTAAAGCTGCACCAGACCTAGGCTTAAACAACCTCTTCCTTCCCCCCGCTCCTCTCTGATACTGCAAAATGGGTATAAAAAGCCCTCATGAGTCCTAATAAATATAATTATTAACATAACTAACTTCTTACTATCTTGCCTTACTTGTAGAGCTCCAGAAATAGATATTCTGTTGATTAATGAGATTAAAGCCCTGCTGTGTCCTTTTCCCTGTTCAGCTACAGAAATTTCCCCCTAAACCCCTGGAGCACCACAAACACCATCTTCTCTAAATATTCAAGTTTGTAAATCAGGTTTGGGCCTTGTCCCCTGACAGGTTCAAACAAAACCCCATAAAAGTGGGTCTGGTCATAATCCTACGTTTATACCCCAATCATACCTATGGGATATAAGGTCTAGTAAAACAAAAACAATGACAAGGTTATGTAGTATAGCTGTTTGAGACTATTCAAGTTCATAATCTGTTAGCAATATATCATCATACCAGAAATTTTCTAACATCTGAAGCATTGATATACAAAAGGCCCTGAAAAACTAGCCTTGATGCCATTGATAAGGTGGAGACTCCCAGGGGCCAAGGGGGAGTGCCAGAAGATCTCAAACCCTGGCAGATCATCCAGGAACCTGAGCTGACTGTTTGCCCAATTTGGATAGAAGCAGTTGCAGTAGCCCTTGGAGCTCTGGGGGTGAGGGAAATCTTTGGATTGAAACAGGATTGGCTGGGAACAATAAGATTGAAAGGAGTTGAGCTTATATGGAACAAGGATAGTTTGGTACTGTCATGATCTTTCAAAGGATTGGGAAGCTTTGTCTAGATCTTAAGTAACCAACTATCCACACAGTTTTAAAGCTACTGCATTTTTGTTGAGTATACACTTATTGAATGTATATTTATGAGATATGGGAATGTTTTGAAAAAGAAATTATATCTTCTGTGAAATAGAAGACCAGTATATAGTTTATTTGTATACCAAACTTTATCCAAGCAGATCAAGTGTGCTATGTAGGTTGGGAGAGCTAGGTCCCCTAGAAACCTCAATGAATTGATTTCAGCGCAATATCTGGATTGAGTTCTATTGCCAACCTCTACTTTATAGTTAAGATGCTCTTGTTGGAAGATTCCTTGAGAGCAAGCAATCAAAAAGATTACAATCTTTCTTGCTTATAATCTTGTACCAGCAAGGCCTACACTCAAGGTGATTGCCTTGTTTCCAACAATCTTCTTTCTAGGAGCCTTTTTTCAGCATTACAACATCCTGCTGGGCATCTTCTGATAAAGTTTATATTCTAAAGGGCCCAGAAGATGTCATGATATTGGAAATAGGTTCCTAGAAATAGTGGTGTCAGAAGCAAGGTGGGTAGCATGCTTAACGCTGTTATCACAAGCAACCAAACTTTGAACAGATAAACCTTGCAGTAGCTTTCAAAGCTATGGGGCTAAGCAAAATCAATTCATCTGTAAAAAAATCAACCTGGATGCAAACAAAATGGTTAAGTATTGTATTTATATCAATTAAGAATATGTTTGGGTTTGCTTCAATTTTATTCTGAGATCCATTAATTTTGTTTACAGATGAGCTGGTTTTGCTTATGTATGAGTTTTTTTGCTTAATGAAATAGCTTTGAAAGCTACTGTACTGTATTTTGAAATACTGTTGAAAGCTTTAAACACAATGTCAATGCTAAAAAGATGGAGTTTGATTCCCTATAATGGCAGTATTATAGGTGAAATGAGCCCGTAATTGACTGGTTCAGCTCTTCTTATTAGCTGGCAGGTAACACTTTTGCCATGTATAAGTGCAAATGGATGAGTAATATCAATCCCTACAGCAGCTTTTAAAGCTCTGGTACTAAGAAAAAATCTCACCTGTAAGCAAAAATAACTGAGATCTAAGCAAAATCAACTAAGATGAAAAAAAATTAGAAGTGAACCCAGATCTATTGTCAATCCATTCAAATCAATTGATTTTAATTTTGTTTGCATTGGAGTTGATTTTTTTAAACCCTCAGTTGTTTTTTCTTTAAAGATATGTTTTTTGCTTAATGACAGAGTATTGGAAACTTATGCATACATAGTATTCCCAGCTAGCTGGAAAGGCATCCCTTATCTATGGATTTTCAAATTACTCTAACCCATTTCTCCAGAACTAGGGCTGGGATGCCACAGCAACTGTGTGACAACTAGGGTAGGGACAGTAATAGCAATTGTGCAAACACAGTGTCAAAAAACCATTGTTTGGATGTTTTGGATTGGGTAACAAAACAATTTGGGTGGATCTGTGCTGCGACTTTTAGAGTAGGTTGCAATTTGTGCCTCCCTCCATTGTGTAGATCACAAAATATAAAAGTAAGGCAGTTTTCAAATATGGAACAGATAGTTTCATTTTGTGAAGGGGAACAGGATGTAAAATTAGAATGGTTCTCAAGGGTGAAACAGATGGTGTCATTTTGTGCAAGGCACAGGATGTAAATTAGAGCAAGTTCAGTTGGGGGACTTTATTTTTTGATTGTATTTATTAAAGCCTTATCTGCCATTACCTCACAATGATAGATTTGATTGTACCACAATTTGCTTTAGATAATTATATTAAAACACTATCAAAATTTTTATAAATATCTACTTCAATTGAAAGGAATAGCTTACATACTTATGATTGGACACAATATAAAACTGCATGAGATTGTGCTTAGTCACATCACAATTTGTTCAGATTTTTTTTGTGAATTTAGGAGCAGTGCACAAAATGTGGCAGTTGCAATTGTGAACTGCCCCCTAAAAACACAAAACAAATCTGCACAAATTGTGATGTGACATGAAGGTCACAAAATGAATTGTGCTCAACTGACAAAGTCACAAAACCAATTGTGCTGATTTTGATGCCTGTCTCAACCCTAGTGCCAACAGAGTCACAGAACTGTTTTTGAGAAGGTTTTAGATTGGGTCACAAAATGATCTGTGTGGATTTGTGCTGCAACTTTTGGAGCAGGTTGCACAATATAAAAGGAAGGTGGTTTTAGGGATAAAACATATGGTTTTGTTTTGGGCAAGGCATAGGATGAAAATTAGAGCAGCTTCAGCCCCAATTTATTTTATTTTTAAAAACAATTTATTAAAAGCTTTAATAGTTGATATCTTACAACAGTAGGTTTGATTGAACCACAGTTTATTTTAGTTGATTATAGCTTAAGGCTTATTATTTAAGTTTATTAATATATAAAAGTGAGTCTGCCTGTCTGATATGTCACCTCAAGTGGGCTCAAGCCGTAAGGGATTTGACTGAATTGATTTTTAGTTAATTTGATTTTAAAAGTTGACTGTTAAGCCAAAAGCTCAATTTGGCTCATCCTTACATTCAATCCCTTATATGCATCTTTGAAAGTGCACAGATTGAATTTAGTGGAGTGTTTTCATAAATTATGTTGAGCTGAAATATAAGTCACTCAAACTTTAATGAATTTTTACTTGTCGTGTTTGGCTCCAGGGGACAACATCCTGGAGGACACGGCAGGAAATCTTTATTACAAAAGATTTGAGGTTTGAAGCTAGCCTTGGGTTAGCCTTCAGGGCAAAATTAAGGGTACATACCTTAATTTCCTGGAAAACAAGATGTAAAAGTCCTTTTGGCAAAAAGGACAGGAAAAGCTTGAAGATTATAAAAGCCAACACAAATGTGGATAAACTTGAACTTTATTGGGAATGAAGATTCTACTTTAAATAGTAGACAATGGTCAGAGATCACTCAATAGGAAGACAGAGTGGCTGAGGGGGTCACACTGGGATGAGGTCATACCAGGATCAACCACAGACAGGTACAATAATCCGGAATGGGTGGATATTGGACCAGACCCATTTGCAGAAGGCAAAGAATTTCCAAACTTGAATGCAAAACCAGATAAATCTTTGCAACTATCAATATTTGAAGGGCAAATTGAAATAGCATTAATAGCACAATTTACAACATCTCCCCCCTCAAGATTGGAAAGAGGGAGTTGATACTTGCAAAGGAATTTAGAGTGGACACGGGCAAAGGGACGGCCAGACAATAGTAGCTTCACAGTGTACTCAAAACCCTTTTTGAAGGTAACCTCACAGGGCCCAACCCAGAGGGAATCCAGCTTGTGGGCTCTACCACCTGTACAATTCTGGTAGTAGAGAACTAGATTGCCTATCTGGTATTTGGGGAGGAGGGCTCTAGAAGCATTGGACAGAGAGAGCTCCAAAGCCTTAACCTTATAAGCAGTTGAGTAGGCGGTTGCCTGGATGTCAATGATACGGTTGGTCAGGTCTTTCACATGGGTCTCAGGATTTGCAGATGTATCATAGTTTATCAGAGGAGGTCCCAAGATTGAGGGGGTAGTGGCCTCACGTCCATACAGCATGGCAAAAGGGGATTGACCAGTCACCTGATGTCTACTAAGGCAGTAAGCAAAGAGGGCAGCAGGGAGGAACATGTCCCAATTGGCAGCGTCAGAGAGCGTGATTTTCCTCATTATGGACACCAGGGTGGAGTTTGCTTGTTTGACAGTTCCATTAGTTGAGGGATTATATGGCGCAGAGAACAATTGGTGAGTCTCCATAGCTTTGACAATAGAGCTGATGAGGCGAGCATTCAAATTGGTGCCATTGTCTGAGAGCAGGACTTGAGGGCAGCCATGTCAATAGAAGATGTCTTACAGTAAGAAAGTAGCCGTGGTCCTAGCTGTTATATCTTTAGTTGCTCTGGTTTCAACCCATTTGCCAAAGTGGTCTATAGCAACCAGGTTAAACCAAAATACTGTCCTAGAACGGGGGAAGGGCCCAACAGCATCAATACTCACCGTATGGAAGGCATGCTTTGGAGGGATGAGTTGAAACTGGTGTTGGGAAGGACAAGGACATTGGAGTTGACAAGAATGGCAGGAGGCAAGGACATCAGGGATCAAGAGGCGCATGTTTTCCCAGTAGAAGTTTTTTCACAACCAGTCATGAGCCTTGGCTATACCTCCATGGCCAGTATCAATGTGAGCCTGGAGGATGATGGCTATCCTCATACTAGGGCAAACGTAAGGTAGGTAGGCATTGTTAACCTTCTTGAAGAGTTGTCTATCACAAATTATGGTGTCTTGGATAGGGTCTGTAGATCTAGGCGGATATCTTTGGGATCAGTGGTCCAAGAGTCAGGATATCCTATTAACTTGTATAGTCAATCAGCATCAGCGGGGTGAATAGCCAGGATTGGTATCCTTGACAGGCCATCAGCGTTCTGTGTTTGGCCCCAGGACAGTGTACCACAGTGAAATCATACCCTTGCAGACGTAGAGCATAACGTGCTAACCCTCCCAGGTTTGTTTAGCTGTTGTAACCACTTGAGAGAGGAGTGATTGGTGACTACCGTGAAGTGGGTTCCTTAGATGTAATGCCAAAACTGTTTCACAGCATGCAGTACAGCCAAACATTCCTTCTTGGTAACACTGTAGTTCTTTTTGTGCTTATTAAGGACCCTTGATGAGTAGGCTACAGGTTGATCTACACCTTCATTGTTGAGTTGGGCCAGGATAGCACCCACAGCTACTCTATTAGCATCAGTATACAAGATAAACTCTTTATCATAATCAGGATAGACTAAGATAGGAGCCTCCTTGAGCTTGGCCTTCAGCGCTTCAAATGCTTGTTGTTGGCTGTCAGTCCATTCAAAGGGGACGTTGCAAAGCAGTTGGACAAGGGGTTCACTCAGTTCAGCAAAGTCAGGGATGAATTGTTTGTAGTAGCCCATCATACCAATGAATACTTGTACCTCTCAAAGATTTGTGGGAGGTAGCATCTTGTCAATGGCTTCCACCTTGTTATTCATAGGGCAGATTCCAGTCTGGGTGACTTTGGGTCCTAGAAACTCAAGATGTTCCTTGAAGAAAGAGCATTTAAAGGGTTTGAGTTTCAGTCCAGCTTCACAGATCTTAACGAAAACAGCCTTGAGATGCTCCAAATAGTCAGTAAAGGTAGCGCTGAATACAGTGATATCATTAAGATACATGAGGACACAAGAAAGTTTTAGGTATTGTAAGATGGGGCCCATGGCTTGCTGAAATGTGGCAGGGGCATTGCAGAGTCCTTGGGGCATACAAGTGGGTTCAAAGAGACCCTCTGACGTGATGAGTGCAGCCTTTTCTTGATCTTCAGGAGATAGGTCAACCTGCCAGTACCCCAAAGCCAGGTCCATAGAATAGAAAAACTTGGAACCACCCAGCCGTCTGAGAGCATCATTGATTCTGGGCAAGGGGTACAAATCTTTCTTAGTGAGAGAGTTCAGGCGGCAATAATCCGTTACAATGTGGTGTCCCCCATATTTCTTCTTGAGAATCAGTAACAGGGAAGCCCAAGGACTTTGGGAAGGAGCCAGTAACCCGGTGTCCAAAAGCTGCTTGAGTTCTTTAGACACCTGAGCATCTTTCACCCTACTACAGCGGTATGGTTTAGCATAAAAAGGAGGCGCATCCCCAGTATCAATCTGATGGATGACTCCCTTAGCTAGGCCATAGTCTGTAGGTCCAGGGGCAAAGATGTCACTGAACTGATTGAGTAGGTCTGATATGTTCTTTTGTTGAACAGGAGACAATTGGGGGAAATCAGCAGCAGTGAACAAGGAGAGAACTTGCAGGTCATCTTCAGGTAGTTTGAAACCACTGAACGTTCTGAAGGGGTAGAGGGAGGATACTTGTTCTGCTCCAAGTATCCAACCATGACCTACAACCTGACCTATGTTTACTTGCATGGGCAGGGCCGTCAGATTAGCAAGCAGCAATTGCACAGGTTCTTTGTGAGTTTGGTCTAAAATCCCCGGACACAGGCAAGGCTTGGTACAACTTGAGGATTCAGGTGAGTAAAGCTCCAAGAAGGACTTTTCAGGTAGCTCATAGGAGATCTGGGAGTCAATCACCACTTGAGAGCCCAGGGGGATGGTGATAGCAGCTGGCGCTAGCAGAGTTACCCCTTCTTCCGCAGGGAAGGAAGGAGGAGGGGTACACATGTTGGAGGAGTGAGTCCTATACTTGAGGGAGAAGATACCCATAGGGTACTCAAGCACGCAAGTTTTAAGACGTTTGCCTGGGAGGCGCAGAGGTTCCTCAAAAATCAAAGGAACTTCATATCCCAAGAGCAAAAGGTATCCATCTTGTAAGTTTACAAACTTGTTATATTTGCGGAGGAACTGAGTACCAACCAAGAGGTCATAGCTTTCATTCTCTAGGACCACAGCAGGGGAGGCAATAAGGAGTTTCCCAAACCTCATGGGTAGAGCAGAGTAGGCACCAATGGCTTGAGTTTGGGCCATACCAGCTGTGCCATACAACTGCGTGTAGTTGAGGTCAGGGGCCAACTTAAGTTTCTTCATTAGCTTGGAAGATACCATGTTGACTGGGTAACCCGTGTCCAAGATGGCCTTGATTTTGACCTTTTAGATTGATACTTCCACGTGGGTTGTATCTTTCCCAAAGGGAGGCAAGACTGCCAACACATCTTGTGCAGCCTCTAGCTCCTTGTCCCATTTGGCCAGCATACACCGCAACGCAAGGATTTCCTTATACACAGTCTATAGTGGAAGAGATACAGTTACATTGTAGAAAAGATCTTTGGCTAACTCTGCTGCTTCTTCAGAGTTGTCACCCAAGACGGGAGGTCAATGGGCTTGAGCTAGGTAAGGGCGAGCTACCATGGACTTAGCTTCACTTGGAGGTACCCGGGAAGTGGTGGTTTCCTTCCCAGAGCAAATCTTGTAGGGTACCAAGATAGTTTCTGGAACAGCAGGACAGAGTAGCCATAACTATCAGAGTCTTCACTATCAGAATCATCAGGCTCTGAATCACTGGAGAGGTTGTGAAACAGATGAAGAATATTTGGGCCAGAGGAAGAGGGAGCTTCCTCATCAGACAGAGGATCAGGATGAGATGGGGGAGATTGGTCAGCAGAGATTGTCTCCATTTCTAAGCTGACCTCTCTTTTCCTGCCTGCTCCTTGGGATTGCAACCTTCCACTCAAGGATTAGTGCAAGTGCGCAAGTGGTGTCCAATCTGGCCACAGTTATGACAGTCCTGTCTCTTAGCATGTCCACTAGTACCCAGAGTCATAATGTGTGGCGTACAAGAGGTAGTCCCAGCATTGTTGGCTTTATTCTCACGCACCACTGTACCTCCATATGTCAGATGCATGTCTTGTAAGAGCGTCTTAATACTCTTCATGGAAGTGAGTAAAGCCTTGTGTGCCTTAAAGTGTAGACATAGAAGCTGGTTCACCTTCAAAGCATTGGAACAAGCCGTGTAAGCTTCCTGGGGAGTTCACTGTCGGCTAGTAATTAACTGTTGGCCTTCAATGTAGAAACAATCTGCAAACTCAGCCAGGGTCTCCTTGGGTTTGAAAGCAATATGCATAAATGCATCCTTCTTGACTTCCAAGCTGAGGTCTCCTCCAAACTCTTCAATAAGGAGGCGCTTCATATCCTCCCAGGTGACAATAGAAGGGAGCTCAGGGACTACAACTTCCTGGCAAGTGGGATGGAGGCAGGTAAGGATGTGTTCCTTCTTAAGTTTTTCAGTAGCCCTGTGCATTGCAGTTTTGTAAATGGTCAGAAAAGCAGCAATGGTAGAGGTCTTGGGATCAAATATCTGCTTGAAGTCCGGCTTATAGTTCAGGTCAATGGACAAAGACAAGGACTGGCTGTTCTCACCAGAGTTGAGGACGTTAATGTGAGGGTTGCCCTCAAACTTGGATTCAGCAGTAGGTTGTCTAGTCCAGAAAAGTTGAAGGCTTTCCTCTAAAGTGTCCAAGGTAGAGCTATTCTGCCCACTAATGTCTTGGGAAGTTGTGGCAGCAGTCCCTAATTCATTAGTCTTGATTTGTTGTACTGCTAAGGTGCCAGCAATCCCATTGACACGGGTAGCCAAGGCGGTGGCCTGAGTGACCAATGGGGTGACTTGTCCATTTAGAGTCTCTGTAAAGCGGGAGAGGTTTTGGACCTCTCTTTCCAACGTGTCTTGCCTATCAGCTATATCATTTGTTACTTCAGCAAGTTAATCTAGAGCACGCGCACAGTAGACCCAGGGTTGACCTTCTAAGCCGGGGCAACAACCATGATTGTCATGAGCAGGAGTATTAACAACCTCACCTTCTTCTTCATCTTTAGATTCAGATGACAAACCTTCAGAATTAGAGAGGCGCTGTCTTAAGTACTTGATTTCACCTCGTAGAGTAGCCACCTGATCAGTGAGGGAGGCAATACAAGGATCAGGCATAGGTTCAACTGGAGGGGGAGGTTGCACAGAAGCTTGGCGTCTAGTAGTAGCCTTGAGCTTGGCTATGGCCTCCCATACTTTGGTTTCAAAATCAGAAGGGGTCCCGGCAGGAGGAGCGGGAGGAGTCACCTCAATAGAAGCCACTCAATTGTCCACATAAGTTTGCACTTGGTATAGAGTGTTGCCTAGAGCAGCCTTATCCAGACCATATTGATGCTGCAGGTGTTGGCCCCAAGTATCAACATGAGCTCCTATCAATTTGAGTTGTGAGTTGATATGCTCTCTGAATTAATTTAGTTTGCTAACCAGAGTCTCAAAATCCTGCCGATGGTTAAACAGAAAAGCCTCAATTTGCTCACGCCAGGCTGCCTGATGTTCATCCAATTTGCATAGTCAATCTTTTATGTATCCAGGAAGCAAGGAGCAAAGGGATTTCTGGGAGGTGGTTAAATATTTCTGTGACGCCAACAAGTTGCGCTGGTTGTCAGAAATACAAGCAAAGAGACTATGTGACCATTCTTGGTAGGGCATATTTTGAGCGTGGTTATTTGAGACGGCGGAGGCTACTGCATCTAGCAATTGATTCTGGGATCCCAATGCAAGTTGGTGGTGGACTAGGGCAGTTTGGATGAACGGGTTAACCAACACATCAATAGTATACATGGATTCCATCAACGCAGGAGGGAGACCAAAGTCCAAAAGGAAGGAGTACAGGTCTTTGGAGGCGTACCCGGGACAGAGGCCAGGGATAGAGTGCATGGCTACCGTTCCAGAGTGAAGAAGGGAGCGGGCGGCAGCACAGGCTTGCTCATAGTTGAGAGAGAAAGTAGGAAGGGGGCCCACGAGGGCCTGGGAGACAGAACTAATACCATAGGATTTGCAGGAGCATTGGTAATGTCTTCTTCTAGGGGAGGAATAGAAACTTTGGGGTGATCTGGTACTTCAGAAACAAAAGAAGAGGGACCAGAGAATGCGCGTGGGAACAGGGTAACCAAGGGGCTTGCAGCCCCTGTAGTGAGCACCATTTTGTTGTGTTCAGCTCCAGGGGACAACATCCTGGAGGACACAGCGAGAAATCTTTATTAAAAGATATTTGAGGTTCAAAGCTAGCCTTGGGTTAGCCTTCAGGGCAAAATTAAGGGTACATACCTTAATTTCCTGGAAAACAAGATATAAAAGTCCTTTTGGAAAAAAGGACAGGAAAAGCTTGAAGATTATAAAAGCCAACACAAATGTTGATAAACTTAAACTTTATTTGGAATGAAGATTCTACTTTAAATAGTAGACAATGGTCAGAGATCACTCAATAGGAAGACAGAGTGGCTGAGGGGATCACACTGGGATGAGGTCATACCAGGATCAACCACAGACAGGTACAATAATCTGGAATTGGTGTATATTGGACCAGACCCATTTGCAGAAGGCAAATAATTTCCAAACTCGAATGCAAAACCAGATAAATATTTACAACTATCAATATTTGAAGGGCAAATCAAAATAGCATTAATAGTGCAATTTACAACAGTATTTGATTACTTGCATTTTAAATTAATAGCTAACCCCATTCAACCATATCAAACTGGCTTATCTGTATAGATTACCTGACTCTAGAAGGTAGGACACGCCATCTCAAAAACAGCATCTCAAAAAACGCCATCTCAAATTTAATTTGAGATGGCGTTTTTTGCGTTAGTGATTTTGAATCACAAAAAAAATAAAAAACAATAAAATAGTTAAAATTTACATATACTTTTATAATACGGCATCTTGAATTTACGCCATCTTGATTCTGTCACTTTGAGTCAGATTAATTAAATCTTATTTTGCTAACTTTATTTACATATGAAATCACTTAGTGTGGGGTGTGTTTACGCCATCTTGACTTTATGTCATTTTGAATTACGCCATCTATCCTAAACTAAAATAATTTAATACCTGAACTAAAATAAAGCCTGTGGTATAGTGCCAGAAGATGTTCCTATAGTATTAATCTAAGACACTTATAAAAGGAACAACCTAAAAAGACGCCACTATGATAGTCCTTCTAGTGATTGTCATTGCTGGGTAAAAAAAACCAGTTTGGTTATATGTAATTTATAACTTTATTATACATGGATACACTGATAAAGGTTTCATCAATAAAATATTTTAATAGTGATTTTAATATAGAATAGGGCAATTACGCCATTTTGATTTACGTCACTTCAAATTCCACCGAGTTTCACATCACCCAATTGATTCAAGGCGCACAATGAATAGGGGAAAATAAGGGGAAATTACATACAACGCCAGGCTAAGCTATATTGATTCCCCCACCGCAATTCTTGCTTTCCACTTTTCAAAAGTATAGTTTCACATCTAAAACCACTTAAGCAAAAAATGTAAGAAAACATATGAAAATTTGCAAATATATATATATTGACCTCCTCTAAACAACTGGGTACTTTTTAACCCCAGTTGTATAAGCTAGTTTTTGAGAAATTCAAGTTTTACTCTTTGGCCTGGTTGAGGTAGCTCCACCGTAAATTTGTTAATTTAATATAAAAAATGGTCAAAAACACTATGTTTTTGAGCTACGGCATCTCAATTACGTCACTTCAAAAATGCCATCTTGAGAGCAAGTTTTCAGTCAAAACTCAAAGTTTTGCCTACTTGTGTTACTAATAAAAAAATTATTTTTTCAAAAAAAACATTGAAATTTTGATAGTATATATTATTTGATCTTCTCTACAATTCTATGTAAAAAAATTGATACTTTTATATTAAAAACATTCTTGTTTTTCTCTTTAAAAACAACCCCTAAATTGCTCATATTTTGATACTAATTCACTTTCAGATGCCTCTCAAGCCTACCACCAAAGCTGCGTCCAAGGCCTCCAAGGCCTCAAAGTCCAAGACCACTCCTCCAAAGGCCAAAAAGGACAAAACTACCCCTAAAAAGCAGCCTGCTAAGGGTAAAGCTCCCCCCAAGACCCCTACGCCCTCACCAGAGACTGAGGAAACAAGCCCAACCCCTCCCCATTCTCCTTTTGTTTACTCCCCGTCAGACCCTCAAGAGAACTTATTCAACTTTAACCGCCACTCTGACCCCACTTCAGAGCCTGAGGATGAAGAAGAGCATGAGCCTGAGCCTGGTGCTCCTGCAGATGAGCCAATTGAGCTCTGATCTTAATACCATCCATAATATATGCAACAGAAATGGCTCCTTTGCTGTGCCCCCAACTTACCCTACCAGCTATCCAATTATGACCAAGAAAGGGGGTGCTGGCTTTGTCCACAAGGGCTACAGCTTCAGCTGCAACCACGAGATGAAGCTCATCTGTCAGCATCACTTCAAATGTGATAATGTTGGCTGTCCAGCTAGATTCACCACCTATGGGTTCACTCGTTTTAAAGCCCTGAGTATTGGGCATGACTGTGCCGAGCCCTTTGATCCGCTGTATCAACTGATCTGCTGGTTTCTTTGCCAGGTCATACCAACCACCAAAGACCAAACTGCAACTGAGGTCGTAAATGATGCACTCATTAATCTAAATGATACCCAACTGGTAACTGTTGGTGGCGCCTCAAAACTTCAGAGATATCTCACTGACCAGAGATATGCTCTGAGCACTGAAGGCGTCAGTGCTTCATCAATTGACCAGTTGATTTTAACTGAAGAGCAAAAGCTTTCACGGCACGAAGAGGGATTTCTCCTTCACAATGATGGGCAACATGCCCCAGAGCGGATCATCTGCTTTGCTACCTCCCAGGATCTTTGCAACCTTTTAAAATGCAAGACCTGGCTTGCAGATGGTACCTTTTCCACCTGCCCAAAGCTCTTCAGCCAGCTTTGGAATATCCATGGGCAGGTTGGAAATATGGTTCTTCCCCTTGTCTTCTTTTTCCTTCCTAACAAGAAGCAAGAAACCTATGTCCGGGCTCTAACAATATTAAAGGCCAAGCTTGATGAGATCCTCCCCACCTTTGAAGAGGAGCCAAAGGAGACTAGAGGGCGCAAGAAAAAGGCCCAGTCAGAGGAAGCCACCTCCATCAAGAAAAAGCCTAAAAGCCTTCCATACCATGAATACCTGGTAGTAGATTTTGAGCAGGCTCAGGCCAATGCTTTTATTAGAGTCTTCAAGAGCTTCCCTCAGGGATGCTACTTTCACTTTTGGCAGGCACTCTGCCTCTGCCTTCAAAAGTGCTCTGACCTCCATGAGCTGGTCTACACTGAAGGCACTAAAGAAGCAAAGGACGTGTTCAACTGCTTTGCTGCCCTTGCCCTTGTGCGGAAGGAGGAAACCAATGCCTTCTACAATGCCCTCCTCCACCACCCCTATATCATTGCCAACCAGGCAGCCTTTGCTCCATTCATGGAGTATTTTGAAACTCATTGGGTTGGAGTGTTTCAAGGAGCACGCTGCATCAGAAAAGGCAGTGAATCAATCACATGGAACTGCTTTAAGCAGGTAAAGGATGGCCTAATCAAGACCACCTCTTCTCTTGAAGGGTGGCATAGTCAATTTGCCACAAGGGTCTGGGTTCAGAAGCCCAAATTCAACAAAATCATGGTCCATCTCAAGACTCAGCAGGCCATCTCCGCACGCCTCTTTAAAACAGGCATCAAGACCAAGGATGATCCCCCCAAGCAAACCAAAGCGGTGAAAAAGTACACTGAAATCAGCAAGGTGGTCCTCACTTACTATCCCAAGGATAGCAAGCTTGAGCATCTTCAAGCCATCTCAGTTGCTCTTTCCACTAATGTTTAAGCCTATTTCCAATAAACACCACTCTATCTTCTCTCTTTTTCCCTTTACTTTTATCATTATTTTAGTTTTATTTAGTATTTGGTACAATTCTATGCTTATTTTAAAGTATAGTTTGTAGTTAAAATCAATGAAAATAGTTTTTTTAGGATATTTTAACTTTTGGACTTTACGCAACCTTGTTGCTACTAATTGGCCCCATTTTTCTATTGCAGATTTGGAATTATGAGGCTTTTTTAAGCTTATAAATGTTTTTTGAATTTTATTTTTTGAGAATTTTTTAGGGTTTTTTGGGGGTTCAAAAATCTAAAATTTTAGAGCCGTTTTTTCTTAGTCGAAATGCCATAAATCAAAATGGCGCTTTTACTAGTAAATCAAGATAGCAGAAATTCAATATGCTGTATTTTGAGATGCCGTTTTTCAAGATGCCGTTTTTGAAATGGTGTGTCCTACCTTCTAGAATGGGTGGATTAAAATTGGAAAGGAAGCAGCAATTGTTTGAGATCCTTTTATATGATTAGATGCTTAAACTCTGCTGATGATTGAACTGACCAATGAAAAGAGAGTTTGATCAGTTTTAAATATATTAAATTGAAAAAGATACATAAATTTTAGTTTAAGTACAGGATGGTTGGCTTGGAAATTTTGAATCTATCTATTCCAAAGTGAAATGATATAATATTCCAATTGGATGCATCAGCTGATCCAAGTGGCTGCATATTGTTTCAGAGTAAACCTTGCTTGCCACAGCTTCATCCCAAAAGAATATCAGTGGAGTAAACTGGCTATGATAAAATTATGATTCAATATAATGATTTTCATGAAATTCAGAGGACGTAAATCATTTTTTCAGATGATTTCAATCAAAATGGTACCAAACATGATAGCTCTAGCTGCTGAGATATATAGTTAAGTGCTGGAATCGGGTTTACGACATGTTCAAAGGCTCAGACTCGATTTGAAATTATCTAATTTTACTTTTAATGTACACTAAAAAACTAAAATCAATGTATCTCAGTGAATACTAAGCCAATTTTGATGTCCAATAGCTTATTTTAAAGATGCAGATCAGCTATACATTTTGAAGGGATTTAAAAACCAAATACTAAATTTTAAAATAATTGGTTTAGCCTTATTAAACTCAATAGTGATACTATACTTATTTAGGTTTAGTCTTTATTTAAACTTGAAATATATGATTTAATTTTAATTTTTAAATAAATATAATTTAAATTACCTTTTAATAAGGTACTTAAATAAAATTTTAATTAAATATGTGATAAGTAATTCAAGCCTATAAATACAACAAAATATATTTAATTGCTTTATTAAATTCAACTTTAATTCTGTCCTTGGACGGGGCAACCACCTAGTAAAATATATTATCAACCAAAAGTGATAGCTTACACGAGATTGTACAATTATGGTTGGTCAAAATGCAGACCCATATTGGATTGTGCTTGGTTACCGTACAATCCATGTAGATTTGTTTTGTGCCTTTAGGAGCAGGTCATAAGATGATTTGTGACTAACCATCAGGATCACAAAACATGTTGTGGCAAGTGAAGCTTGGTCACCACAAATTGTGAGGATTTTAGTGCCTGCCCCTATTCTAGCTATAACCCTTCCCTGCTTTGATAAGACTTGTTCAGATTTGGTATGGCAATGTGAAGCAGAATAGTATGGATTTGGATTGGTTGAGGAGAAATCACTAGAGGCCAGTCTGCTTTGCATTTTGGCGCAGACATATTGGATATTGTGGGTAATTGGGTAGCATGTCATTCAGGCCAGATCTTCCAAAGTTTTAGAGGGTGGGCAATGTCATTTATCAGTGGGATTCAATTGGACTTGCCTTAACAGCTAACTAGAGGTTTGGATTGCCATGTATGGTTTGTTTGTTATTAGGGTTGGGACGGGCACCAAAATCTACATAATTGGTTTTGTAACTTTGTCAGTTGAGCACAATTCATTTTGTGACCTTCATGTCACATCACAATTCATGCAGATTGGTTTTGTGTTTTTAGGGGGCAGTATACAATTTCAACTGACACATTTTGTGTCCTGCTCCAAAAGTCACAAAATAAATCTGCATGAATTGTGATATGACCAAGCACAACCTCATATGGTTTTGTGTTGTGTCCAATCATAAGTATGTAAGCTATTCCTTTCAATCAAAGTAGTTATTTATGTTTATTTTGATTTGTGTTTTAATATAATTATCTAAAGCAAACTGTGGTATGATCAAATCTATCATTGTGAGGTAATGGTAGGTAAATCTTTAATAAATTTGATTTAAAAAATAAAGTCCCACAACTGAAACTGCTCTAATTTTACATCCTGTGCCTTGCACAAAATGACACCATCTGTTTCACCCTTGAGAGCCATTCTAATTTTACATCCTGTGCCCCTTCACAAAATGAAATCATCTGGTTCATCCATGAAAACCACCTTCCTTTTATATTTTGTGAACTACACAATGGAGTGAGGCACAAATTGTGACCTACTCTAAAAGTTGTGATACAAACTCACATGGATTGTTTTGTGAACCAATCCAAAACATCCAAAAATGGTTTGGCGGCACTGTGTTTGCACAATTGCTGTTTCCGTCCCTTCCCTATTTGTTATAGATTTGTAATAAAATCTAACTCTGGTTCGATGTGGGGATCCCAAAAGTGTAAAGATGTGATGAGTAGGGAAGGGACAAAAACAGCAATTGTGCAAACACAGTGTCACAAAACCATTTTTGGATGTTTTGGATTGGTTCACAAAACAATCCATGTGAGTTTGTATCACAACTTTTAGAGTAGGTCACAATTTGTGCCTCACTCCATTGTGTAGTTCACAAAATATAAAAGGAAGGTGGTTTTCATGGATGAACCAGATGATTTCATTTTGTGAAGGGGCACAGGATGTAAAATTAGAATGGCTCTCAAGGGTGAAACAGATGGTGTCATTTTGTGCAAGGCACAGGATGTAAAATTAGAGCAGTTTCAGTTGTGGGACTTTATTTTTTAAATCAAATTTATTAAAGATTTACCTACCATTACCTCACAATGATAGATTTGATCATACCACAGTTTGCTTTAGATAATTATATTAAAACACAAATCAAAATAAACATAAATAACTACTTCGATTGAAAGGAATAGCTTGTATACTTATGATTGGACACAACACAAAACCATATGAGATTGTGCTTGGTCACATCACAATTCATGCAGATTTGTTTTGTGCCTTTTGAAGCAGGGCACAAAATGTGGCAGTTGAAATTGTGTACTGCTCCCTAAAAACACAAAACCAATCTGCATGAATTGTGATGTGACATGAAGGTCACAAAACCAATTGTGTAGATTTTGGTGCCCGTCCCAACCCTAGTGATGAGTTAAGCTTGATTGATAAATTTATGTTTACTTTGCCATGCTTGCATCCCGGTCGCTATCGATGCTTCGTTGCTGCGCCAGCATTTCCTTTTCGGTTAATCCCGCTCTTAAACTTCCTATTTTCTAATATAGATGGTTATTTGGGATCTGTTATGTGGCTCTGGCTAGGTCGGCCCAGCTCCATCTGGTCTCTAGCTCTCGGGCGCCCCAACAAACATTTGTTTTAGTTTTAAATAAATATATCAAACTTCCGTCTTGACTAAAACGGCACAGAGCCGCAGCTGGGCCGGAGTTATCCTGCATGAGCACGTGGACAAAGCCAATGTTCCACTGCATAAAAATCCAGCATGCAATTATTAAATTAATTGTGCAAGGATCCTTAATAAATGTCTTTCTAAAGGCATCTTAAACCCAAAGCAAGTGATTGGTGGATCTGGTGCAATGAAATTTCAGCATAATACATTGTGAGAAGCCGCCCTTCTCAATACAGCATTCCAATGCATAATGCAAGCATGTATTTAATGCAATGGAGAAAGTGATTGCAGGGATGAATTCCGAAAGCGAAAAGTCAAATTCTGAAGGGGATGCCTTCATCACCAACCCCGTCCATCTTCTGCTTGTGTGTGTGGGTCTGGTGCTAGCCATCTTCATCGCCGCCATAGATGAAACGATTGTTGCAACGGCAATGGGTGCCATTACGAGTGAGCTGAATGGCTCCTCTGAAGTGACTTGGGTTTCTGGGGCTTACCTGCTGACCATCAGTGCCTTTACTCCACTCTACGGCAAGTTCTCGGATATCTTTGGCCGCAAACCTCTCAAACTGTTTGCACTGGCAGCGTTCCTGTGCGGTTCAGTCATGAGTGCCGTAGCCACTGACATGGTCATCCTGGTGATTGGACGTGCCATTGCTGGTATCGGTGCGGGTGGGTTGATTGCCCTGTCCTACATCATTGTTTCAGATGTAGTTCCAATTCACCAGCGCAGTATGTATCTGAGCCTCATCAATATTACGTTTGCTGTGGCCAATGTTGCTGGCCCTCTGGTGGGGGGTCTTCTGGTGGACAATGTAGGATGGCGCTGGGTCTTCTACATCAACGTGCCTGTTGTGGTTATATGTGCCGTGGTGCTCATCTTCTTTATTCCCCTTCCCAAAGCTACAGGAGAGATCGCATCTAAACTGAAGCGCATCGATGTGATGGGAACTGTCTCGTTACTTGTCTGCATTACCTTGTTTGTGCTTGGGATGAACTGGGGAGGGCATGGCTACTCTTGGAGTTCGTTGGCAGTGGTCCTGAGTCTCGTGACAAGCTTTGTGGCTTTGGTTGTGTTTGTTGTGGTTGAGGTTAAGTTTGCCGCGGAGCCGGTGTTGCCGGTGGATGGGTTTAATTTGAATGTCGGCATTTCGTGCTTTATTTCGTTGGTTGCGGGATGGACAATGTTTGTGTTTATCTACCACTGGCCAATGTTCTTCCAGATTGTGATGGGTTCAACAGCGACTGAAGCTGGTGTCCAGCTGCTTCCCATTATGCTTGGTGTATGTGTTTTTGCTGCTTTGTCTGGCTTTGTTGTGACGTATATTGGTTCATACCGCCCTATTATGTGGGTTGGTATGGGGCTATTGGTTGTTGGTTGTTCGTTGATGACAAACCTTTCTCGTGATATATCACGCTTTGAGCAGATAGTATATCCACTCATCATTGGTGTTGGGATTGGGCTCAACATTCAAACTGTGCTTATCTCTGCCCAGGCAGCTGCCGACAAGAAGAGCCAGGCGGCATTGACTGGGTTTGTCACGTTCTGCTTGAACATTGGCGGGGTCCTTGGTCTCAGCATACTGGGGTCCATCTTGAACAGTTTAGTTGTTTACAATATGAAGTCTGATTTTTCTGATGAAAGGATTGGACAAATCATGCAGGATGTTGCTTCAATAAGCCAACTTGGTCAGGATGAACATGCCCTGGTTATGCTAGCATATGCGTCTGGCTATCGCATCACCTTCATGTCTATGATTCCCGTGGTGGCGATGGGGTTTATCGGTGCTATGTTCCTAAAGAATATTCCCATCGAGTCAGATCAGTAAGCATAATCAATTAAAATACTATTCATCAAACCTCTCTTGGATAGATACTTGCTAATACAAAGTAGTATATGCTCCTTTTTTCAAAGCTATGGCTTTTATTTGCACGATTATTTAATTTGATAAGCCAATCATAATCCAAGGCCTGGTTAAATTACTCTGTTAACAATTTAAAATGCCCCATATTTACTATGAATATGTATACGAATTTTATATTTCTATAACTCAGTATTGTAACTGGCTCAATTGAGGGGATTCGCCTCATCCCTGATAATATTATTCCAGCAACGTCGTTTCTGACGCCTTGATTTTTAAACCCTTTATTTCCAGCATCCACAATACAGCGGGTTAAAAACCTGTTGAGATAAGCAAAAAAAGGTTCAACCACAAATCTCTTTAGCCTTTTTGATAGGGCCGGGAGCTCATTCCACAGAAAATGTGCGCTGATTGATGAAAATGTCCAGACATAAAAAATATGCACACCAAACCCAAATTTGTTTCGAACCCCTGGCAGCATAGATGATCGACCAAAAAAAATCATTCCAGCCACAAACAAAGCTAAGATATTTATCATGGGGTTTGAGATAAAATTAGCTCAGTCGCTGAAGTGAAAAACTTGATCCAAGAACAAACCCCTATAGCAACCGAAACAGACAACAACAAAAATCAAATATCAAAACAAATCAGTAATACTGTTACTAGTCCATTCTAATTAAGAGATACACTACAGGGATGAAAATAGAAATGTAGCATTCTGAGTATCTGTATCTAGATGAAACAGATCAAATATATCAATATATACAGCTAAAAGTGCCCCCTTACGACCAAGAATAAAAATATAGACATTTTGAAGCCAATGAGGGATAGGTGATAGGAACAACAAGCTACAGGATTCCTATATATGAACAAATAAAAATACCTCAAATAAGCTACATAGTTGAATTGATCTAATCTTATTTTTCTTCAAAATTTATCTGTAGTAGAATGAACACATCACAACAACAGAGCAACTCAGCCAATAGGAGTATCCACTGACATGAACACTCATATGGGTCAAAAAATAGAGTGACTGTTACCCAGGAGGCATAAGTAGCTCCAAGTTGGGGGTAGAGCCCAAGTCACAAAGACAAAAGAACAACACCAGGCCACCCAGACTGTCAGAGCAGATAGTATTTCCCCTAGAGTTTCAAAGCTGTCTAGGAAAGCCACCAAAGTCACCTTTACTAGAACCGTGAACAACTTCATCATTGAGGGGGTATCCTTGATGTACAACCCTGTGTACTACCAAGATGCTATTCCTGTCAGTCTTATAGATGATGTAAGCCTAATTCAGATACAAGCTTTGAGCCTTATAAAAGTTATGGTGAAGGGCAAGACAACAACAAGGAGCCACAGTGTTATCAAACTGTGAAGGGAAAGAGGGTGCTCAAAAAGGTCCACCCATCTTATGTCCAAGCGTATATTGCCCATGCCTTGGTAGACCCTAATGCGCCATGCCTAGCTCCAGAAAAAACCTGCACCAAGTGATCCCAGACAGCAACCACAGAATCCTCATAAAGCTTATCCTAGACGCTTGTGACTACAGGAAGGCTGCAGCAACCATCAGTGTATCAGAAAAATCAGCGCTTTGGTTGTTCAGTACTACCTGGAACCTAATAGAGTTCTCCTTATGGAAAAACTCAAGGGCATATCAGCCATCCTGAAAGATGACACATCTGGGCAATCAAACAATGGGCCGCCAAAACTGCCAGCTGGACTGGCCAATATATTGACAACAGTTAGATCTGTTTTTTAATAGGGCCATAATTCCATTATACTATTGCGTGGTTAGAGGATTGATGCTATCTTGGAAAAAACTTGGGGTATCTCCATACAATAGGGATAGCCCAATGAGCATTGAGACCTGCCATAAACATGCCAAAGAGTACACTGTGCTAAAGGACAAGGGAACAGTAGAACTCTACTATATTGATGAGTTGTCTGATGTGTCCTCCATGTGCAATGCTTACTCTATGTGCCCAGAGGTGCCAAGGATGGTGTATCCCAATGGATGTCTTTCTGTGCTGTGGGCTACTCAATGGTAGCTGTGGGGTTCCTGGTCACCAGTCCCCATAGTGTGTCCTGGGTTGTAGCCAGGGACCAGCTTGGAGGAGTTGTCATTCTCCAACAGGGGTGAAGGGTTAGTGAGAAGCTTATACTTGGCTTGCATAAGGGCAAACTCCTCCAGTACCTTCCCAATCACCAAGCAAGTGTCTCCACCATATACCTGGACTTCAGCAGGCACTAACCCTTCTTTGGGCCAATACTAATCCTGTAATAGTCTTGCAAACTCTTCTCTGATGAACTCTCTTCCTCTACTCAACATCTCCAAATGTCTTATCACCTTCTCCCACTCCTCCTGGGAAGATTTACTAGAGGCAAACTTCCTGCACCCTAGGCAATAGGATTCCTCATCCCCTGGACTAGGATAGAAAATATGGGGCAATTGACTCATGAGACTTATATACTCTTTTCACATGGAAAATTCAGATAGAGGTCATAATAGGTGCTTTATTCTTTGTCAGAAGGAAGATCCCTTTAGAAACCTTCTGAGATATAGCCTTAGAGTAGGGAATAAGAAAAGATTTGTGCCAATACTTGGAGTCCTTTAACAATATCTTGGACTCCTTGTACTTGGTCTTTGACTCCTGCTCCTTGGTCTTGGGCTCCTGCGCTTTGGTCTTGGGCTCCTGCACTTTAGTCGTGGGCTCCATTGTCTTAATCTTAAGCTCCTGTGGTCTGAACCAGCTCTGGCTTTCTATCCTTGGTCTTCTGCTCCTTCTGTAGCTTTGGTGGCCTTTGTAATCCACTTGATCCAGTCCCTGAAGAGTCTCAGATAGCTCTCCCTTTTATAGCCCCTTGTTTCAGACCAAAAACCTCTCTTAGAACTCTGGTTCTTTAAAGCTTAAACTATCCTATTTTTCTTCTTCTATAATATATTAAACTTTTAAACTTACTTCATCCAATGAAAGCCCTGAATTTTCCGTTTCTGCTCCCCATTTTTTAGGCTTCAACTCTCAAGTTAAAGCCCTTAAAAAACTGATTAAGTAGGCTCTGGTTTGCAGCAGTCAAACGCCTTGCTTCAATGGTTTCGCCAAAACTGTTTACCCGGATGACCCGTTCCTGACCCTGGTTTGAACTTGAAGCTGTCTTGCTCCGGGTGAACAACTGCTCTGCGTTTTGAACGGTTTTGCCATAATTCATGAATGTTTCCCTGGCAAATCTTTAGCACTTCCACATATGTTTTATTTAGGCAATTTTTGATCCTTCAATTTTTCAACGTTTCTCCGCGTTTCTCTGTGTTTCTTTCAACGTTTTGCACCTTTGAACCTGCCTGTTGCTCGTCCTTTCTCTTTCCTAGTTGTTCTCAGCAAAATTTGCTCTTTTGCCCTCACAGTTTCTCTGTTCTTCTCCCAGCTTCTTTCTGGTCCATTTTCTCTTTAATCTCTTTTCTAAAAATAACATATAGTTCTAACAACCTATAGGTTATTTTTCCTTCTCTTTCTTTTTTCCTATATGATTTTTAATCCTTTTTTAATCATAATCAGGCAGTATTTAATTATTCTTTGGCTGCTTCTTTATATCCAAATTTCTTCTCAAAGTCACTAAACCAGCTCTTCCAGCCTCTGCATTCAGTCTAGCTAGGTCATCCTCTCAGCTCTTCAGTTCTTCAGCACCAACTTCTGGTCCTTTGGCCATCCTACACCATGATCTGCTAGTCCTTCATCATGTCTTCTTGTCCTTCTTCTTATCCTTAACCAGTTCCTCACCAAATCCTCACTAAGAACCTCATTTGTTCCTTTAACACACTGAACCATATTGGTCCATTCCATTCAATATGAATTAAAAGTTCATCAACTAGCCTTCACTGTGACCAAACAGTCCCTATTGCTAGTTTTCTCTGCTAATTCCTTGAACCACCTTGGTTCTTTATCTCAGCCCCCATTACCAGAACTTGTAGACCCAGGCATGAGTCTACATTGAACTGGCGTTTGACTGGGCCCTTGCAAGTGGCAATCCACTTAGGCCATTCAGCCATAAATCTATGTCTATGTGTTGTCTTTACTCACCCAGGTGATGAAGTCTGGGCTTTCAGTTGCAGAGCAATCAGCTCTACTTCTCAGAGGCCTTATCACACCAAGTTCTGAAGCTTGCTTCCCCAAGCAAGCCACCTTGGTGACACCTCTGAGCATGCCTATACCCTCCAATGCTCACTTTGGGTTTCCCCAAAGCTCCCATAGAGGCATAAACAAGGACACTCTACCAGTCTGTTAGACAGGGTGCTTGCTCACAGACTTCCCATAAGCGCATTAGGGTATATTGAGCCCTCAGAGCTCTTCCCCTCCCTGGCAGCCCGCGTTACCCGCCAGGGGTCCAAACCTACTCCCCCCAGACAGACAAAGTTCCCTGCTTGCTATTTCAGTCTTCACCCTCCCGCAGCCACGGTTCCCTGCTAGGTGAAGCACTATAGCCCAAAGCAGCCAACATCTCCTGCTGGGTGGAGGCAACATCTGCCTCTGGTAGTCCTTTGTTACCTACCAGCCAGGCCTTACTTACCCTAGTAGACCATGTTACCTACTAGGCTCCCCCCTACTTACCCCTAGCAGCCCTATGTTACCTACTAGTTTACAACGTTGCCAGCTAGCCACACATTGTCATTCTTCAGCATATTGTCTTTATTTGAAGCTAAAGCAACCCTCGCCTGCAAAACTGCACACATGTGGATCACCACAGTAGCCCTTCTTGGTCCTCTCAGGATTGAATCGTATCAGATAATCAAGGGCTCTGAAAATAGTGATATCTTTCTTGAATTTCTTAGATGGGTTCAGGAGCACCTCAGGCTCACTAGCTTTGGTTTCACTAACATAATTGCAATGGTCCACACAAAAGCAGTTTTGCAGGCAAGGGTTGATCTGGCTTCAAATAAAGACGCTATGCTGAAGGTTGACAGTATGTTGTTGGTTTGTTGCAGATAGAGGCCTAGTAGGGAATAATGGCTACTAGGGGAAGGTAAAGCCTGGCTAGTAGGTGAAAAAGACTACTAGAGGCAAATGTTGTCCCCACCTGGAAGGAGATATTGGCTGCTGTGGCCTAGAGGTCCTCACCCAGCAGGGAACTGTGGCTTCTAGGGATGAGGAATGAGATAGCTCATCAGGGAACTTTAGCTGCTTGGGGTGAGGAGTGGTCCAGCTTGGTAGGTAGTTTGTGCTATACAGGCTGGATGTTGTTTGGACCCTGTCGGGTAACGTGGGCTGCCAGGGTAGGAAAGTGTACCAGCATGGTAGGTAACTTGGCTACCAGGGCTGTAAGTTTTTGGACCCCTGGCGGGTAACGCGGGCTGCCAGGGAGGGGAGGAGCTTTGAGAGCTCTACATACCCTGATACACTTACAGGAGGTCTGTGAGCAAGCAATCTACCTAACAGACTGGTAGGGTGTTCTCATTTATGCCTCTATGGGAGCTTTGGAGAGAACTCAAAATGAGCATTGGGGGGCATAGATTTGCTCAGAGGTGTCACCAAGGCGGTTTCTTGGGGAAGCAGCTGCAGAACTTGGTGTGATCAGGCCTCTGGGAATTTAAAATGATTACTTTGTGACTGAAAGCTCAGACTTAATCACCTTGGTGAGTAATGACAAGTGTGTAGACTTTATTGATCTATGGTTGGATGGCCTAGGTGGTTGCCACTTGCAAGGGCTCAGTCAAACACCAATAACAATGTAGACTCATGCCTGGGTCTACAGGTTTTGGTAAAAGGGACTGAGATAAAGAACCAAGGTGGTTCATAGTAGGGGATCAGCAGTGAAGACTAGTAAGAAGGACTGTATGATCACAGTGAAGGCTAGTTGAAGGACTGTTGGTTCATGTTGAAGTTTGGAAACAAGATCATGATGCAGGAATAGTTCAAAGGATTGGAAGATCATGATTCAGGAGTAGCTGATCATGAGGCAGGAGCAGCCAAAGGACCAGGATGCAAAAGTAGCTGAAGGACTGGTTTAAGCTGTTTGAAGACTGAAATGGGCTGTTTGTTGACTAAGATGGACTGATTGCTGGCTAGGCTGAAGAGCTAGAAGATTTGGTGGAAGAACTGGCTGAAGGACCAGAAAATGATAGTGCAGAACTAGCTATGAGCTGAAAGATGACTTAGAAGGACTAGCCAGACTAGATACAGAAGCTAGAATACTGGTTTTGGATTCTTAAGAAAGGAAATCATAAAAAGAAGCAGTTAAATAATCATTTAATACTGCCAATAATATAATATGAAGAAAATGATAAGGAGCGCCTTTGGGGAATCTTTGAATATTGAATTAAGAAGAGAAGAAGAAGTATATTTTATTGGATAATACTTTAGACTTATATAGCTTTAGCTGTGGCATATATTTTAGTTAGATCAAACCTAGGGGTTGGTCATGTGCAGGATGGGTTCAAGTTGCTGGATACCTGGACAGTCATGTGATATTGGTTTGTTGCCATTTCCGGTATGTCAAACGGTATATTAGAAAGGCACCAAATTGGGCAATGACTGGATGTTAAGTGGGATGACAGTAGCCAGAATATTTGTACATCCAGATCCTTGACAAAATAATTAATTATTATATTAATTCAAAGAGAAAAGAAAGGAAATATTTTACAGTGTTTAAACTGTAAATTTATTAAGATTTAATTGTGTGGGAAAAAGCTGGAAGGAGGCCAGAAACAGAACAGAGAAATTGTGAAGGCAAATAGGCAAATTTTGCTGAGGACAACTAGGAGAGGCAAAGGGCGAGCAACAGGCAAGTTTGAAGTTGCAAAACGTTGAAGAAAATGCAGGGAAACACGGAGAAACGTTGAAAAATTGAGGGTTCAAAATTCCCCTATGTAAAACATAGGCAAACGTGCTTGAGATTTGCCAGAGAAAAGTGACAGGAATTACGGCAAAACTGTTCAAAACGTGGAGTAGTTGTTTATCCGGAGCAAGACAGCTTCAGGTTTGAATCATAGTCAAGAGCAAGTCATTAGGGTGAACTTTTTGGCAAAACTGTTGAATTGAGGAGTTTGATTGGCTGCAGGTCAAAGTTTATTTTATAAGTGTTTTAAGGGCTTTAACTTGAGAGTTAAAGCCTAAAAAATAAGGTGCAGAAGCAGAAAATCCAGAGCTTTCATTGGCTGAAGTAAGTGAGAAGGTTTAATATATTATAGAGAGAGAGAAACTGGATAGTTTAAGCTTTGGAAAACCAGAGTTCTGAGAAAATTTTTGGTCTGAAACAAGGGGCTATAAAAAGGAAGATATCTGAGGCTTTTCAGGGACTGGATCAAGTGGATTAAAAAGGCCACAAGAACTACAGAAGGAGAGAAAACCAGGTTAAAGGTGCAGAAGCCCAAGTTAAATTAGTAAAAGCTGAGGATAAGAATCAGGAAGCCAAGCAGAGTGCAGGAGTCCAGGACTAGGAGCAGGAGCCCAAGACTACAGATCAGGAGCCCAAGACCAAGTACAAGGAGTCCAAGAGATTGTTGGAGGACTCCAATTATTGGCAAACCCATATTGTTTTCCATACCCAGACAATATATCAGAAGGTTTCTAAGGGGATCTTCCTTCTGACCGTGAATAAAAGCCTATTACAACCCCTGCCCAAATTTTCCAGTATTCAAAAACCAACCCCTATGAGTGAGCTACCCCATATCTTTTACCCTAGTCAAGGGGAGGAAGATATATATTGTCAAAGTTGTAGAAGATTTGCCACCAGTAAGTCTTCCCAGGAGGAGTGGGAAAGATTAACTAGGCATCTTGAGATGAAGGATAGGGGAAGGGAGTTTATAGGAAATGAGTTTACTAGGTTGTTAAAGGACTGGTACAGGCCCACCCAGGGTTTAGCGCCCGCTGAAGTACAGGTGCATGGTGGGGATGTCCGCCTAGTAATTGGAAAAGTACTGGAAGAGTTTACAGTCATGCAGGCTAAGTATAAACTTCTAGCAAGCCACCTACTACTGCTAGGAAATGTCAACTCCTCCAAGCCGGTCCCTGGCTATGACCCAGGACACATTTTGGGGACTGGTGACCAGGAGCCCCACAATAATTGTGTTGGATAATGTTGGGCTCCACAAGGTGGCTAGTATTCTTTAGAAATTCCCAATGATTGAGACAAGAATGAAAATTGGCTCACAGCAATTGACTACAGCTCATATGTGCTTATTTTCCTCCCTGTCTATTCACCATCCCTGAACCAAATTTGAGAGGTATTTGAGCGGCTTAATCAACCTTTCCAGCAAGGCTCCACTACTGGGCCCAAGACCTTGTTTGATCTGCTGCATTCTGGGGTCCACACCCCTCCATTAGAGACAGTGGCAAAGTTCTATACCCATTCTGATAGGTATACCCTGGATTGTCTTATTAAACAGCTGACCAATTAAAAGTCAGCTTATCTTTTATCTATTTTTCTATTTTTATCTAAGAGTTTATATAGGTTTTCACTATTCATAATTCTGGCAATTAGACATTGAGTTCAATATAAATTAACAGATTAAATAAAAGTTGTTTGGCATTAAAATCAAAAGACTTACCAAATCAAATAAGATTAAAAAACTAAAAGATTCAAATGAAAATATAGATATGATAATATTTTATTTCCATGAAATAAATCTATCAAGGGTTGGATCAGTAGAGGGCTCCAGGACAAGTTTTTTGGTGGATTGGATATTTTTATGGCAAGGGCATAGGTTGACACGGCTCCCTAGCTGAGTCACTTGCAGCAGCTTGAATACAGCAATCTTGGGATACAGTTGAACAGAAGAATTTTTTGGTGGCAGCCATCCCAGAGGCAGATGCAAGAACAACTGCATCATGGATAGCATGTTCAATTGAGCTATATCCAGGAGCAATACTATTTCTGTCTAGATATTGTTGCACTTTATTTAGTTTAATTGTAATATCAAGGGTGTTGTGGGCCTCTGCTTTCATTCCCATCAATATAAAAAGACCTTGTAAAAAAATTAAGTGAAGTCTCTGCCCTGTTTTCAGGGCAGAAACCTCACATAATTTTTTATGAAAGATTCTGTAGATTCAGCCCCTATTGGCAAAAAGTTGGGATTGCCATAAAATTTTCATGAATTCACCAACTTAATAGAATGGTTTTCATCTTATCATATAAAAAGCAAGCTGTTCTGGGATAAAAAATACACCATTAATTTAGTGAATTCAGGTAAAATGATTTGAAAGTTCCACATTTTTGCCAAGAGGTTCTGAATCTACAGTACTAATATTATTTTTAGAAGGTGATTGTAAAGGTTTTCTATGATAAGAAGCATTTTTGGTATTTTCAGAGCACCAGAAAGTGCCCAAAGTCTCCTAAGACTCTCACTTTCCAGGGCACAGCAACAGAGAAACTAGCTGTAATGTCACATATTTTTCCTTAAAACTTTTCCCTATATATTATATTGTGTAATCAGTTAGGAATTAGGATTTGATTTCCTCTTGTCACTTCCTCATCTTGGGGAGGTTTAGTTATAGCATTGTTTTAATGAAGTCACAGTCAAGTAGGATAAAAAGCTTTCAGAAGCCAAGTGTGATTTAAATAGAGAAAGGTGAGGCTTAAGGGCCAGCTCAGAGCTGCAAACTGCCACTCATAGTATGTTTTATCATTTGCAATTTAGCAAGATTTTTATTTAATAAATAAGTTTTTTGTTAGTTTATCTAACATCATGTGGCATAATTCTGACATCAGAAACAGCTGACACCCAATGTGTGGAATATAGTTACTGTAGAAGGTCTGTGTTGCATGTGGCTTTAAAATTTGCCTCACTATGCCTTCATGTTTGCCCAAGAAAATTAAAATGATGATATTTTAAAAAAATTATTTTACCTTTGTTGATTATATACTTCTGGGAAGTATAATAAACAAAATAAAGTGGGAAATTAAAAAGATAACAATACTTTATTGTTATGAGTTTAGAGTATTATATAGTATCATGGGAAGCCATATACTGTCCATGTACGTCATGGGAGTCATGGGGCTTATCTGAGTAAGGTTCCTCATAAGTCACAAGGCTTAATCAAGCTGTGTTCCGCTTAGGATCTGGATTGTTTAACCCCCCTAATAGATGGTCAAATGATAGTGGTGTCACTGACTTAAAGACTAGTTGGTGAGCCATTTTGTGATTTATTTGGTGAACTACTTGGGGCTTTAATTTCCTGAGAGGGAATAATCAAAGATGTTGCAACATCTCCCCCTGGGGTGCTAAAGGTGGAACATTGAGAATTTTCTTAAGAGTGCCAGGATTTGGGCTTGGTATTGATCCAGCTTTGCGTTGAGTACAGGAAGTTAGGAATTACATTGTGCTGTTCTTGCCTTGTATAGGCAGAGGCGTTCATGGTGCATATGTTTGAGCTCTTTTCAAGCAACAATGCCTTTGATGAGGTGGGTGTTGTTTGGCTTGACTTTCATGACAATGCCAAGTCCTTGTAATCCTGTATCCAACTTGTGTATGTTGTGGTTAAAAACCCAGATTTTGTCCCCAACTTGGAAGTGTTCTTGTTGTAGTGGGATTTCTTCTCTCTCAACTTTTTCCTTTTCCTTTTTCTCTTGGTCCTTCCTGGCACATTGTATGGCAGGATCACTATTTTCTGGTACTTTCTTAGGTGGTGGTAAATGTGGTCCTGAGGTTGTGCTAACAATGGCAGGTTTATGTCCATAGACAAGTTCATACAGGCTTTTGCCTTTATTGCAATTAACTTGTGTTCTGCACACTATGAGTGCTGTTGGTAGCATGTCAACCCAGGCTTCTGGATTGTTGGCAGATAACTTACTGAGGACTTCTACTAGGGGACCATTTAGTATTTCTACTCTTCCATTTGCTTGCAGATAATAGGGACTGGCTATGGTGTTTTTATTTATTCTTGGCAAGGTAGACATTTGTGTTGATGGCTTTAAGATCAGTGCCTCTGTCTGTGATCAGAAGTTTGGGTTTTCCAAACTTGGCTATGATTTATTTCCCAATAAATTGTCTTATATTATTGCCTTTATGTTCTTTTATAGCTTGTGCTATAGGCCGTCTAGTTGCATAGTTGGTAGCTATTATAATGTACTTTTTTGCCTTTGTTATTACCAGAAATTTGGTACTATAATATACTTTGTCCACACTTTGAAAGGTTGTGTGATTGACACTGGTATTACTTACTTGGGAGGTGCCTTGGAGTGGGCGTAATTTTCAAAGACTTTTCATTGCTCTAGTACTTCCTTGATATTGTACAGCATGTTGGGTCACCAGTAGTGTGTCTTGAGGTATTCATGCAAGTTCCTGCTTCAGGTGTGTCCCAGATCTCTGTGATATCAAAGGATTGGGTCAATCTTTTATGTTTATGGGTGTAGGGTGCAGTATTACCATTTGGTAATATGTGGTGTAGAGTACCATATACATTTTTGAACAGATGTTTGTTCTTGAGGACTTTCTCTTGGATGTCCATTGGTGTGCCAGGTGGGAACCCTTCTTGGAGATTTTGCATTGTCAACATGGGTCAATTAGGGTCCCCATTAGCACATAGAACATGTTTATTGTATAGTCTTGATAGGGCGTCTGTGGTAAGCATTTCTTTGTCTGGCTTGTATTCAATTGTCATGGGGTACCTTTGTATGAGACTCATCCACTCAGCTTGTCTTCTTGATAGATGTTGTTGTTTATTTAAGAACGCTAGTGACTTGTGATTGATGAGGAATTTGAATTTTTGGGCTCCTTCTTTATAGCATCACCTTTTCAAGAGGCAGTGTACAATAGCCACTAATTTTTTGTTGTGTATGAGATATCTTTGTTTGCTGTTGGATAGTTTTCTTGACTTGTACACCATGGGGAGAAAGTCCTTTTCTGCCGTTTAGATACAGAGTACTCCCTCTATGGCGTAGTCAAATGCATTAGTTTCTAATTCATAGATTCCTTTGCAATTTGGGTACTGGAGGATGAGGCAGTAACCATGTGTTCTTTCAACTGTCTGAAATGTTGATCTCTTAACAGTGTCCATACAAAGTTGGTTGTCTTGCCTGTGATAGCAGATAAGGGGGCAGTCAAGGCACCCCATTCAGGGATTAATCTTCTGATATAGGCTACCATGCCTAGGAATGTACTAAGCTCACTCTTATTTTGTGGTGCTGGCATGTTGTTTATGGCTTGCATCTTTTCCAAGTCTGGCTTTACTCCGTCCTTGCTGATAATGTGTCACAAGAATGGGAGTTCTGCTGAGAAGAATTCACAATTTGAGGGTTTGGCTATAAGTTGGTTATCCTGAAGGCTACAAAGGAACAGAAGGACGTCTTTCCAGTTCTGCTCTACAGTTGGGCTGCATATGATTATGTTTCAGGGTAGATGAATGCTCTTTTTCCAATGTGTTACTTGAAGACTTTGTTCATAAAGGTTACAAAGGTGCTTGGGGCATTTTTCATGCCAAAGTTAAGAACCACACATTCAAATGAGCCATACTTAGTTCTGAAAGCTTTTTTTAGGTATATCCTCTGGTTTAATGTGAATTTGATGGTAAACTGCTGTCAAGTCAATTTTTGTGAAGACTTGGGACCCCCCAGGGCGTTAAAAAGGTCATAAATAGGGGCAGGGGATAACTGTTTTTGTTTATGACCTTGTTGAGCTCCCTGTAGTCTGGAACTGTGACGGATCCAGGCCTAACCAGTCCATCCTGCCATTATCCTGCCCTTGACTCTTATTGCTGTTACCTTCCTGGGACAAAGCTTTGAGGAGCTTTGCCTCCAGGGAGGCAATTTTCTTAGATAACACTTTATTGTCATCCCGCCAACAAGCCATGATTTCAACGCTTTTTTCCTCCCATGCTCTCAACGCCTCAATTTCACAATTCTCCATCTCTTTTACTTGTTGCAAAATTTCATCCCATCCTACCAACAAGTTCCAAGAATCCCAAGCATAAATTTGGTTCCCTTGGACGGGAGTCCCTTCCTTTGCAAAGTAATTGGAATACAGCTCTTTGAACACAGCCTTTACTTCTACTAAAGATTTGGTAGGAACAGTCTTAGTGACCTCCAGGCTGGTCCAAGATTCTTCCAATGTACTTGTAGGAACCTCCTTTCTTGCGGCAGCGGTTTCCACACAAAGGACCCCAAACTTGACTCTCTCAAATTTTAACAAAGAAGGCATGACAATTGAAAAATAGGTGAGGGGAAAGCGTTGAAACCAACAATAAATATATTTTATTAATGTTTAACTGTTTTTGCTTATATACCATTCAGGGCATACACGGCTGAAAACCCCTCCAGTTCCTGAATCAACCAATGATTTGCGTCACGTGGCCTATGATATTCAAGTCATCCAACATAGATCTTTACCTGAAAGATCACCAACAATTCTTAACCTATGAGAACTGACCTACAATGGGCAGAAGTCACCTGACTCCATTCAACCCAATGTATTGATTTGGCATGGAGCTTCCCCAGCTCCCAGCGCCAAAACCCTGTGGATTGCACATCCTAAACTCAGCTATCAGTGTTCCAACTGGGAACCAGCTGATCAAACCTGAATTTCCAGGCATCCTTGCCTTTATTTAGTTATTTTTGCATTTAATGGTTTTTCGCCTTTAAAACCCATTATACTGCTTTGAAACTTGAACCAGGCACATCTCAAATTCATTAGGCAGCGCAGCGGCGCTTCTAACCCAGTAAATTTGCCAACATGGCGCTTTTAACCCAAATTCTGGGAGTTTTCCCATGGTTAACCTTAACCAAACTTATTGACAAAGTCAAGGCCATTTTAATATAATTAAATCCTTGCTGATTGTATCCTGTATTTATTAATTAATCTTCCTGATTAACTAACCCATTTTGAGACACCTAGTCTCCAAGATTGATTTGGCCAATCTTGCCTTCATTCTTTTAGTTAGCCTAACCTAACTAAACATCCATATTCTGTTCTTTTATTAAACATAGATATCCAGTTTCTAGGAACCTTTCCCTCAAGAATTCCACACAAATCTATCTATATGTAATAAACAGCAAAAACAGAACATCTTTATATTTTGGAGCATTTATTTGGCTAAACGCTCAGCAGTGACTGTAGTACAGTCACAAGGCCCCTTCCTTCCCTTCAGGGGAATCAGCCTCATCTTCTTGGATCTTTATAAGATCTAATTCCCTATGGAATAGCTTAAGAAATTGAGGATGAACACGGGACCATTCTTCTCCCAAGGCAGCACTAACCCCCTGAATTAGGTAGTTTGGCCCTGGACTAACCAAAATAATCTTCATAGGCCCTACCCATTGCTGAAGACCTCTTCTTGGGTGCTTTTTTTGGCGCCTTTGATCAAACCACACCAGATCTCCAACCTGGAAATGATCACAAGGAAGTACTCCCGGCTTTGAGTTCCACTTGGCGGCACGCTTCTCTCAAACCCGCTCTCCTTTACTCCTTGCCTCGGCAAATAACTTCTGCATCTTGGCTGCATGTTCCTATATGGCGGCTTCATAGGAATTCTTTTCCACAAACCCCCATTGGCCCACTTTAGTGCTGGTTGTAGTCTCCCGGCCATACAACATCCAAAATGGTGAAAACCCAGTAGAATCA
This sequence comes from Entomophthora muscae, assembly GCA_014839935.2. Classification (NCBI taxonomy): domain Eukaryota; kingdom Fungi; phylum Entomophthoromycota; class Entomophthoromycetes; order Entomophthorales; family Entomophthoraceae; genus Entomophthora; species Entomophthora muscae. The sequence continues at coordinate 227,458 of QTSX02000735.1, read as the reverse complement.
TGAGGCATTGTCCAGTATCCCATGACACTCATTTCTAGGTGATCCTTCCAACGGATTGTAGCTCCATCAGCCAATTTTTCCATAAATTTGTTATAAAGTTCCAATGGTTATTTTGGCTAACCCATTGGTCTCAGGATGGTAGGGAGCTGCGGTTAACTTAGAAATACGCCATTTTAAGCATTCCTTAGTCAAGGCTGGTCCTACGTAGGGTGGTCTATTGTCAGTGAGAACCTTCTCAGGACAACCATGTTGTGCTATGATCTCTTCTCGGAGAAACTTAGCAAGTTTAACGCTTGTTTCTTTAGCCATTGCTCAAACCTCTACCCATTTTGTGAAAGAATCAATGGCAACCACAAAGTATTCTTTCCAACCACTTGGTAATGTGATATGACCCATATCCATTGAGACCAACTCAAAAGGATAATGTGACATCACTGACTTGAGCTGTACCTTAGATTTTGCTGCTGAGAACTTAGAGCACACTTCACATTCTTGTAAAATCTGGAGGACAGTAGCTCTCATCTCTGACCACCAGTACCGGACTTTTACTGCTTGCCAGAGCTTCTCATATCTGAGGTGACCCCCCCATTGAACATGAAGATCTCTCATCACTTGAAGACGTTTGTATTACTCTACGTAAATCCTATTCCTCAATAAAGCTTCTTGGGCTTCCTGCATCTCAACTTCACAGGCCAACAGCGCTTGGGATAATAAGTCAGGAATCTGATTTTCCAAACCAGGTCGGTAAATAATATCATAGTCATATCCAGAGAGTTTTTCAGCATATAACTGCATACAGCCTTGTAAGTCTTCCTTAGTCTGAAGCGCTCTCAATGCTGCGTGATCAGTGACTATAATGAATGGCATTCCTAGGATATACGTCCTAAAATGCTCCACCGCCCATACTATTGCCAATCCCTCACGTTCAGCAGCAGAGTATTTCCTTTGAGTGGTCCCCAATGTTTTGGAACCATATGACACCGGATGCTGGGACAAATTTAACTCTCCCTCCTGAGTAAGAACAGCACCCAGACCAGTTGAACTTGTATCTGTTTCAATGTAGAACAACTTCAACCAATCAGGGAATCTTAGTATGGGGGCCTTGGAGAGTCTCTTTTTCAGCTCTAAGAAACTTGACTCCTGTTCCTGTCCCCAAAAAAACCTGGCATTCTTCCTTATTAAAGCAAACAACAGCTCTCCACGTGCAGAACAATTAGGAATGAATCTCCAATAGAAATTCACTGATCCCATAAATCCCTGCACCTCTTGGACCAACTGTAGTGATCTCATGCTCAACAACGGAGTAACTCTCTCAGGACTTGGCTTAATCCCCTGAGAATTCACAATATGTCCTAACACCTTGACCTCTCAACAGGCAAGCTTAGTTTTAGATACACTAATCTTTAACTTTGCTTTCTCAATTTGGCGGAATACTTCATCAAGATCCTTCAGGTGTTGTTCCCAGGAGGGGCTATACACAGTAATGTCATCTATATACACCAAGACACACCTAGGCTGCAATCCTGCCATAATCTGGTCCATCACTTGCTGAAACACAGCACCGGCTGTTTTCATTCCTAATGGCAAGACTTTCCATTGATAAAGACCATCAGGTGTAGAGAATGCTGTAACCTCCTTAGACTTCTTGTCAATCAACAGTTGGTGATATCCCTTAGTCAGATCCAAAGTGGTGAACCAAGAAGATCCAGCCATGGCATTCAGCTGATCCTCAATTTGGTGCATTGGGTAGGCATCATTTACAATATCCTTGTTTACCATTTGGAAATCAATACAAACACAAATGTTCCCATCTGGCTTTGGAACACAAACCATTGGAGAAGAATAAGGACTGATGCTCTCCTCAATCAGGTTGGCTCTTTGCATCTTCTCCACCTCTTCTCTGATTGCAGCAACTGCAGCAGGACTACAACAGGGTACATACCCTTTGTATGGCTTCCCAGTAAGCGTTTTTATGATATAAGGTGGACCAGTTCTCCCTACATCATATTTGTCCAACAAGAAACAACTACTCCATTTCCACACCAGAGTATACAACGGGGTACCTGGTGCTTCACTTGGACATAGTATATGGGTTAAATTGTTGAAGGGCACATAAACATAAGAGACAGTAGGTTTATTTGTTGTGACTTCTCCAACTACAGGCATCCAAACTCCAATACGCTGACCTTGCTGAATGTCTACAGGAACCGCGCAAGTGTTGAATAACTTCCAGGACTTGAGGGATTCACCATTTGAACCATCCTCAAATATTGCCACATTTGAGGATATATGACGGGGCAATTCTGGGATAACCTTCCCTCCTTGTGTTCTGCAATTAAAAGCTACTGGTTTTAACCAAGCGGTTCCCTTCAGTGGAATTGAGCAATATTCCTTGGCGTAGATGACAACTGACTGGACGTCTTCTGGTGCTGGTGGAATTGTCAGTTGTTGATAAGCGTATTCAACTCCTTCATGAACCAAGACATTCTTGACAGCGTCCAGGATCACCTTGGCCTCAACAATCCAAGTCATACCAAGCAGAAAATCAAATCCTGCCCCGGGTAAAACTACAGCAGAAGTCTTGACCTTAGTATTCTTCCATTTTATTACCACCTCATCAAACACGTCTTGTTTGATGGTGGTAACCCCATCTGCAGAAGATAAGGTCAAAGTGATCAATCTTGATGGGTCCATGCCATGTCTACAAACAAAGTTCTTTGATACCGCCACTCCAGCACACCTTGGATTGTAGACTGCCTTTGCAGAGATACCATCAAGCAAAATATCCAAAAGGATAACCCCTTGTAATGCCCACACAAAAAGTTTTGCAATCAAAAGTGCAGGCATACTCTGGGCCACCTTTTTACGCCATTCAAATTCCTTGAGCCTATCCACTCTCAACTGAACTCGCACAGGCTGCCATGTAATCTCCCTGTCTTCCTTCATCCCTAAGCGCACATCCAATATCCACTCATCTGGAGAGGCGTCTGGACTTCCCTCAGGCAGAGTTGGACAAGAGACATCAATTTCCTGTATGGATGGTTCCACTGGTTGACTGGTGCTATTCCTGTATTCCTTCAAAGCCTTCCCAGATCAAAGTCTCATTCTCCCATTATTCTCTGAATTACCAGACTCAGGTTGAGAGACACCTAAGCCCGCCTTTCTTTTCCCAAATCCTTAAACATAAGGTCAGGGTGCTCCTTGTCAAATTCTGCACAGTTGGGACACTTTCCAGAGAAATGGCCATCTTTCCCACAGATCTAGCATCCCTTGGCCATGGGGAACTTACATGCCCGCTTAAATCTAGACATGTGGTCCTTATCAGAGGGACTTATTGGATGTCTGGTTCTCTCAGAAGATTCTTCCCCTGCTGCCACATGAGCTCCTGATCTGGAACAAGGAGCACTGTGTGGAGGGCCTCCAAGATCCCATTCCATCTGGATGACCTTCTGAACGAGTTTTGACGTGTGACAACTTCTCACGGCGTAACATAGAGGCCTGGGTTCGCAACCCGGGCCACATTCCAGTGAAAAAAGCATCCTCTACTAGATCCTGATTACGTTCCACGTCAACAAAGGCTAAGAACTCCTCCATTCTGGAAAGGTACATTGACACTGTCTCATGGCCAGCTTGAGTAACATCTCAAGCTTTTTGAAGAGCATCACCAGGTCTAAGGGTTACAGTGTAACTGACTCAAAATTCCTCTAACAAGGTGGTCCAATTGTTGCCTTTACGTCTTTTAAACCACTTGAAACAGACAGGTCCTGCAAGAACTTCCAACCAATGACGTTTCTTATCATCCCCTAGACCAGAGGCTTGTATAAGGAAACCCTCCAGGAAAGCGTTTCCTTCCTTGGGATTTCCAGAGAACGGTGACATCTTGGCAAGCATAGACTGGACTCCTTTCACCATGGGTTTTTTCTGCCCCCGCGTTGGGCTCTGTGACGGATCCAGGCCTAACCAGTCCATCCTGCCATTATCCTGCCCTTGACTCTTATTGATGTTACCTTCCTGGGACAAAGCTTCAAGGAGCTTTGCCTCCAGGGAGGCAATTTTCTTAGATAACACTTTATTGACATCCCGCCAACAAGCCATGATTTCAACGCTTTTTTTCCTCTCATGCTCTCAACGCCTCAATTTCACTATTTGCCATCTCTTTTACTTGTTGCAAGATTTCATGCCATCCTACCAACAAGTTCCAAGCATCCCAAGCATAAATTTGGTTCCCTTGGACAGGAGTCCCTTCCTTTGCAAAGTAATTGGAATACAGCTCTTTGAACGCAGCCTTTACTTCTACTAAAGATTTGGCAGGAACAGTCTTAGTGACCTCCAGGCTGGTCCAAGATTCTTCCAATGTACTTGTAGGAACCTCCTTTCTTGCGGCAGCGGTTTCCACACAAAGGACCCCAAACTTGGCTCTCTCAAATTTTAACAAAGAAGGCATGACAATTGAAAAATAGGTGAGGGGAAAGCGTTGAAACCAACAATAAATATATTTTATTAATGTTTAACTGTTTTTGCTTATATACCATTCAGGGCATACACGGCTGAAAACCCCTCCAGTTCCTGAATCAACCAATGATTTGCGTCACGTGGCCTATGATATTCAAGTCATCCAACATAGATCTTTACCTGAAAGATCACCAACAATTCTTAACCTATGAGAACTGACCTACAATGGGCAGAAGTCACCTGACTCCATTCAACCCAATGTATTGATTTGGCATGGAGCTTCCCCAGCTCCCAGCGCCAAAACCCTGTGGATTGCACATCCTAAACTCAGCTATCAGTGTTCCAACTGGGAACCAGCTGATCAAACCTGAATTTCCAGGCATCCTTGCCTTTATTTAGTTATTTTTGCATTTAATGGTTTTTCGCCTTTAAAACCCATTATACTGCTTTGAAACTTGAACCAGGCACATCTCAAATTCATTAGGCAGCGCAGCGGCGCTTCTAACCCAGTAAATTTGCCAACATGGCGCTTTTAACCCAAATTCTGGGAGTTTTCCCATGGTTAACCTTAACCAAACTTATTGACAAAGTCAAGGCCATTTTAATATAATTAAATCCTTGCTGATTGTATCCTGTATTTATTAATTAATCTTCCTGATTAACTAACCCATTTTGAGACACCTAGTCTCCAAGATTGATTTGGCCAATCTTGCCTCCATTCTTTTAGTTAGCCTAACCTAACTAAACATCCATATTCTGTTCTTTTATTAAACATAAATATCCAGTTTTAGGAACCTTTCCCTCAAGAATTCCACACAAATCTATCTATATGTAATAAACAGCAAAAACAGAACATATTTGTATTTTGGAGCATTTATTTGGCTAAACGCTCAGCAGTGACTGTAGTACAGTCACAGGAACCAGGCAGAGTCCTCCATTTTTCTTTGCTATAAAAAATACAGCTGCGCCAAAAGGATATCTAGAAGGTTGTATGAGCCCAATTTTCAAGGGCTTCATCTAGGTAGGCCTTTAGAGTGTTGTCTTCTTGTAGTGTTAGGTGGTAGATAGGTTGTGCTTTTGGTATACTCCCTTTGAGGTCAATTTCATATTGAATGCCCCAATAAGGCAGTAGTCCTGGTAAAGTTTCTTGTAAAACTGAAGAGAACTCTAGGACTAGCTGTTTTCTGATTGGGTTTAGTTTGCGTGAGGTCTCAGAATTTTTAAAGTGAATAATCTCATATATGCAGGTGTTATAATTGATTTTGCTAGGGTCCTTTTCCTCTTCTGTTTCCTTGATTTTCACAAGCACATGGTCTCTCATAAGTGTATCAAGATGAGTTGGATATACATGGTGGTGCACCTTGCCTTGTTGTATGTTGAGGGTAGTGCTATCCCAGTCAATATGAGATTTGGTCTTTCTCATTCAGTCCAGGCAAAGTATACCATCATACTCAGGTATTGGTATGATTGGGCATACTAAGCGTATTTTGCACATCTTCTATTTGAGTGTGGAAAGGTTTTTCTTATTTAGTGACTGGTGTATGTAAAGTTCTGTGGCCCACCTTTAGCCCTGAATCAGGATGTTTTTCCCAGACTGTCAAAAAAGTGGCCTGCGTGCAGGCAAAACCCCTCCAAAACCTGGAGGACCTGGCCCACACAGTAGATGGACGCTTTGTGTTGGCCTTCCTGGCCAAAGCCCCAATCCTTTCTTTGGGGTCCCCTCCAACTGTGTAGGAGACTCTAATCCAGATAGATTGCTTGCTGTCCTGGTGTCACCCTTTTCTGAGACAACTGGTGGGTCAACAGAAAAATGTGGGCCACATGGTGCAGGGTAGGCTTAACCCGCGGCTCAGAAAAATTGGGTATCAAATCCCGCAATTGGTGGTATTCCAGGAAACCAATTCCTCCGGCCCAGAGGTTCCTCAGCCCAAAATAATTGGGTTCAGGAGCCCTCTGGTTGGGACGTTAGAGAAAGGCATTAGGGAAAATGCATACCCTGAGTCCCCAGAAGGCTCCTAGTCAATTGGGGGACTGAGCCCTACATCCAGGCCTGCTGCTCCTATTCTCTTGGTCACAAACCAGGGGAAGATTGGCCAGTGGCTTTTAACAGGCTCCCCTTTAGATTGCTTTCCAATAGCCCCTTCCAAAAACTCCTGGCCCTATCACCCCCCTCTGCATATAATGGAAGCATGGGCCATCAGGTCCCTTGCTTACCAATTCCAATTGTTGAATAAAACTCCTGACTTTGCAAATCTCTTTGTATTTTAGAAGTTTTATTTAATAATAAAGGTAATTGTCCTGACTCCTGCTGCTGTCCCCCCACCTGCTTTCCCCTGGTCCACCTGTCCATGTGTCTGCCCACCTGTAGTTTTTGTTAGAAATTGACCTGAGGAAATCTGAACCTGGTCTGTGCCCTTGTTACTTTCCCAGAGTGCTTGGACTGTCCACCCAAAAGTTCTAGTTAAAAGTAACCCTCTGGTATCATGTTGTCTCCTTTGTATAAGGTAGTTCATGGCAACATTGATACCCATCTTCCTATTGTTTTGGTCCACCAGCCCAGGCTATATGGAACAAATTTTCCCTGATTTCTCAAACTCCTGGTTTTGCTCCTGGTCTGCTTTCTAATACCATCAGTCATTTCAACCAGGTCTCCACCAACTTAGCATCCTATGTTTTGTTCCCTTGGTCAACCTCTTACCCTGAGGGATTGCCACCCCCTCCAGAATACGGAACTACTGAACCCCCTTTTTTCTGACTTAGCTGATCCTCTCCCTACAGCAGTCTCAGCTCCCTCCCTACCCTCCTTGCACCAAATCCCCGTATTAAACCCAGATGCACCTCCCACCTGGGATTACTCTCTGTGGTTGCTTACTGGGGCCCTGGTCATGGCCTTGGATGCATATTTCCACTTCCTTTCTCAGCTGGTCTCCTTTGGGAGGACCCTTTGAGCAGCTATCCCAGTCTTGCAATGGATGGCATCCTGGTGGTTGGTCCCACCAGGATGGGAGCCAGACTTTGTTAGTCTAGCCCCCCTCTCTTACAGTGTACTTATATTATCTTCCATGATAACTCTCTTGATATTAATTTGGGCCATGGGTAGTTTCATGAGGTTGGCAAATTTTTTGTCAACAAGGGATTGGTCTGACCCAGTGTTGAATAGTGCTGGTGCCCTGATACCTGCAAAAGAAGAAAGGATAATTGAGGAGTTTATTTCCATGTTTGGGCGGAAAGCAGTAGAGGATTGCTGGAGGTTACTTGGATCATGGTAATTGAGTCCACGTCTTGGTCCCTGTATGAGTCTTGCAAAGTGGGGGGAGGGTGGCTTGCCTAAGCACTCCCCTGAGCTTTTCCCTCCTTGGAGGTGTTATAAGTGCTCATTTGATTTACTTGAGTGAAACAATTTCCACTTCAAGGATGGGAGTTGTTGGCTTGGTTGTTCTTCTTGTTAGGTTGAGGGTCCTTCTTTGCTGTGGGACTTTCTTCTTGTTTATTTTTTGTGTGTAGGCTATCATATTTTTGTGCAGCTTGCTTTCCTTCCAAGAATATGTCTTGGAGATTCTTGCAGCGGCTCATGTCAAACTGACGTATAATGTGCATGGGGAGGCCATTGTAGAAGTCCAGTTGTGGTACAGCCTCATTAAAGTTGATGGTGCTGGGAGCTCAATAATGTATGTCTTCATAGGATGCAATGTACTCCTCAATGGTTCCTATCATTTCAAAGGTTCTGAGTTATGTCATGATCACCACGTCAGAGTCCTTTATGGCAAAACTTCTTCAGGAAGGCAGTTTTGAGTATGTCCCAGTCTTTGTTGTGATCAGGGTATTGGTCAAACCACTTGCTTAAAAAATGTGAGGCAGCTCTGGTAACATGTAGAGCATTTTTCTAGCCCAGAGTTTGCGGGGGTAGCCCACTTTTGTAAAGTTATTTTGTGTGCTTAGAATCAAGAGGTTGGCATTTTCATGGCTGTAATCCTGAGAATGTTCCAATTTCTGATGAGTGTAGGCGTTGAAACACAATTTTGGGTATTTCAGTTGTTTCATGAATTGGAGGTGGGTTCAGGATTCCGTGTGTACTGAAGAAGCTGTACTGCTTGGTTGGTACAAAGACATTGTTGAAGACAATAAACTCTTCAGGGACGTCCTGTCCTTCTTTGTATTGTCTCCAGCCAGTGGTGAGTGCCATCTGCTGGGTTCTTTCCTTGGAGGAATTTTTCCTTTAAGTTGCATAGGTGTGGATAGCCTACCTGTGCTACCATTATCAATTATATACTTCTGGGAAGTATGATAAACAAGATAAATGGGAAAATTAAGAAGATAATGATACTTTATTTGATATGAATATAAGGTATTATATAGCATTGTGGGAAGCCACATAATGTCCATGTAAATCATGATACAGTAGTTTTAAAAGCTATGGCAACAAGCAAAAACAATTCAGATTTATAAAAGATGAACTCATATTTAAACAAAATTTAAATAAATCCAAATTTATTGTAAATAAGTATAAATTTTTTTGTTTAATTTTGTTTAAATCTGAGTTCATTTTTTTAAATATGAATTGTTTTTGCTTGTTGCCATAGCTTTTAAAACTACTGTAGTCATTGGGATTATCCAAGTAATTGATCCTCTTAAGTCACAAGGCTTGTCCAAGTTGTGTTCTGCCTAGGACTCAAAATGTTTGATCCCTGTAATAGATGGCCAAATGATAACAATGCCACTGACTTAATGATTACTTGGGAAAGCATTTGGTGAGTCACTCAGGAGAATCAGTTTCTGAGAAGGAGAAATTGTAGATGTTGCAACACTGGTTAAATTGAATAATGCAACAAATGCTGGAATGGGGATTGACCCCTGTGGCTTCCCTACACTTAATTGGGCATCTAAAAGATTATGTTAGTGTAAATCTTGGGTTTGAACAATCATTACTTTCCAATTTGTGTCCCAGCCAATCAGGCAACTCAAAAACAACTTGAACTGTGTTTTAAACACTACTGGTGACATTGATCCACTTGTTGACTCTGGCTCTATGCTCTCTGGTCTGCTATCTTCTGTTCCTCATGTTGGTACTGTTGGCTCCAACCCCAGCTTCTGTATGGATTCATGTTGATATCTCCAGGTTTGGGTGCTCTTTTTGGGAATTTAAAATGATAAGATTTAAATAATTATGTTGTTATCATATAATATTGGTAATGATATGCAGTCTATGGCTTCTAATTTCACTAAATTCCCCATGTTTCTTCAAATCTCTCTCCATTTCCCCAAATCTTCATTATTTTACACCCCAACTGATTTCCATTCCCACCATGCTATATAATGCTAGTGATTTACATCTTTCAGATTGTTCAATTAATAAAGCCTTTCACTCACCTATTGATTTATATCTTTTGATCCAACTCATCTATTACTGCAACCATGAGATTGCCCAACACTTCCTTATGGAAGTCACTTGGGTATAAATGGGTCTTGTGGATTATTTTGTTGTAGGCCTTTAAAGCCAGAATTTTTTGGGAGCTAGAGCTGACTCTGGTCCCTCTTCTCCACCCAGTACTTAGAGCAGTCCTTGCACTGTGTCATTCTGGGAGTTTGGTACACTGCTACTCCCCTGTCACACAATTCACTGCTTAAAGAGAAGCCTCAAATGTGCCAAGCATCTTTCAAGCCCATCACTCCTACTGTATTCCATCCATTGGCTTCTGCCTTCCTCTTGAGTTATCTGGGGTGTAATTCTTCTTGGTAAAATTCAATCCTCTTCTGGGCTGTTATTGCTTATTTGGGGAGCTGTTCCACCTTGGAATGGTGTCTCTTCCCATAGGTTCCTTGGTGAACGGCCTCAACCTTTCTGCTATCATCCATCATCTTGGAAGTTTACTTCCAAGTGGGTGAGTGCCTGACAGAAATATACTGTAACCCTAAATATTGGTATAATTGGACTAGGCTTGGTAGAACACTGTCCCTTTGGGGGAAGCTGCTAGAGACGTACCAATGGATTTGCCCTTATTTTGCTTATTTTTGCCCTCGTGAGTGCTCTTTTTCCCACCACCCTGTAATCCTAGACATCTAATGACAATTTATGGTAGGATATAGAAATACCATTATCTGATATGCTGAACAAGCAGCTGGTGATTGTGGCACCAACTTCTTCTTTGTGCGGCAAATCATTGTCACTATCCTACTTGTTCCTTATGTGATTGATCAGAGCCTGGATGACAATAACCAGCCCATGCATTCAGAGCTGTGCAGCGTATTGGGTAAAAAGGATGCTGTGAAGCCCAATTAGTCATCTGACCTCAGCCATTTGGCAGTTATGGGTTACATTGGCATATTCAAGCATGATGGAATAGGCATCATTGAGCCAGAAATCCTGCCTCTTCTTCTGCCTCTTGGAAATTTTTGTTCTGCCTCTCTTTGCAAGAGCTCAAATAATTGCCATACTGCTGCCTTGGTAAATTGTAGGCAGGTGGCAATTTCTTCAAAGTTTATGGTGCTTTCATCAAGTGTTGTAACTGAACCTATTTTAGCTCAGTATTGAGATTGGGGAAGACAACAGTCTAATAGAAAGGACAAAGAATAGGAATAATATGTAGCTTTATTTGGAGCTTGATAATTAATATACTAGGAAGGGAGGCTACCACTCCACCAGAGGGTGGCATTGGGGAGGTATCTAAGTATGGTGTGAGCGCAAATATCTAATTGAGGCATCAGAGCTTAGAATTGAAAGTGTGCCTAATTAAGAGATATTGTCCAATTTTTGACATTGGTGATGGGATGCCCAATGCTGTTAGGTACATCATGGGGTGATCTCTATGGGAGCCTCTTGTGTATTGTGAGATATGTTGGCAATCAGGAGTTCAATCTCAGTTGCAACATGAGGCTCAGTATCTCCTTAATAATTCTATTGTTTATCATTTGTTGCTTGGGAGGCACACTTATCATGATGGCACCCATATCAGGGTTGGTTAGACTTGATTAACCTGAATTTCTGCAGGATGGTTGAGTTGAGGTGGAGGGGGCTACAGCTACCCGGGTTTCTATATGGGATACAGGATAAGGTTAGGCCTGGCCTTGGGGTACCTCATATTGGTCAGCAAAAAAACCAAGGCTAAGCTTGGAAAAACATGTAACTCATCTTCCCCACAACTTAAGTTGACTTGGGTGTACATGGGACCCATAGTGACTGCGCTCCCTTGCTCAATAACCTGGGATTGTTGTTATTCCTGGTGCTGATCCTCCACAATATCAAAGTTTTATTGCTGGTGTAAGCCATTTTATACTAAAAATCAATAATAATTCTTTTAAAAACAGAAAATTGAACCATTGCCAGAGTGTTAATTCTATTTAAATTAGCACTCCTGTTTGAGACACACTCTTGGACATAAATGGCCAGGTTTAGAATCCCAGAGCTTGAAGATCATGCCATAGTTTCCTAAATATATTTTGGTGAATTCACTCTTGAAAGACACTATTCCCATTTTTAGTCAAGAACACAATCAATATTTCCGAAAATGAGTTATTTCATGTTTGAAAAAAAACCACTTTTGTGACTGAACCAGTTTTTTTCTCTGGTTGTATTGCTTTTGTTGCATGATCGATATCATAGTTGATGTATATTGCATCAGAATGTGCCTTGTTCAGTTTTTTAATATGGATCACTTTTGTTTGCTGTTGCAGTTTCAGGCTTTTCTATTCAACTTTAAGTTTGCTGTGCATTTGACTATTTTTGTAATATGGACCTAGATAAATGAAGCTTTTATTGATTAGATTGATCTTCAAGTGGAACCAGTTGCCTTTTGTTCTATGGCTGAACTGATTTTGTTTATCTCAACAGGTTGTAAAACTACTGTATTATTGGATTCTACTTTGAATATACTTAGCTGGTATAACTCAGTTTTCTTGGGGCATCATCCAAGATTTATGATAGATGGAAATAAGATGAAATAATCTTCTTCACTTTTAAAGAGATATAAAACAAACACGGAATAGCATTTTGACTTTAAATTTAACATTTGATTCTCTTCTTTAAAATTTTGATTTATAAAAGTGAGATCTTTTCAAAAAAAGGAAATAGCTTAAATAACTAGGAAATATTGTACATGTATCGTTCCAATTTTGTTAAGTATCAGAGGTCGCTAAGCGACATGACAGGAAATATCGTGCCTGGGGGTTCCTAATTTAAAGTGTGTTGATTCAAAAATTGAGACTAACTTTACTGATTATATTTGATGGTGTGGGATGAATAGCTTAAAGTCTTTATTATGGAGGCTTTGAATACAACCTCGGTTTAAATTTAAGGTGTAATTTTGGTATCCACTTCACTCCGACAACGTTTTTTAGGAGCCAGAATCCAGCATTATGACATTATTTATCGGATTTTATAGAGGAATTTATATGGATGATGCCTAAACGATGTCATAATGTCGGATTCTGGTTCCTAAAAAATGTCAGAATTGAAGTGATACCGTAATTTTGAATAAGCGACTGCTAAAAGCAATTTCATTGGTTGCTATTGTGCTTTAATGAAATAAAATCTGAAAATTGTAACTGTAATTAATTTGACTGGTAGCTTATTAAGTGTCACAGTAATAGATTAAGCGCGAATTGATTTAGCTTATCACATAGCATCAACTTTTATAATGGGTTGGTATAGGCATTAAATTATCACTAGTTTAAAATGATTTTTTATTGTTATTAGACTTAATTTAAAAATGGAGATGTTTGGCAAATCAAATGAAGTTTTAATATATTACGATTCTATGATCTAAAAGTGATTCGGTCGATTTCAGTTCAAAGATAAAGGTTAATTTCGACCAATAGTTCGATATCACTACTTAACATTTATAAATAAGCTCACTTATTTGATCAAGAAAAGCTTATAATATAGATGTAAGGGTCTTGGGTAGCATATTCCATCTTAAACTCAGCGAGAGCAGGCAACAATAGTCGGAAGTATTTTCAACCTTGATTGCAGAAGTATGAAAGGTTCAAAGGCAATTGGAATAGACTTGGGCACCACCAATTCGTGCGTTGCAGTTGCTATTGACAACAGAGTCCAGGTCATTCCAACTGAATCTGGCAGCAATACTATGCCATCGTTGGTTTCCTTTGATGATGAAGAGCGGCTAGTCGGAGATGGTGCCAAGTACCAAATGAACAGCAACTTTTCAAACACCATCTATAATATCAAGCGTTTAATGGGATATAAATCGAAAAGGCAAAAGAGTCAAGTTGACATAAAAAGTCTTTTTTACAAGATCATAGAAACCGAAGAAGAAGTCAGGGTGCAAGTCAAATACAAAGGGGAGACCAAGTCATACACACCCGAGGAGATTTCTTCAATGATTTTAGGAAAACTGAAAGCCCGTGCGGAAACATATCTTGGAGTTGAAGTCAATGATGCTGTCATCACAGTCCCAGCCTATTTCAACACCGCCCAGCGACAAGCCACTCGAAACGCAGGGATGATCGCTGGACTTAATGTACTTAAAGTGATCAGTGAACCAACAGCTGCAGCTATTGGCTTTGGCTGCGAAAAGGATTTCAAAGAAGAAACAAATGTTTTTGTATTTGACTTTGGCGGTGGAACATTCGATGCCTCAATATTATTGGTCCAAGGGGGGATTTCACTGTTCTTGCCACAGGGGGAGATTCGACCCTTGGTGGTGAAGATATTGACAATCTTCTAGTAGAGCATTGCTGCGAGCTATTTGAAGCAGAAACTGGATTTGACTTATCAAATAATACCAGGGCTTTACGTCGCTTAAAGAGTGTCTGTGAGAAAGCAAAGTGTGCACTATCGCATGCCTCTAAAACCAAGCTTGATATCCAGTCGCTTTTTGACGACAAGGATTTATTCATATCCTTAACTCGCTCAACATTTGATGAAATCTGCCAGGGCCTTTTTAAGAAGACAATTTCTATTTCGCAAAGTGTTTTGAAAGACGCAGGGATGAAAGCGGAAGACATCAACGAGATTTTACTTGTGGGTGGCTCAACACGGATCCCTAAAGTCCAAGCCATGATCCAAAAACTGTTTAGAAAAATCCCGAACGGGTCCATCAATCCTGATGAAGCTGTAGCCATCGGGGCTGCCAAGCAAGCAGCAAGCTATAAAGACCCAAACAATCAGAATCAAGTACATCTATACGACGTTCTTCCTTTATCGATTGGAACTGGCATCGAAGGCGGGAAAACGTTTAGGCATATCGCCAAGAACACACCCATCCCAACAAAGGCGACAACCCTTTTTAAAACCCGAACAGATGACCAAGAAAGGCTATGCTTCAAAGTCTATGAAGGGGAGCGAGCCTTCTGCAAAGACAACACTCTTCTAGGAAGCTTCACTATAGACGGATTACCACCTGCCAAGAGAGGAAAAGCTGGCGCTGACGTGACAACGGAGATAGATGAAAGCGGAATAATCAAGATAAATGCTGTCGCAACCAATGGATTGACAGGCGGCGTCACAATAATCAACAACTCCAACTTTGGACTTTCAATAAACGAGGTAACAAGGATGCAGGAAGAAGCACAGAAGTTTGAAGAGGAAGATCAATTAACTAAGCAGCGTGTGGATTCAATGCTTGGTCTAGAAGACTATGCTTACGAGCTGCGGGATTTAGCCGAGAGTGGTAACTTATCCAAGAGCTCATGCAACACTTTGATGACTTTTTTTAAAAGCACTATAGATTGGCTTAAAGATAACCAAAGTGCTAGAGAAGAAATTTATACCATGCTGAAGCAAACTCTGGAGGAAAAGGTCTCTCGCTTGAGCTAGCACATTCTGGTTTAAGTTGCAAAAATCCTCATATATTGACTATTCTAAATTTACAAGCAGCTTTTTAAAATAAAGATCAAAATTAAATAGTTTCTGGTTCACCCTAGGCTTTCATCAAAATCTATTCAAGTATATAAAGTACTTCCCATCCTCCTCCTTCCTGATAGCAGCTTTCTCTTTTTGAAAGTCAATTAGGGGGTACGATATGCCATCTTAAAAACAGCATATTGAAAGACTACATCTTGAAAGTCCTCTATAATATAGTCCAGATTTACAAAAGCTAAATTAAAAAAGGCAAAAAAATTACAGTGGTTTTAAAATCTATGGTGCTAAGCAAAAAAATCATTATAAGTGAAATCAACTCATCTGTAAAATGTTAACTCAGATTTAAAATTAAAAATGAATTTTAGTGATCAAGAATATATTTGGGTTCACTTCTATTTCATTCTGCAACACATTAATTTGTTTGCAGATAAGTTGATTTTGTTTGCAGATGAGTTTTTTTGGCTTAGACCCATAGCTTTTAAACCCATTGTATTTTTATTTTCAGTTATTCTCTGCAATCCTATGCAAACATATTTTATTTTTTATATTAAAAGCACATCTTTTTCATTTTAAAACTTCCCCTAAATTTGAGCTTCTTGATACCAATTCAACCTTAGATACCTCCCAAGTCTACTCCTAAAGCTTCTTCCAAGGTCCTCAAGGACAAGTCCACTCCCACCAAGACCAGAAAGGCTCAGGCTACCTCCAATATGCAGCCTTCTAAAAAAATCCTATCAAGAACCCACACTTTCCTCTGAGCCTGAGGCCAAGAGTCCTACTCCTCCTTGCTCTCTCTTTGTCCATTTACCATTAGATAACCCGGAAGAACAGTTTCATTATAGTTATGAAGTAAAGCATGAAGAAAACTCTGAACACAAATTCTGATGGGTATGGGTCAGCTGCCTCAGAGGAGGAGCTTATCCTGGAGTGGGGCTTACACAGAAAAACCCATATCTGTAATGGCAATTGGCAGTTTAAAGCCCCAGATGTCTTTCCAGATTCCTTCTCTGGCATGACTAAAAAGGGATGCTGTCTTTTTCAAGGACAGCTTTCTGCTCACTTTTAACAATCAGAAGAGGAATATGGCTCATCATCACTATCACCGTAAGAGTCCTGGGTGTCCAGAAAGATTAACTACAATTGGGTTTATTCAAGTCAAGGAGTGCATTGTTGATCATGGCTTCATTGGCTCTGATGAGATCATCTATCCTCTCCTGTGTGTGTTCCTTTGTCAGGCTAAACCCCAAAACAAGGACATAGCCTCTTCTGAGCTGGTCACCCCTGCCCTTCTCCCTATGAATGAAAACCAGAGAGAGGAAGTTGATGCCAGGGCCAAGCGTCAGTGTTATTGTGACAATCCACATGGAAGCAGTTTTGCAGGTGAGGGCTGATTTGGCCACAATAAAAATTAAATGCCTAGAAACAGGTAAATGTTGGTTAGTTTGTTGATGCATGTAGGTTGTGGCCTAGAGAGGTAAATATCCAAGCCAGTAAAGGGGAGCAAGATGGCCTTTGGTTTGTGTGGTAAATGATAAGAAGGTCCTGGTTGGCTAGAAAAGGGTGCACTGGAGGAGTTCTGGGATCCTATGACCAACTGCTGGAGATGTGCAGTTAGACTACTTTACCTGGGCTAAGGGTAAATTTTCTCTTTTTATGTCTTCAGGGTAGCTTTCAGGAGGTCTTTAAGTTGCTGGACAAGCATAGTTATGCCCTTAACCATTATCAAGGTGGTTTCCTAGGGAAACAGCTGCAGAAATTGGTGATTTGGAGGTTTGGGAATTAAAGCTGGTTACTTTGCGCTTGAAAGCTCAAAATAATCACTTGAGTGAGTAAAAACAGTGGAAAGACAGGAGGAGTGTCTGTTGCTGATTGACTAAAGTGTAGACCACTGATGGAGGTCCAGTCTAGGTTGATTTACTTGTGGAGACTTGTTTCCTGAGTCTGAGGTATTGACTGATGAAGACTAGTAGAATTGAGAAGCTCAAAGGAAAGACAGTTGTAGAAATCAGTAGCAAGAAGAAGAAGAACTAGCTAAAGGCTATCAGAAGAGGCTGTAGACAGAGAAGAATAAGAAGTGCTAAGAGAAAAGATAATATAAGTAAAGATAAACAGAGAAATAAAGAACAGAGAAAATATTTAAAGAGAAATAATAATAAAAGAAATAATCAAAAGAATTAAAAGATAAAAAGAAGCCAAAAAAATAAAGAATTTTTTAAAAATAAAATAATAAATACAAGTATTTATTAAGAAAATTATTGAGTTGATAGTGGCAGGAGCAGACAGGAACAGCACGGGGAAACTTCAAAAGCAGGGACTAGAATTTTGCCTGGGCATTTTAGAGGGGCGTAAATAGAGCAACATGTGAGTTCAAGTTTTTCTAAGGATTGAGGAAAGCAGGGAAACACAGAGAAACACTGAGAAAGTAAGGTACAAAAATCCATTAAGTAAAACATAGGGAGAAACATGCAAATCAGCCCAGCAAAACATGACAGGAATTACAGGGAACCCCTTCAAAACGCGGAGCCATGATTTTTCTGGAGCAAGAGGACAATGTGTTTGAACCAGTGTCAGGAGCAGGTCATTTGGGTGAACATTCTGGGGAAACAGGCTAATCCAGACACCTGATTGGCTGTAGTCCAAATCCTGTTTAATCAATGTTTTCCTTTGGTTGAACTGAAGAGAAAAAGCCTAAAAATAAGGGTACTGCCAGGGAAAAGTCCTCCCTGATTAGCTGAAGTAAGAACATAAGTTTAATATATCTTAGAGCAAGAAAAACTGGATAGCTTAAGATTTTGAAATCAGGAAGCCAGAAAGAAAGACCATAGAAAACAAGGAGCTATTTAAGGGGAAACAGTCTGAAACAAGGAGGAGGGACAGTCTAGATCAAAGCTAGAAGCCAGAAAAGGAGCCCAAGACATAGGAAAGTATTGTAGGACCAGAAGTAAGGCAGTGCAAGGCAGGAAAGACAGCAAAGCAGAGCACAGAGGTGCATACAAGGAGCCCAAGACATGAAAAACCAAATTTTTCCTCTAAAACAGGCTATAATACAGAAGGTTTATAAGGGGATTTTCCTTATGATGCAAATAAAAGCCAATATTGCCCCCTATTATCTCTTCTTGTGACATAGAACTTCCTTAGTTATAATGATTTTGGAGCTGGTTAATAGGATCAGAAGAGGCAGAACTTTATTCTGTCCACTCATAGAAACCTTTTGGTTGAGGAATGAGTAAAGTAGTGCAAATCTCATTGAAAATTAGGGACATTGCTGTACTTGGTATTATCACATAAACAGTCTTTTGTATGATGAAACTTCTTTGGTAGACCATGTACTGCTGTGAAACACATTTTCCTGGTTATCTATTACCAATGAAAATTGGGGGAAACCAGCTAGCATACCTGCAAGATATCACCCTAACTCCTCCAGTCCCTGGCTTTGACCCAGGGCACACCCTGGTTTGTCCCAGCAGAACCACATTAAACTATTGTACAACCTTACCCATCCCAAACCCCATGTCTATGCCTATTTCTTCAAAAGCTCTCAAATCCTATATATATTTACAGTTGTCTTTCTCAAAAAAGAGAACAATCCATTATATTGAATAGAATATTTATTTGGATTCAGGACAATTTCTGGGTTAGAAAGTCTATAGGAGTGTCAGGGATCCAGCCAGTAGCAGGTTCAGGGGAACTTGGGGGAAGATGGTCCCCAGGTTTAGAGGGAAGGTGTGAGAGAGGGGGGCTAAACTAACTAAGTTTGGCTCCCATCCTGGCAAAACAAACCACCAGGATATCACCCAGTGGAGGACTGAGACGACCGCTCTAGGGGGGCCAGAGGGAGGACGCTGGAGATAACCGTAGAAAGTATGATTTCAATCCCATCAACACCAGGCCAGTGATCAACCAAGGGGCACAAGAGGGAGCGGGAGGGGACACCTCAAGAGCCTCAAGGGGGACTGAATTGCTCTTTCCCAGGCTGGAGAGGGAAGGCATTGATGCTCTCTCTCCCTTGGAGGGGGGCAAGGTAGAGTCAATGACATCCAAGTCTAGGTCATCACATGTCAAACTTTTCATCAAAGCCTCTCCAGAGAGGAGGAGACTACTAGGGAAATTCAGGAGGCTGAGAGGATCTTCACCCACAAGCCAGGTGGAGGAGGAGATTTTTACCCGCAAGTACAGCAAGGTAGACCACAGAAGCAACAAAAAGGGCGCCAAAGAAAACACCACAAATTTTACAGCTAGGAGTATCATGGCTGTGATGCTTACAAGATTTGGAGGAGAAAGATATTGTTTTTTGAAGTAATACCAATAAATTTTATGCTATTAGGGGTAACTACAAGCAAAGACTGGGCAGGAGTACCAGGGGGTGATTGGGAAGGCTTGGACGTGAACTCAGATATTTTGGGCTGATTAAGAAACAGAAGCGGGTTTGAAAGTGAGAGATTCAACAAAAATTCAAGAATAAAGTAAGATTTATATACTAATTTAATTGAAATTTCAAATTCAAAGATGACTTTTGAAAGCAAAAGTAAAAAAACAGGCTACTATGCGCCAGAGCTTCTCCAGAAGGTCTCAGAAGAGATGCTGGGTTCAAACCAGGATGGTATAAGGTAATTTTTAAGAGAACAACTAACACTTTAATCTTATAGATAATAGAAACTCAAAACAGAGTTCCCGGTCAAAGCTATAGTTTTTAAAAGAAAGTGCAACAAGTTCAGAACTTTAATAAATTGAACAATAGACAAGCAGGGGGATGAAAGTCCCCTTGCTGTGTTAAAAAGAATGGGTTACAAAGAGATGAAATCACATGAAATTTGGCTCTGGATCCAATTGGCTGGAAGAGAAATTTTGCTGGGCAGGGCCAGGGGGGCTGGAAAGTTTCACCCTAATTTCCGCGGTCCCATCTGATTGGCTAGAAGAAGTGCCAGGCATTTGGAGTTCACTTGAGTTTTCAAGTGTCAATGTGGCGACCTTTGATTGGCTAACTCTGATATTTTTTAAAAGTGGGCGACACCAGGCCAACAAGTAATCTAAATTAACCAATGTTTCTTTCCAGGAGGGAGCAACCAAGGGCAATGGATCCACAGGATAGGCTAGCACAAACCTCTCATCAACTGTGTGTGCTAAATCCTCTAAAAAATGAAGGGGTTTGGCTGACATTTTTGGACCTTTCTTGGTGCAGCGGGGGAAGATTGTGTGATCCAATACCAGGGGTGGCAGTGAATTTACAGAAGGGCCCATCACATGTCACGATAAGTTCCATAATGTCTGGAACTACTTGGATGAGTTTCAAGGCACAGAAGTCAGGTAAGCCATTAATCAGATTAACCAGTTTGACAGATTTAAATCAAAAAGTTGATTGGAAATGGGTTACCACTGCTCAAGTTTGCCAGCTGGATTTGATTCCCTCTTTCAAGCTGACACTGATAAATTGACATAATCTGAGACTCACTCAATACAACCTCATTTATAAGAACAGTTGTCAGAAACTGGTCACACATGGGTTCTTTGCATACTGGACAAGATACTCTTTAGACAATACGGAAGGAATAGAAGCCAAAAATCCAGGTGGTATTGCTTAGTCAAATTCTAATATATATGGGAAAATTTTCACTGGTCAACTCTTAAGAGTTGAGTCCTCCCTAAAAGTTTTTATCAAATAAAATCAAATATTCTCCTGGTCTAACTATATTTTATCATGCATCCTGTAGTTGGACTTCTGCACTACATTATGTATAATTTGATTCTAAGTCAAATTATAACTAGAAGATGGGGTCCCACCATTGGTACTTTTTTGTCAATGCCTCCCAATGTTAACCCAATGCTGCAGAATCTTGGGGTCTTCCCTGCTGTATCTGAAACTGAGACAATTGTCCCCTCCCAATGTCCTGAGTTTTACGCAGAAAGACACTCTGATTCTCTCCCAGGTCATTAATCTAGGAGCTTTCTGGTTAAGGTTAATCATTCTGTTTAATCCCAGTATATCTTTTGGAAAATTTATCAACCAGTATCTGAAACTTCATTGGTGTTTAATCATTATTCTATGTGGATTTGTGTAGTTATTCCCCACCATATGGAAACTGCTCCTTATTATCTGTTAATTTCTATCACATCACAAGATAATAACTATTTTTACAACATAAGAGAATGATTTCCCAAGCAGGGCCCAAGGACCATTGATTGGCACCATAGAATTGACCAGGCTAGTGAGCAGCATATAGAGGACACTGAATGATTGAGTGGAGGTAGATTCATTGGAAAGCACAGTTTCTTGCAGGTAGTTGGGCCCCAGGGTCATGAGAGGAGTCATGGGCACTAGTTAGGCGGGCAGGTAGTTATACTTGTCCCAGAATAATAGGGGCTGCTTGATGTACCAGGTATCTTCACGTCCAATGAGTTCAGGCTCTTGGGTTCTGGCTTCAGGGTCAGCTATTGGAATTTTTTCCAAAGTAACTCTGAACAGACAGGATTAGGGGTACTCTGTAAAATGTACTGGGCTGTAATGTGCTCCTGGTTGAAAATTTTGCAACTAACCAATGAGGATTCAGTATTTTATTTGGGGAAGACAACAGTCCAATAGAAAGGACAAGAATGAATGGAACAAGATGTTAGTTATTATAGAATACTGTGATTAATATACTATATGGGGAAAGCCACTGGGCCACAAGGGGGTGGCATGGTGGCATGTTCCATGTAAGGTTCAAAGCCAAGGAATAACTTGTGCAGGGATCAGCAGAACAAATTGGTAGCGCTCCTAATTAGGAGAAATTGTCTACAGTTTGACATTGCCATCAGATTGGTTCATATTGTTAGACACGTCAAGGGGTGACTCATCAAGTGCCCCCTGTGTATTGTAAAATATGTTGGCGGGCAAGTCTGGAAACTTAGTTGCAACAAAAATATAACTAAGGCAGCTTGTCTGCGGTTTCTTGGGGTTGGTTGGTGAAAGGAGCAGAGCCAGAGAATTCAATCTCCAATTTTAAAAGTGCTAAAATTTGGCATGAAATAATCTGAGAGAACCAGATGTTCACAACACTTTATTGCAAAAATGGCAATGAGCTCTTTCTGGTAACCCCAGAGTATAAGTATGCCCATCTTTTATGGGAATTTTTTTGCAAAATCCTTTGAGCCAGGTAGTAGCATTTAACAGGGCTTGGAAATCCTTGGTGGCATCAGAAGCTGTTGGTTCATCATTGATGGGGTTGGAATGGGAAATATCAGTCTCCTTCTTTGATACATAGGATTTGTCATCATCTGGAAGACCTTGTTTCTGGGGAAATTCATGCAGCACTCTATTGGCGGCAGTCCAGTTTGTCATAGGGGAATTGCTTGGGCCAGCGTTCCTATTGTCTAGGCTAGGGAGATCCCTCAGAGGGTAAGCGTTGATAGTAGATTATGCCTCATAGGCTGGTTTCAGAGATTTCTCTGAGGTTGAATCTATTCTTGACTTGAGCCCAAAAAATGCAGGCAGCAGGGGTTTGGAGTTCAAATCCTGGGAATGGGATTCTGTCTTATGGATCAATAGTAGATAATTGTCACTTGTGACAAGGAAAACCAAAGAGGGAGGTATCCTATAAAAGACACATTGTGATAAATTCAAAAGGCAGATTTAAATTGATCTAAATTGAAACAATATCACTTATAGTAGTGACCCAAGGGTCCTAATAGTGTTAAGATGTTGCCCAGGTAGCTGGGTTCATTCTTTGAGAGCCCAGTTGTTAGGAGCTGCTATACCAATATTCTTTGGCTATAGTCTTGGGTTGCTGGCCTATAGTATAATGTATTGTCATTTTATCTGCCTTACTGAAGTCATCCTATATATGGCCTCTCTGTCTTGCATTGTTATACCTTGGGTTGATTTTGTGGTATTTCCTATTTTGCTTCCATAATGCATTTCTTGGAATATTATGCTGGGTTGCCATATGATGTGATTAGATTTGCCATGTGATATAGATATTTCAAAAATATAAAAGACTTGGGTTTTTTAAGCTATGGCACCTTTTAAATGTTGATGATTTAATTTATATGGCCATTACTCCTTGTCCCGTTCAGCTCTCAATTGTGTTAAAATGAAGCAGTTACCATAAAACCAATATGTATGTCTTAGCTTAGATTGTGGTGAGATCAGCCAATAAGGAATCTTGATTCCTATTGAGAGGATTGCGTTTTTTATGTTACCCTTGTATGTGATGCAAATCTTATTAAAGTATACTGCTCTGATGATAAGGGAAAGACTTTAAGAGAGTAAATAGTGCGTTGTATTTTCAATCTACATCTATATCTGGTGGGATTTTTGGCAGGCTTGAACTTTTCTTAAATCCTAATGCACATCCCCCTTTTGGTGGATGTGGTTGGTTTTTCAGAGTATTTCTGGAAGGGCTATATTTAGAACGTGTACATTTTCTGAATAAAATATGAAAGCTGAATCAATAACCAAGTATTAGCAAGTGTAGTTTCGAAGAGGGACCGTTTAATAGAAAACAATAGGAATCTTTACCACCCAAGTATTTATTCTACACAATGAGGGTGCAGTAGGGAGGTGGGGTGGTGCTGGTTCCAAACTGCATATTGGGACTCTTGTACTTGATGTACTGCAGTGGAGTTGCTTCTAGAAGGTATGAGGGCCGGGGAGTGATAAGCTGAGTGGGTATGGTAAGGGATCCAGTTTTAACGTACATTCGAATGGCGGTTGTGGTAACAAGTTTTGGGATATTGACGGCCGGGATCGTCGCGAATCCTTCACCGAGGAAGTACCCTTTAACTTCAGTGAGCTCTGGAAAGTCGATACTGTGAAGCTGCTCATTGAAGAAGAATCGGATGGTGCCAGTGATTTTCGTGATGGGGAGTTCAATACAAGTTGATTGCATGTGGCTGAAGTTGACGACGTGCGCCTCCCGAAGGCTTGGGAGAAGATCTTTAATATCGACATGGGAAGCTGCCATGGAGAGGGACCCCACCTTCTGAAGGTTATGAAATACTGTTCTTTCCAGTGTAGACCCATGGATATCCAGGGTAGAGATGGTTGAGCTTGAAACGCCTTGAATGGCAACCCGGGATCGATCAACTTTAATGACAAGTGGCTTCATTTTATCAAAAATTATCCCCTCGCTTTCAACCTTGTTAATTTCAAGCACACCAGTAACAATTTTTTTAAATTTCGTGCCCTTGGGGAATTTCCCGTTTAACTCCAAGGTCTCAACAGTCAGGGGAATATCCAGGTGCTCGGGGATGGCTGCTTGAACAACAAGACGGCCTCTGATTTCTTGCAGAGCGAGCTTGGCGGTGGGCCAAGTGGACGAGTTGTTGCTGATGATGATGGAGTCTAGGCAGACTTGGCAGCCAAGGGGGATACTGGATGGCTTGTTGTCGGGGACATTACAGGTGATTGCCGCCAAAGCAGTTGAGGTTGCTGAAGCTAAGAGAAGTGAAATTTGCATTTTCAGAATTACAAAGTTTAGAATTGTATTTAAGCCTCGCCGCTCGAAGTAGACGGTGGCACAGATCCAAGGCACGTGATAATATCGTTGCGTCACTTAAGCCTTAAATGGTAGTTCAATGCAGAGCTACATTAAGTGTATAAATTAAATATATAAATTAAATGCACTTTTAACATTTTACTTTTCAGAATGTATTTGATTTTGTCGAGAATAAAACACAAGTCATGTACAACCTGAGGTCCAAGGCAACTATTGAATTTTAGATGCAATTTATTTACAGACCATCCTGGCTAGGGACTGGATAAACTTATATTCGGTTGTTAAATTACAACCAAGCTACTAAAAAGTGCATAATTATTTTATCTACCAACCACTTGTCGTTTCAAATAATCCAAAATAAAAGTTAATACTTGCTTATCTCTTTAAACAAATGATATTCTAGTTAATATTTAGAAAGTCAGTTTGTTCAATACAGTGGCAGCTTAAATAAACCAACTTTATGATATTTTTATGTAATCGGCATAGTAAAAAATTAAGAGTTTTTGAAAACATATTTTATATATTTTTAAATATGCTTTAATAAGCAGTGATTTTTAACAGGGGAATCTTGAGTGAAAATGATGTATAATTCAAAGATCCTTATCAAGAGTAGCCAATTGTTATCTGCATAGTTAAAAGGATTACAATTGCTCAACTTGTCAGGGTAAAGTAGAGAGAGCTCGTTGTAATTGATCAAATGGGGAATGTACACCCAAATTAGGATGATATTACCAATTAGGAGGAGACAATGTGTGTTTACTTGTAAATGATAACCCTTGAAGAGTGAATAAGGAAAGGTGCAGCAGAATATTATGCACAGGTACATCAGGAAGACCTTCATTTGGCTCAACGTCAAGGAATCAGCAGCATAGATAGGCTCACATTCAATTTTGCGGGTTTCAGGAATCATTTCAGCAGGAGGTGGAAGATTACCAGGAAATTGCAGAGGTGAGAAAGCAGAATCTAGCAGTCTGGTTATTACAAATTTGATTGGAAAATATTGAAATGAGTGAATCATTGAGGCAAGATATTTATTGAGAGTAAAATATCAAACTACTAAGATAGTTTGGTGGGGACAATTGTTACTTAAAGCCTTTGGGTACATCTTGATGAGGTGGCCTCCTTGAATACAATATTTAGACAGCTTACAGATACCACCAATGGTGGTTCTGTAAGCTGTTACCTGACCTCCTTTGAGGTCAGGATTTGTTGACCAGCAGGTCAGAGAAAGGAAAATTGGGTGTGAGGCATCTGCGCCCCACTTGGACCTAATTTCCTGTGCCACCACCCACTTGCAATTGATTGTTAGATTTAAATCTACAATTGCCGCAAGCAGGCGGGGCTTTGGGTTGGGTTTCCCCGGGTGACGGCGCTTTGGCCAAGCCACATCCGGGAAAACTATGGCCATGACATTACTCTCCTTCTTTGGTAATGGGGACTTCCTGCCTCCTGGGAGTGCTGCCAATGCATAGTTCTTGTGGGCAGGAGGGAGTTTCATGGCAGCTAGGGTGTCCTTTACTGGACCTACTGCTTGGGGATTGTTTTTGTGGTATTCCTGGAGCATTTCTTGGGCATGAGTGAGGTTGCAATGGGGAATCCAACAGTTTTCTGAGGCTGGGTATCCCTTCCAGGCTACTAGGTAGTGCAGGCGCTTGTGAAATAGTTTGGATGCAATTATTTATTCCAGTTCATATTTCAGTTGTCCATCCACCATTATGGGGTCAGGAGTAGATACAGGGGGACCTTCATACTTAGTTAATAGGCCTTCATGGAATGTGATGAAGATGTTGAAGGAGGGAGGGAGGTCCAGTTGGTAGGCTGAAGATCCAATCTTCTTTAAGATTCTGAATGAATCTACTCTTTTGGGACCTAGCTTCCGGCAGGGCACTTTTAGTTGCATGTTCCGGGAGTCAACCAGCACTTGATCACCAAGTTCATACGCTGGGCGCTCTCTTCTTTTCATGTCTGCATAAGCCTTGTAAGTTGTCACAGCATGAGTCAAGGACACTTTGAATTCTTCATGGATTCTTTTTAAATCTGCTGCTCAGTGAGGATGCCAATTCCACTTTGCTACCTGAGAGTGAGCCAAAGTTACATTGGGGGTTGTAGCCATAATTTGCAAAGAATGGAGAGACATTAGAAGAGGAGTGTGGGGCATTATTATAAGCAAACTGGGCCATTGGTATGTTTTGGGACCAGTTATCTTGTTCAGTGTTAGAGTAGCATCTAAGAAATGTTTTCAAACAATGATTCAACCTCTCCATCTGGCCATTGTATTGGGGGTGGTAGGCTGTTGATCTGCATAACTTGATGCCTAGGAGTCTGGAGAATTCCTCCCAGAATTGTGCTGTGAATTGGGGACCTCTGTCACTTATGATCTCTTGGGGGATTCCATGGTGGGCAAAGACATTTTTGACAAACAGTTTGGCCATCTGGACTGATGTAATTGTGGTTTGGCAGGGGATAAAATGACTCATCTTTGTGAAACAATCTACTACTACCATGATTGCATCATAACCGTTTGATGGAGGAAGTTCTACTATGAAATCAACAGACAGAGATGTCCATGGCCTATTTGGAATTTTTAGGGGTACCAGTAGACCTGTCTGTTTGAGATGGGAGGGCTTTGCCCTTAGACAAACCATGCAGCCCTTCAAGTACTTAGCTATGTCTGATGTGAGACCTCTCCAATCAAATTATCTACGGATTATCTATATGGTCTTATTTTTCCCTTGGTGACCAAACAATATTTTGTCATGGTGTGCCTTGATGACTTCCAGGAAAATATCACCATCAGGTACCTACAAGCAATCATTATGAAGTATGGTACTGTCTTCAGAACTGTACCAGGTGTGGGGAGTAATTGACTTGCCAACTTAAACAACTGGGGGTACCATTTGTCTAAAGGTTGCAAAAACTTGACTCTATCTACCAGGTCTGGGTTGGTAGGTTCTTGGACACTTAGGGTACAGATTGTTTCCGTGGGAGGAGAGGATAGAATGGCGCTGGAGGGAATCATGACCTTTGTATTAAATTCTTGTTCAGCCTTAACGTCTGGAAGGAATGCTGGGTTGCAACTGAGGGAGTCTGCCAGATGGTTATCAATACCCTTGATAAACTTGTATTTGAACTTGACTAGGACTTCATACCATCTGGTCTGACGTTCAGTTAAGAGATGAGGTTCCTGGTAATACAGTAGGGCTTTGTGGCCTGTCCTTACTGTAAATGGGTATGTGGCTGAGCAAAGGTGATACTGCCAGTATTTCATAGACTCTACTACTACCAATAGCTCCTTGTCATAGATCATGTAGCTGAGCTCTTCAGATCTCATTTTACTTGATAAATAGCCCACAGGGTATTCTAGTCCATCATCAGCAGTTTGTAGAAGGACTGAGGCAATGGCAAATTTGGAGGCATCTGTGGCTAAGATAAAGGGTTTTGAGGCATCAACATGGCAGAGCATGGTTGCATAACACATGATGTTCTTAACAGCATTGAACACAGCATTGCATTGTGTGGACCATTCCAGAGTTTTTTTCTCACTAGCAGCGTAAAGGGGGGCTGCTGTTTCTGACAAGTGGGGGTGAAGCGTTATAAGAAGTTGCATGTTCCTAGGAAACTGTGGAGTTGGGTAATGTTTTTCAGGGTCTGCCAATTTCTTATTGCAGCTTCCTTGTCAGGGGAAACAACATGGCCTTTCTCCAAAATCAGATTTCCTAAGAAAGAAACCTTACTCTTGAAAAATTCACATTTGCTCAGTTTGATGACAAGATTGGCCTTTTGGATCCTTTCCACTACAGCACAAAGGTGGGTGGCATGAGACTCCTCATCTGGAGAGTATACTAAGATGTTGTCCATGTATGCTATAGCACAGTTCCCAATAAGGTCACCTAAGACTGCATTGATCATCTTCTGGAATATTGCTGGGGCATTTTTAGACCAAAGGGCATGACTCGGTACTTAAAGATGCCTTTCTTAGTCCTGAAAGCGGTGAGCCATTCCTGACCTTCTTTGATGCAAATCTGGTTGAAAGCATTTAAGAAGTCCAGCTTTGAAAATATTCTAGCTTTTTCCACCTCACTGGAGATCTGAG
This sequence comes from Entomophthora muscae, assembly GCA_014839935.2. Classification (NCBI taxonomy): domain Eukaryota; kingdom Fungi; phylum Entomophthoromycota; class Entomophthoromycetes; order Entomophthorales; family Entomophthoraceae; genus Entomophthora; species Entomophthora muscae. The sequence goes on along the minus strand of QTSX02000735.1, from coordinate 198,624 downwards.
ACTCAATGGGCATAGGGTATGGGTCTGGTACAGTCACATTGTTCAGGTTGCCAAAATCAATGCAGGGGCGTAATGATCCATCAGACTTTTGAACAAACAGCAGTGAAGAGCATATTGGAGAAGATTTCCTAAATATCTGTCCTTTAGCTTCCATGTCCTTTGTCCATTCTTCTAAGCCTTGCTCCTCCTTTAAGTTCAAAGGATAGATGGGAGAAGCAACTTTCACCAAATCAACAAAAAGTTTAAACTCAAAGTCAAATTGTGAGTGTGCGGGGAGACCATCAGCCAGCTTAGAATCAAAGGCTGCATGAAAGTGGGAGAGACACAACAGAAGGATATAAAATGATGTGGCAGGTTTTGTTGTTGCTGAGACTGACATTGAGATGTGAGGGGCTTCTTTCCCAAACAGGATCATTGGTACCTCCAAGGAAATTCTGGCAGGATGAGTGATCCTCAGTAGGTTATCTTTGAGGATTGGGGTGATATTGTGCTCCCGCCACCATTCCATGCCTAGGATAACCGGGTATGTCAGGTGCTTTGCCACTATGAAGTCAGCAACAAAGGCATGATCAGTGATGGAGAAGGATAACAGGTGACATAGTCTGAATGAATGGAAGATATTGGATACCCCTCCTTTGCACAGTGCACCAGGATTATATTCCAAACCTAGCTTGTCAACCAGATCTTTTGAAATGAAGTTGTCTGTGGCACCAGTATCTACTTAAGCTACAGCTTTTGTTAGATGTGATGTGGAAGCAAAGGAACAATGAAACAAAAAATATCTCATCTTTGTTTTATTTGATAGAGGGGGGTGATTGGAATCAACTTGTACCTGGATTTGAGGAGCTTTCTGAATGGACAACAGGTCCCCGTTCAAGGCTACAAAGGGTTGGTCAATCACAGGTTCAATGACAATAGGCTTGAGACAAGGAGCAGGCACAACCTTATTCATAGTGGCAATGTGGAGATCCACTATAGCCTGAGCCTTGGCAGATAGCAATGGACAGTTCTGGTTGAAACTTATAAGTTTACAGGCATTGGTAGCGTTACCTGAAGTGGGCGCTTGGGAGTCAATAGAGTTCAAGTTTGCCAGGGTAGCGCTGGAGTTGTCAATATTGTAAAAGGAGAGCGCGGCCATGGTAGGAATTCTCTGAGGAGGAGAACTGATGCCAGGAGCTATAGACAGAGTGGGGGCTGGAGTCACAAGAGATTGAGAAACCTCAGGGGATATGGGCCCTTGTGAAGTGGCTGGCTCCTGTTGACTTTCCAAGAAATTTAACATGGGAGGAGCCTCCAATAACAGAGGCTGAGTTGGCTGCTGGGACGTCACTAGCTTACCCCCGACTGCTTGCAGGAGGCGCTGTATCATATCAGAGACAGAAGCAGAAGGGTGCAACCAGGATGACAGACTTTGACCAGTGTGGTCAAGGCTGAGATAGAGGGCTGCAAGCTTAGCGCTTTCAGGGAGTGATGACTTCTCAGCATTGGCTTGAAACTGCTTGAGGTGCAAGGGTAGAGGTTGAGGGCCTTGAGAACTTGAGAACAGGGTTTTGTATTCAATCAAAGAGGAAGTTGCCAGAGCTTGGCACATCACCAAAGGGATTAGGGTTGACACATCATCAAAGGAATTTAGTGCTTGGTCAAGAATAGACAAACACCACTCACAGGATTTGGGTTCTGCTTGTTTGAGTAAGAAGCTGAGAAGCTTCTGAGGGAAGCCATGCTGGGTCCATTCCTCAGTTAGTGCCAAGATTTCTCTGGCAGTATTTAACAAAGGGGATGGAAGGCTAGGAGCAGGCTGCCAGAATTTGAGGCATATGAGTTAAGTACAACAAGGTTGTGTGATCTCTATCTTTGCAAAGGATGGGTATAACAGGGGAAAGAAAACTACTGCAAAAATACTCCAAAATGAAGTAATGAGCATTGTGGAAGTCACCACTGAGATATCCATGATGCAAGAGAATGATCTAACAACAAAGATGCGCAGGCCATACAATATATTAAAAATAAGTAGTTTGATAATGTCAGGGTAAAGTAGAGAGAGCTCATTGTAATTGATCAAATGGGGAATGTACACCTAAATTAGGATGATATTACCAATTAGGAGGAGACAATGTGTGTTTACTTGTAAATGATAACCCTTGAAGAGTGAATAAGGAAAGGTGCAGCAGAATATTATGCACAGGTACATCAGGAAGACCTTCATTTGGCTCAACGTCAAGGAATCAGCAGCATAGATAGGCTCACATTCAATTTTGCGGTTTTCAGGAATCATTTCAGCAGGAGGTGGAAGATTACCAGGAAATTGCAGAGATGAGAAAGCAGAATCTAGCAGTCTGGTTATTAAAAATCTGATTGGAAAATATTGAAATAAGTGAATCATTGAGGCAAGATATTTATTGAGAGTAAAATATCAAATACTAAGGTAGTTTGATGGGAAAAATTGTTACTTAAAGCCTTTGGGTACATCTTGATGAGGTGGTCTCCTTGAATACAATATTTAGACAGCTTACAGATACCACCAATGGTGGTTCTGTAAGCTGTTACCTGACCTCCTTTGAGGGAAGGATTTGTTGACCAGCAGGTCAGAGAAGGGAAAATTGGGCGTGGGGCATCCACACCCCACTTGGACCAATTTCCTGTGCCACCACCCACTTGCAATTGATTGTTAGATTTAAATCTACAATTGCCGCAAGCAGGCAGGGCTTTGGGTTGGGTTTCCCCGGGTGGCGGCGCTTTGGCCAAGCCACACCTGGGAAAACTATGGCCATGACACAACTGGTAAAAATAAAAATACAAAACAGTTGAATGGTGGTGGGCATATTTTAGAATATTGCTGTATTTTAAAAAATCAACATTGATTTATATCATTGCTGTCGCAGATCCTGAATTGATTAGATGTAAAGTTGTCCATCTATGGATTAAGCAATGGAAAAATTGCATGGTTGCGCTATTGCATCCTGATTATACTAGTGACTAAGACGTTTAAAACGCTCCTAAAACAGGTGTTTGATTTGCCTTTTAAATACACACAAGGCACAGGCTTCACTTCTGGGATTATAAATAGAACAACAAAGTTATTTATATCTACCTTCTTAAGGAAAGCCGTGAGAAAGAGAACGTTCTCTTATGCGGGACTTTTAGCTATGCCAATCCACTCTCCTCCATTTGGGAAGTCCTTCTGTCTGTGCCTCCCTGCCTCTGGTGGCAGTTCCCCCGCCTCACACTATATAAGTGTGATACTATCTAAATAAAAACCAGTTTTGTTTTTACACCTTTATATTCTTCTGTCCTTTCACAGGCTGCCACTATACCATCAACAGGTATAGTAATAAGAATTAGGTCCCTGACTAACTGTTTTTAGAAACTAGCAACCCTTTGCTGCAACTTTTACGACATTGGTGCTCATGTCCTACAACACCAAAAGCCCCCATCCCCGCGGTCCTTTCAATGAGGAGGGAGGAATGCCCCTGGCCCAGTCTCCTGCCACTGCTTCTCCTTACCACCAGGCACCAGCTTTTACTGCTGCTAATGCCCATGCTGGGGAAAGAGCAGGCTCTCCCTATGGCCTGCCCAACCTAAGCCAATTCATGCCAGAACATCAACGCCCTCAGGCTATTGTTTTTGGTCAACCACTGCTCCTACAAGCCCCTGCCCCCTTGAAGATGGACGCCAAATTTTCACCTTCCAAGGACGCCATCTGTAATGCCATACACGCCATGGATGCTGGTGCTGCTGGCAGTGGTTCTTGCTCTGAACACCTGGCCATTCAGCAGCCTCCTGCTGAAAACGCCTTGGGTTGCTTTCAGAATCTCTCCCAGTTCAACCCTGACCAGCTCCGCTGTGACCTCTGTACGGTTGAACATATCAAGGACTACCTACACCAATTTACCCATCCTGCCATATGCCATAACCAAATGCACCTGGGCTGCATCTGAAGCCTAGTGCATGACCAGGGAATACTGGTATCTAACCAACAGATGTTCCTCCAGGTCCTTTACTCTGAGCTTGGCAATACTTTCACCACTATCAATCAGTATCTTGCCAAAGTCACCAATGCCCAGAACACCATGTTCCACTGGGTTGATGCCATCAAAGCGGGTATAGCTAAGCTAGTTCCAGTGCATGTGGTACAGACCCTCACCCATCAGGGTGTAGACACCAATTGGATTAGTGTGGTTACAAACCACGTACTGGAGACTGGCCCCATGGTTTGAAGCCTGGCTCATGAGGTGGAAGTCTTAGCCCGCTGCCTTGCCACCATCCCCTTGTTCACCCCCACTTCTGCCACCACTGACAACTCCCCTTCCAGCGCCCTTCTTGGTTGAGACATCCTTGAGCTCTTTGATCACTACAAGAAGATGCAGACAGAATTGGTCCAGCAGAGTGCCAATCTTGCCTTCTTGTTTGATGGCTCCACACTGTGTCAGAACTTCAGGATTGTCTCAAAATTTGCCAATTGCATGACAGAGCCAACATCCAGACCCAAGTCAGGAAAGACAAGGAAGTAATAGCCTGGCTCCAAGCTGAGCTTGCCACCCACAAAAAGTGCATCACCTCTCTTGAAGATGAATTGGATATCACCTTTCAGGAGAACAAGGTCTACCAAGATGAGCTGGACAAGCAACAACTTCTCCTGGACGCCTTCCAGAGCCAATTGGATATGATGGACAGTAAGATTATGGCTGTCAACTTACAGGCTATGTCCATCAACTCCAAGAGTCACCACAGTCCACTGAGGTCCTCTAGTCCTGAGTTCTATCATAGCTACAAAAGCAATAAGAACCACACTTGGTTGGCTCCTAAAATTGTACAAGTATTAGAGCCAGTACTGGAGTCTGAGGATGACGTCCTGGCCACCCCTGAAGCTTCTGGAACTGCTCAAAACAGAGAAGGTAAACGTGAAGCCCAGTAAGAGGAAAATTGTTGCTGTGCCTCTGAGGCTAGGTTTGCTGCCTCCACTCTCAGCTGTTCCCATCTCACCCGCTCTCCAGTGAGGATCACACCTGCTCCCCTCCAACATGTCTCCAACAACTTCAAGCCCGTCAATCTACCCAAGTTTGACTGCATGTAAAGCCCCAGAAAATGAGGGAGTATTTTAGCAAGGTAGGGTACCAAGTTGGCAACTTGGAACCCTGTGAGCGCCGTCACAATGGGGTAGACCGTCATCATCCATCTAAAGACCTTGGTGTGTACGTTAAATCTTCCAAAATTACTGGCAAAGTACGTAAGCATGTAGAATACAAAGGTGTATTTTGCTACGTGCTGGGTGGAGCAGGGCAACACCAGTGTGGGCCAGGGGTACGTCTTGGAGGAGTTTAGCTGTGCAGGCTCCTTGTAGAAGTACTTTTCAGGCGGTTTATTGTAGGGCCCATGCTGGTGGGTGTATTGGTGGCCCCCAATCCCGAGGCAAGCTGTGAGTATAGCTGAGAAGATCAAGTGGTTCATCTTCTGGTCCTGGGAAAGGGCAGACAAAGCTTAGTCTCTTAACTTTCTATAGAGTAAAAGTTCTGGTTTTGATTTATGTGATACTATTGAGGGTTAATTTCACTCAATGATAGCACAAACTACCATCAAGTGATTGAGATTTATTATATACTATCATCCTTAGTGGGGCATGAATAGTACAAAACATTGGATAGGGAACCCCAAACACTTGGTGTTGTCTGGGATTCCCATTTGGAATTGGGATGGGAGTGGTTTGGCAGGCAATGAATTGTTGTCCTTGACATTGCATGGAATAGGAGCATCTCCAGGCACATTCATGCATTTCAATTCAACTTTTGCAGTTGATGCATTAATTGTAGTGCTGGGCTGCTTGTCAACCCCCTACAAATTTGGTAAATTCCAAATTTGGGCAGCAGTTCCCCCTCTATTTGGGTTTGGGGAAATTGCCTTTTTGGGTTTCCCCTTTTGGCAATTTCCCCATTTGGCGGCCTGCAGTTGGCTGGCAGCTGGCTGCGCGGCCCGCAGACAGGGTATAAAACTTGTCTGAATTAAAAAATTTATTTTTAATTTGTGTTTTCTGGCCTTGGCTTCCTGCGGCAGTTCCCCCAATAAGGGGGAACTGCTGCAATTTTTATCTTGTTTTTTACAATTAATTTTACACAAAATATTATTCTGAGCCACAGTGTTGTCAGGAATATTCCTGACACCGCAAGAGCAATGTGGCCATGTTCTTACGTCTGTACCAGAACTCCATGTATGGCGCAGAAAATGCCATGAGGGACTCCACAATCATCAACTGTCTGTATGCTGAGACTCAAACCATTATCTTGCCACGTCTCCCTGAGAATGGCTGGACTTTTGCCAACGTCTCCAGAGCCTTGGCAGAAGAATTTGGTAGCCAAGAAGCACTCCTTGGTTGTAAGATGAACTTTGCTAACACCAAGTTAAAGGTGGGGGAAACCCTAGAAGACTTCACTTCTAGGTTCTACCTTGAAGCTCAAACTCTATTGTCTATGAGTGTGATGCAGTTTATTGATGTGAAGTCAGCACTCCTTAATGCTGTACGTGTCAACCGGGAACTATCTCTGGCCCTTAAGTCAGGCATTTACAACACTTGCACTGTACCAGATCTGATCCGCCTCCTACGCACCTACAAGGAGGAGTTTGAAGTCCCTCTTCCTGAAGGCTGCCCTTGCCAGCAATCTGAGCATAGACCTTGCGTGGCTGTTGAGATGCCCAAGCCTTCTGACAAGGTTGGGCCTGCTCCAGTCAACAATGGCCCCTGTACTTGCTTCAAATGTGGTATGGCTGGCCACTTCTCTTGGGAATGTAGGGATCCACGTCAAAAGATCCATCATGTAGGCATGGAGGACACTTAGGAGGACTACGCCAAGGACGCTGATATTGAGGAGGACAATGAGGACCAGTCAAAAAACTACTAAGCAGCCAGGACAAGGAGAAATCCTTGGCTGCCTTTGTAATTTTGACACCCTCATCTCCCCCCATACCACTGCCCCCTGACAAACCAGATCAGAGGCCTGCTGCCTTGCCATCTTCTGGGACCAACCCTAAGGATGAACCCTCTCTGATTGACTTCAACTCCTGACCAATACATGAGGATGCGGAGTCTGACGGAGTTCAAGAGGACCTCCTCTATTGAGTTCTCACTGTTAACACGCAAACTCATTGGACTACACTTTGCCCTGAGGTGGTTATCCCCCAAATAGCTTGGAGAACAGTGTCCTTAACCTATGCTGAACAACTGGCTCAACCAGTTGTTGAAGTCACTCATGAGGAGGACAGTGCTAAACAACTGGACAAGCTGCTCCACACAGTAAACGTCTCAGCACCGCTAGAATCCCTCAAGGAAGTAAGCCCAGCTGTGGGAGCTGCCATGGCTACCTTCCTAGAGAAGTTCAAATGACTAAGTGTACACCAGGTCTCAAAGATTGTGGAGATCAGAGAGGACCACCAGGATTGCAACTATATCAACCTGGTAGTGAACAAGACTCATGTCCAGACCATACTGGATACTGGTGCCCCTGGAAACATTATATCATCTTGGCTGGTTAAGAAGCTTAAGCTAGCACCGGACTTGGCCTACCATGAAGAGTTCAGTACTGCTGGGTCACTGACCACTAGAGCAAAAGGAGCCTACTCTTCTCTCCCTCTTTGCTTTGGGAAGCTAATGGTCACTGCTCCTGCTATAGTACTGGAAAACAACAGCTATGACATTCTTATTGGGACTAGCTTCATGGTTCAGTATGGACTGTGACTAACCATGGAGATCATACATTTGGAATATTGGGCCATTCTATTCCCATGTTCTATCATGGTGATTGCCCGTCTGACCTGCCCTTACAACGTCTGCACTACATCAATCTGGAGTACACCAACGGAGAGCTTCCAGTTGCTTATACACTGTGTATTAAGAAGGTCAAGGTGCTACCTCTCTCAATTGAGGAAGCCAAGGGTATCCCAGTCTACGCCTACTGTAATGTGACTATCTCACCTGGCGCCTGAGTGATCCACAATACAGGCCTCTTGCTGGCTCTACCAGCTGGCACTCATGGAGAAATCTTTGGCATCCCTAATGCCTCCAGACTAGAACCATGGGTTGCACCAGGCATCCTCATGCCAAGTGAGAGGGAGGCACTCATACTCTTAGCCAACATGAGTCGTGAAGCTATGGTTGTCTCCAAACACTAACTTCTGGCTTATATACGACTGGAAGAGCATGGAAAACTGCAGGAGACTGCCCCCTTTGCGGACTTTTCTGAGTTGGGTCTACCCTGTGAGAAACCACTGGTGCTATTGGTTATAAACTGCAACTCTCTATCTGGCCTCTCTGAAGAGCAGAAGGATCAAGCTATGGATCTCTTTGATCAGCATAAAGATGTTTTTGCCAAGGATGATTATGACCTGGGCAAGGCTGCAGATGTTGCTCATCATATTGACACTCAAGGCAGTCCACCTATCTGCTCCAGACCTATATGGCGCAGTCAAGCCAATCATGCTGTGGCTAACAAGGAGCTTCAGAAGCTATTGGTATCTGGCTTACTGGTCCCCAGTAAAAGCCCTTGGGCTTCCTCTCTCCTGATTGTCAAAAAGAAGGATGGCAGCAACCATGTGGTGATTGACTACTGTCAACTGAATGCTGTTACCAAGAAGGATTCATATCCCCTCCCTTGTATTGACAATACCTTGGACCAACTGGGTGGCGCCAAGTTCTTCAGCGCCATGGACCTTATCAGTGGGTACTGGCAGATTGACCTACCCCTTGCTGATCAAGAAAAATGTGCAATCATCACTGACCAAGGGCTATTCCAACCCACAAGGATGCCTCAAGGTCTAACTAATGCCCCAGCTACCTTCCAACGGGCTATGGATGCAGTGATGGGCAACCTCAAACGCACCAGTGTCTTGGTCTATCTGGATGACATTGATGTGTTCTCCCAAACCTTTAATGATCACCTACGACACTTGGAGGAAGTCTTCCAGAGGTTACTTGCACCTAATCTCAAGCTCAAGCCACGTAGGTGCAACTTCTTCAAGGAGCACCTTGAGTTCTTGGGGTTCATCATTAGCCAAGATAGACTCTGCCCTGTATCTCTGAAGGTGGAAGCCATTGAGAAAATGCATACCCCGGCCAATAAGCGGGACGTGCAGGTCTTCCTGGGGATGATTGGTTACTACTGCCGCTTCATCCCCAACTTTGTATCCCTGGGGGACCCCCTTTTTCAGCTTCTCCAAGCTAATAAGGATTTTTATGGAGCCCAGCATGCCAATCTGCCTTCAATGCTCTCAAAGGAACACTAACTGCAGCCCCTGTGCTGGCCTACCCTGACTTTGCTAAGCTGTTTGTGATTCATACAGATGCTAGTCTGACTGCAATTTAGGGTGTTCTCTCCCAACTGAACTCCAAAGGACTTGAACATCCTGTTGGATACTGCTTGTGTATGCTTAACGTTCACAAGAGGAACTACACTGTCACCAAACAAGAGTGTCTGGCTATGATATAATCCTACCAACAGTTCATAGTCTATCTCCATGTGGTACATTTCACAGTTGTAACAGACCATGCCTCCTTGCAATGGCTGAAGACCATCAAGGACCCCAAAGGACGTCTGGTGTATTGGGCCATTAAACTTCAGGCTTATGACTACAAAATCATTCATTGAGCCAGAGCCGTCCACCAGAATGCTGACTATCTCTCCTGCCTTCCCACTGTTGCTTTAGTATCCCCCATGGCTGACATTCTCTATGACAAGCCTATGGAGGATCCTTCTTTGTGGGGGGAGGAGCCAGTAGAGATACACAGAGCTCTCAGGAAGCTAACTGTTGATACCAAGGTCTCTAAGGGACAACTCCTGAAGCTTTGTGGAGACTCTTGGCTACCCTACATACACCCATCCCTATGTATGGACTCAGTGGTGGCCGCCCACAAGACTACTGGCCATGGTGGCATACAGAAAGTGTTAGCTCTGCTACAGCAGCACTGCTTCGGGAAGGAATGCACACTGACGTAGTGGATACGCTAGCCAACTGTCATGACTGCAACATTGAGAGGCCTAAAATTGCCAAGTTTCAACACAGACTGGTACGCCCTAGGTTTGCCTTCCGCACTTTAGCCATTAATGTAGTGGGCCCCCTGTCAGCTACCAACAGTTGCAACAAGTTCATCATTGTGGTGGTTGACCATCTGACTAAATGGGTAGAGGCCAAGGCAATTCCCAACCAATCTGCACTGGTGACAGCCACGTTCATCCTGGAGAATATCATATACAAACATGGTTGCCCCCAGATTCTGCTGACAGACAATGGTACCAACTTCACCAGTTATATCATCCCCTGTCTCAACTAACTGATGGGAATCCGTGGGACACTATCCACTCTTTATCACCCACAGACAAATGGCATGATAGAGCGCACTAATAGGAGCCTGGTCCAGATACTCTGGAAGCTCAGTTACCAACATAAGACTGAATGGGATACTTTCTTGCCTGCGGCCACCTTTTCATATAACATTGGGTATCATTGGACCACTGGCAAGCCGCCCTTCCAACTGCTCTATGGCTGGCAACCAGGCTTTCCCATCTTACTATATTCCTTGGTAAAGTCCAGCCTGGCTGTGTCCCCAGAGGCGTACCTCAACAAGCTGGTTCAAACCCTTATTTGCTTGAAATCAGAGGCCTACACTGTAAAATTAAATCATAAGTTGCAGGACCTAGAATGAGCTGCATCTAAACGCCCCGCCTTACCCACTTACCTGGTAGGAGACTCAGTCTACTTATTCAGTAATAGAGGGTACAGCCGCAAATCCAAACTTGCCTCCCTTTGGCAAGGTCCAGTTCAAGTTATCCAGAAGACCGGCCCCAACTCCTACATCCTTAAGGAGCCCCATTCTGGGCAATTGATCACTAGAGTACACGCTCAGTATATGTGTGCTGATCCTAGTGACCAATAGTAAGCCCCAATGAGGACAATAACCCAAAAAACAAAAGCCTAATTAAAAAATTCCATGGATTGTTGTCCTGTTTGCAATAGTGTTGCACCAAAGTATGAGGAATAAGAATAAAAGAACAAGGTGTTCTTTGGAGACTGACAAGACTCTTCTAGTACTGCAACAACTGTTCTACCACCTGAATGACAGCCAAGAAACACAACTGGTTGCCTACAGATCCACAAAGCCAATAACCAAGGATTGGACAACAAAACCCCACCAAGCGAGACACACAATTGACCCCAATGTCCACAGGAAAAGAAACCCCAAGAAGATACAGTCCCACAGAAGACTCTTGCAAAGGGCATACTCTAATTGGGCCTGACCACCCACCCCGTAGAATACGGATAAAGCCCACTCAAGGAAGACCCCCATGTTCTCCTCCCGCTTGGTATCACAGTGGTTGGTTCCTCAAAAAACAAGGTTGCCAGCCATCACCATTGGTACCAGATGGGCAGTCCCCTCCACTGTGTATTACTTAAACACTTCCTGGAAGGCTTGCCAAAGACGTTGCTCAAAGTTGTCAGAGGATTTCCAACTGACTGGTTGAGCCTCGGTAACCCCAGGTGTTGCCCAAGTGCAAAGGACTTACTTCACTATGTTGGATACTGTCCCATGTTGCAAGACTGAAAGACCTTGACCCTCAAATTGGAATTCCTTCATCTGAGCCTCCAAGTATTCTTCTGACGCCCGCATGGAAAACTGCCAATGGATACTTTTACCCTTTTGCAACCCGGTTCCTGTCACCTCCCTGGGCTCACTCAAAGCTAGAAACAGCGCAGCAAACAATGGGCCTGTCCCCCCTAAGGCCAGCTGAGGCACCAGTAGCTGATATAAGTGAACCCCCAAGTCCAGATAGCTACCCTCCACATCATGCAGAACTACTTGCTTCTCTGCTGCCTTCACCACCTCCACCAGCCTGGTATGCTTGCGCCTCTTTGGAATTATCACTTGCACCTTCTTCAAGACTCTTCTTATGACTCTTCTAGAGGGACTGTTCATCATAGCTGTCATCTTGAGACGCCAGCCATTTTTAAACCTGTTGTCTAATCCAGTAGAGGGAAATGTTGCAGATCCTGAATGGATTATGCGTAAAGTCGTCCATCTAGGGATTAAGTGATGGAACAATTGCGCGGTTGCACTATTGCATCCTGATTCTACTAGTGATAAAGACGTTTAAAACGCTCCTAAAACAAGTATTCAATTTGCCTTTCAAATGCGCACAAGGCACAGGCTTCACTTTCAGGATTATAAATAGAACAATGAAGTTATTTATATCTACCTCCTTAAGAAAAGCTGCAAGAAAGCGGTTGTTCTCTCAGCAGGACTTTTAGCTGTGCCAATCCACTCTCCTCTATTTGAGAAGTCCTTCTATCTGTGCCTCCCTGCCTCTGGTGGCAATTCCCCCGCCTCACACTATATAAGTGCAATACTATCTAAATAAATACCAGTTTTGTCTATACACCTTATTATTATTCTGTCCTTCATAGGCTGCCACTATACCATCAACAGGTATAGTATTAAGAATTAGATCACTGACTAACTATTTGTAGAAACTAGCAACCCTTTGCTGCAACTTTTACGACAATTACCCAACCAGACTAGTTGTCTCAAAGTAGGAGTGGGAAGGTCAAAACAGATTGTGGGTTTTAAAGGGACAAATATGAAATTTAAGACTTGTTAGATAAGTCATAAAAGAAATCCTTTGTTTTTTCTGTATTCTCTTCTCGAGATCATGGCTTGTACCATACTATATTGTGAGATTTTAGAATGAAAAGACAAGTTGTTTTCAAGGATGAACTTGCTGATGCTATTTTATTTAGGGTACCAAATTAAAATTTATTATAATTTGCTATGACAAATTAAAAAATTATTAATTAAAATTTCTTAATTAATATTATTAATTAAAAAATTGATAAGAGTGCAATTTAATTAATATAAGATAGACTGTATTCATTTGGATATACAAACACAAATAGCCCAATCAAAAGGACGTGCCACTTTATTGGGGTTTTAAAATTAAGTTAACGAAGTTATATAAAAATTTATCAAGCCAGTGCTAATTTATACAAGTTGTGTTGTAACTTAGATAACAGGTTACGTGATGGGTTGATCGAAAGATCTCTTAGGTCAGCTCCCAAAGTCACAAAAAGAAGGCTAGAGGTTGAATTGTGCACCACACAAAGTGTGCTGATTTTAGTGCCCTCCCCAGCTCTATATGGAGCTGATTCCCAGTGAAATGACATCATTGATCTGATTTTTAATTGGCAATTAGTTTATGAATATGATGCCATTTTATCACAATAGGTTTCTAGAAGGGTGCAGTAGACAACGAAAGGAATATTATCTCTATGGGATATTAATTACTTCATATATGTGATAAAATGATCCAAACGGGGGCTGCTTCCGTAGTGATTATTAATAAAATGAGCTAAATTTCAGGGAGCGAGCTAGACAAGGTTTGAGCAGATTGCACTAAACAGCCTTTTTGCAAAATTATCCGGTCCCTAGCCAGGATGGTCTGTAAATAAATTGCATCTAAAATTCAATAGTTGCCTTGGACCTCAGGTTGTACATGACTTGTGTTTTATTCTCGACAAAATCAAATACATTCTGAAAAGTAAAATGTTAAAAGTGCATTTAATTTATATATTTAATTTATACACTTAATGTAGCTCTGCATTGAACTACCATTTAAGGCTTAAGTGACGCAACGATATTATCACGTGCCTTGGATCTGTGCCACCGTCTACTTCGAGCGGCGAGGCTTAAATACAATTCTAAACTTTGTAATTCTGAAAATGCAAATTTCACTTCTCTTAGCTTCAGCAACCTCAACTGCTTTGGCGGCAATCACCTGTAATGTCCCCGACAACAAGCCATCCAGTATCCCCCTTGGCTGCCAAGTCTGCCTAGACTCCATCATCATCAGCAACAACTCGTCCACTTGGCCCACCGCCAAGCTCGCTCTGCAAGAAATCAGAGGCCGTCTTGTTGTTCAAGCAGCCATCCCCGAGCACCTGGATATCCCCTTGACTGTTGAGACCCTGGAGTTACATGGAGCTCTTCCCAGTGAGCTTGAGATCAACCGTATCAGCGCCAAGGTGCTCCACGTCAACCGAGTTTGCAACTTCCCGGTGGTAGAGTTTGATTCCATCTCACCCGATGTGGTGATTTTTGAAGAATCTTATGTTCAGCTGTATGGAGTTTCAAGCGAAAGGATCTCGCAGCTCAGTGCCCACGTTTCGATTATCTACAATACCGAGTTCCCGAACCTGAAGAGGGTGGGGTCGATTTCTCTGTTCAAAACGATGCTCGATAGCGAGATGTTCCCGGCCCTCGAGGAGGCCCACTCCGTTAAAGTCGACTTTACCCAGATGCGAACCCTTTCGCTACCCGTAACTAAAGTCACTGGGACAGTTGAAATAGCCAACAACTTCAAGCTGACAATGATTGCCTTCCCAGGCCTGAAGAAAATCGGAGGAGATTTCCTTGTTTACGGGCCTGGCCAAGTTCAATCGTTAACCCTCCCCCAGCTGAAGGAAGTCAACTACATGGCCATCCAGAGCAAGACAAATAGCTTGGAAATGCCCCAGGATGTTGCTTGGTCTACCAAGTCCTACTTCAACGTACCGTCTTTCTGCGAGAAGCATGCCCCTGCTCTGAACCAAGCCAAGCTTGGCTTTATTTCTGCTCGCCCGTGCCAAAGCTAGACATTACCAAGATAAAATACACCTGTGGTTCATATCAATGTATAATATTCATTTAATCAGATATTTGATTAAATGCCCAAAACAAAATATATGTCACTAGAACCAACATCAGCAAATCATTACTATTTCCCACCAGGAATGAATTAGAATCAGCACCATGTAAGTTATACTTTGAAATATTAAACTATCGTCATAACTGTGCTGTTTTAACAGAGATACAGAAAAGGGAAACCATATTAAGTATATGAGGACTTTGTTTTATAGTAAGGTATTATATAGCGTTTGTTGTGGCTTTCAAGGGAAATATATGTTATATGTTAAGAGGCATAATTTCATCAGGAAGGATCTGTGCTTAATACAGATCTGTTTAGCCATGGCACCTCAGCTGGAAGACTTGGTTTGATACATCCTGGTGTCAATAATGTACTTCTGAGAAGTATAAAATACAAATGAGGGGAATATTAAAGAAGATAATGACATATTTATTTTATATGGAAGGATAGTTTTATATAGTGAATAGGTAAAGCATAGAGTGACCATGTAGATCATGGCAGTTATGAGGCTTTAGAGATCCAGATTTCCTTGGAGCTCAAATGTTTGTTCCTAGAGTGTATACATCTTAGGGTCACCTTACTTGTCATCTGAGTTCTTTCTCTATGAAATATTTTCCCAAAAGAAATTAATCAAAGATATTTCAATATCTCCCCTGGGGTCTTAGAAGGTGGATCTTTGGCTAATTTTTGAGGGTATCCAGGAGGCAAGCTTAGCATTGATCTAGTTTCAACCTGGATGCCGGTAGGTGTGAATCTCTTTGTGCCAATTTTTGTATACTGTACCATTGCTTGTTGATCATTATTATTATCACTTAAATCTAGTGCCTACAATATATCTCTTACTTAATATTAAGGCAGAATTAGACTTATAACAGCTTAATGTGTATAATAAAAAATATTCAGTTATTTTTTGATCATTTTATTTCAATAAAAGGAAGATTTATATAGGAAAGTAAATGATATTGCTAACCCTTGAATCCTCTTAGAATCCACCAAGGTTAATCAAGTCAATATGTAGGTTTGCGCCCTTGTCTCTCTCAGATATTGCTTGTGGATCTGAAGCAATACAAGGATGACTTACCATTCATATATACCTCAATACAGTATTAATTTTCATCTTTCTATGTGTCTCTGACATTCATAAGTTACCAGCTAGCTTAATTTATCTTGTGAAGCCATGAAGCAGTTCTGGCTAGTTTAACCAACCACATATAAAAACTTATCCTCCAAAAAACTAGACAATAAGTGATGGATTGAGAAGGTGTAGTTAACTATGGTTGAATGTACAGGGAGAGTTAAAGGACCCTTAGTATTCTAAATAGACACGTCATTAGAAGGGGTTTAAAAAGGCAAAACGTTGCAATAAACCAGTCCAATAAAGGGAGTGCTAACTTAATAAACAGATTTTGTCACATTAAAAGAAATCCTAGGAGAAGGATTGAATCCAATCTTGATAAGATCATTAGGTTCAGCATTCAGCATGTACCAACCAGAAACACCACAAAGCTTTGCTAGCAGTGAAAGTAACACACTTCATGATTGACAGAAAGAGAATAAAACCTGGGCAACACAAGGTATCTTTATCTCTAATTGATATAGCATGTCACATTCTGTTTGGAGTAATCCAGCTCTTCAACCTGAAGCTTTACCTATCTAATTACCAGTAGAGTCTTTGACTCAGTTTTTGTTTCTGAATGAGGAACTTGTCCAAGCAATTGGCAATGTTGTAACTGTGCTGTTTTAGCAGAGTTACAAGGGGAAAAATATTTAGAAGCTAGATAATAATCTTTATTGAGACATAGCAACTATATAGTCATTGTGAATCAAGTATAACGGGAACATGATTGTGTTGATCACACAGTTGGATGGAAGAAGGGGGTGGCTTGATCCTGGTAATGAGTCAAGCGCCAAAATGAGGTATCCACCATAAAGGATCATCATCTGTTCATGTTGTTGGATTTGGTAATTCAAGTTGACTTCCTAGTCTGGCTTTGAGTGGCCGGGTAATCAGATTGCGGGTCACAAACCTTCTTGTTTAGAACCTTGCTGGCGGGTTGAGCCTGCTGTTTTGACACCCCCAACTGAAGGTTGGCCTCCTCTGGGGGTAGGTTGTCAGGGAGATTTTCAGGAGCCTGAGCTCTGTACTAGACTAGTTGTTGTTCTGTGGCAGGCAGAGCAGTTTTGTATTGTTTTTGTCTTGCTTTGCAGGGTCTCAGGTGATCACTATGTAGGGTTTTGTCTTGTTTGCGCTTCCCAAGTCCTTGTACAAGGTAAGTGTTATTGTTGTTTACCTTTAGAATGATTGCTGATCCTACTTTCTTGGGTTGTAGCTTGCTTTTATCAACATTCATGACCCAAACTTTGTCCCCAACTTCATGTCTATCTTGGATGGGGACAAAGATTTTTTGCAGACGTTCATTTTCCTTTTCTATTTGTTTGCTGTTGGCCTCTATAGCTTGAGGATCTGAGCGCGGGGGGGACTTTACTTGGGACTTCTAGTTTGGGTCCTGTTAATGCTTGAATGATATTTGGCTGTGTGCCGTATACCAACTCAAAAGGGATTTTTCCGGTGGATCTGTTAACTTGGGTTTGGTGCACAAGTAGTGCAGTTGATAGCTGTGTATACCAGTCTTCAGGTCTCCCAGCAGTGAGTTTGGCTAAGGCTTGCATGAGGCTGTCATTAAGCTTCTCTACACGTCCATTGGCCTGTGGGTGATATGATGTTGTCACGGTATGTTTGACCTCATTTTTAGCGAGGTATATGTTGGTGGTTTTGGAGGTCAATTCTTTCCCTCCATTGGTTATCAGGAGTTCTGGCTTTCCAAACTTGCTGATTATCTCTCTTCAAATGAATTGTCATACGGCATTGCCAGTGTGAGCCTTTACTTCTTGGGCTACTGGCCATCTTGTAGCAAAGTCTATGGCAGTGATGATATATTTCTTATCATTGTGTTTCCCTGGCATGGGGCCAATAACGTCAAGAGCCCATACTTTGAAGGGTAGTTGTGTGCAGATGGGAAGTACTGACTTTAGAGGGGTTTTGCTTTTGGCAAACTTTTTGCATACCTCACATTGGTCTAGGACTTCCTGAACGTCATAATATAAGGTTGGCCACCAGGCCTTATGCTTAAGGAACTCATATAGGTTTCAACTCTTGGTGTGTCTGAGGTCTCTATGATAGTGTAGGATGGTGTCTACTTGTTAGTGCATGGGGATATAGGAAATGGTAGTACTGTCGGACATTTTTCTGTACAAGGTCCTGTACATATCAGCAAATAGGTGTTTGTTTTTGATAACTATTTCCTTTTTTATGTCAGTTGTGCCAGGGGGAACCATTGTCCTTTGTTTGTAGTACCAAGAGAGGCCAGTTTGGGTCAAGCCCATTTTCCCCTCTTGTGGCACGGACGTATAGGCGTGAGAGGGTGTCTGCCATGGCAAGCTTGGGACCAGGATTGTACTGTATGAGCATATTGAATCTCTCCAAGAGCTCCATCCAGCGGGCTTGACAGTGAGATAAATTTGCTTGGGTTTTGAAATATATGAGCAACTTGTGGTTGGTTAATGCTGTGAACTCTTCCTGCTGTTCCAGATAACAACACAATTTGACTAGACAGTGCACAATAGCCAGCAGTTTCTTGTCGTGGATATGGTATTGACACTTGCCATCTGTCAACTTTCATGATTCATAAGCTATAGGCAGGAAGTCACCATCATTATTTTTGATTTGTAGTGCTCCACCAATGGATGCATCTGAGGCGTTGGTTTTCATTTGGTATTCCCATCAAATTTGAGGTATTGCAGGATAGGAGCTGTTGTGAGTTTCTCCTTGAGGTGTCTGAAACAGAGGTCAAATTGGAGGGTCCACACAAACTTGGATTTGGCACCTGTTATGGCGGATAAGGGGCAGTCAAAGTGCCACAGTCAGGTATGAAGCAGCGTACATAGGCCACCATCCCCAAGAATGTGCAGAGTTCCAACTTATCCTTGGGTGGCAACATCTTGCATATGGCCTGTATCTTTTGACTGTTGGGTTTGATGCCGTCCTTTGAGACTATGTGTCCCAGGAAGGATAATTGCTCACAGAAGAACTGGCACTTAGAGGCTTGGCCAACAGTTTGTGTTGTGCCAGGGTAGCAAAGACTGCCTCTAGGTCCTTGTGGTGCTGTTCCACTGAGAGGCTGTAGATAATGATGTTATCTAGGTAGACTAGAGCATGCTTGCCTATGTGTGGTGCAAACACTTTATTAATGAAGGTCACAAAGATGGAAGGGGCGTTTGTCATGCCAAAGTTGAGCACTACACATTTGTATGAGCTGTATTTAGTGTGGAAGTCTGTTTTGGGGATGTATTCCTCCTTGATGCAAATCTGGTTGTAGCCTGCAGTCAGATCAATCTTGGAGAAGACTGTGGCTTCTCCCAAGGCATCAAAGAGATTGTCAATCAGTGGTAGTAGATAATAATTCTTGATGGTAACTTTGTTTAGGGCTCAGTAGTCTGTGACCAGACATAAGGTACCTTCCTTCTTGGCCACAAAGAATATGGTGGCCCCAAAAGGAGACTGTGAGGGGCGGATAAGTCCTTTCTCCAACGCCTCCTTGAGATAGGCGTGTAGGGTATTGTCCTTGTTTGGGGTCAGCCTATAGATAGGGTGCACTTTGGGGACAGCCCCTTTGAGTTGAATGGAGTGTTGGATGTGTTTCTCAGGGGGCAGCCCAGGTAGCGCTTCTTTGAAGATTTCTGGATGGCGGGCCACAATTTTGCAATCCTGAGGCATAGAGGTATCCTGGTGATCTTTGAAGTATATGATCTTGTACTGGCAGGAGTCCCAATCAATTGTCTTCAGGTTTTCCTTTTTGTCCAGGGTCTCTGTGATGTACACAAAGACATGGTTGCGTAGGAGTTGGTCCACTGAGTCAGGGTAGATCTGGTGGTTGGCACCTTCACGCTTGATGATCAACACTGAGGTTGCCCAGTCTACATGAGGATTGTTCTTTTGTAACCAGTCTAAGCCCAGTACAATGTCAAACTTTGGGAAGTCAATGACAGGACCTTGGATGGTGGAGTGAAGGTTCTTGAGCATGACAGAAAAGGGGGCAGTTTCTCTTGTCATGGCAATGTGGTGTTCATCAGCCAGGACCACGTTTTCAATCCGCAAAGGATTAGTGGCCAGCTTGAACTTATCTACAAAGCTACTATTGACTAGGGTTTGATCCACACCCAAATCCAGGAGTGCTGAACCTGTGTAACTGCAAAAACAGAAGGGATAGGACATCAGTTTATTGGGATGTCTGGCAATGGTGTACAGTACCAGGTCCTCTGAGGGTACTTGGATCATTGTACATTGGTCCACATCCTCAGGTTGGTACTCATCATTGGGCAATTCAGGAGTTGTGTGGGGAGAGCTTGGCTCTCTTAATGCTCTCCCCGGGCTTTTCCCTCATCTTGATTATCTTGTGTGGCAGTGATACAGAAATGGGTACAATTTGACTGGCCATTATTTCCATTCCCATGTCTGTTTGAGCTTGTGGGTTTATGGTTGGTGTTATTCCCGTTGTTTCCAGGGGGTGGTCAAGTGGAGCGCCCGCCTGTGCGGGAATCCTTGGGTCTCTCTTGTTTTCTAGTTTGTGCCTTATGGAGGGTGTTGGATGTTTGTTCCACTTTCTCCACCTCATGATACAGACTTTGTAGGTTGGTCACTTGATCCAGGTTCACATGTCTCATTACATGCAACTTGAGGGTGTTGTAGTACATGAGGTGTGTGACTGGGGTGTCAAAGGCCATTTCAGATAGTGCACAAAGTCAGAGTTCCTTGTAGGCGCAGGTGAGTTCCTTCACAGTGCCTGTCTGGGTTAGGTTCTTTACTTGGTGTATGATCATGAGCGCTGTGTCTTTAAGCACAAACCTTGCCAAGAAGTCTTGCTTGAAGTTATCCCAGTTCTTTTTGGTGTGTTCTTTGTGCCACTTATTGCACCAGGTGCCAGTGTCGTGGGTCAGGCAGATGGAGATTTCCCCAATCTAAAATTGCTGCGGGCATTCCATCTGATCCAGCTTGCTCTGGGCAGACTGGATCCATGCGGCAGCGTTTTTGTTGTTGGCCCCGGCAAAAGGTTCCAAGGCAGCACTTCAAAGTCTTTGGGCTACATAGGCAGGCATGGTGTTTTTGTTGGTTGGCCACAGAATAGAAGAGGGAGCCTGAAAGAGCTCTTGTTCAGACATGGCGTTGAAAGCAGGTAGTGGAATCACCATGTTCTGGTACAGGACAAAGCCTTTGGGTATCTTGGTACCAGGGATGTACGGGGTCCAGTCCAGCGGGAGGCCAGACATAATTCTTTCAAGGATTTATTGGCCGCGGCAAGTACAGGCAACAGGAAAAATTTTACAAGATGAGGTAGGATGGAGAACCTACCTGTGCTACCAATGTTGTAACTGTGCTGTTTTAGAGATTTACAAGGGGAAAAATATTTAGAAGCTAGTTAATAATCTTTATTGAGAGATAGCAATTATATAGTCATTGCAAATCAAGGATAACAAGAACATGATTGTGTTGATCACACAGCTGGATGGTGAAGGGGGTGGCTTGATCCTGGTAATGAGTCAAGCGCCAAAATGAGGTATCCACCATAAGGGATCACCATCTGTTCATGTTGTTGGATTTGGCAATTTGAGTTGACTTCCTAGTCTGGCTTCAAGTGGCTAGGTAATTGGATTGCGGGTCACAAACCTGCTTGTTTGGAACCTTTCTGGTGGGTTGAGCCTGCTGTTTTGACAGCAACAGCATATAGAAAGATACCACAGAGGATATATTAATCTCATAGATAAATTAAAGTTTCAAGAGATCCCTTCTGTTCAATTTTTCAGATCACTGATAATGCATTCTAATCTAATGATAGCTTTGGAGGCCACATAAATAGATTTCACCCCAAAGATCATGTTAGGTAATGTCATTCACTAGAGGGTCAAACAGTCAAACCTAATGGAATACGCCTGTTCAAATCTGAGAGCCTTCCAGTATAATAACTTGCTACTTGAGCGCAACCACGATTTTTGGGCTATGAAAATATTGGTGGTCATTTTTTCTGCTAATACTGACCTTTGCTCAGAATCTGATCATATACCTTTGAGACATGGTTAATATAGCAATGAGTATTAATTACATTTGACCATGTATGTTAGATCTGGGCCTGTGGTGTTCTATCTCCTCAGACATCAATAAATGTCCTGAGTCAATGCCAGGTACTGGCTGGATATGGTTTTCATTCTACAGGTGGGGTGATTCTTTAGCCAAGATGTTGTATTTTGCTTGAAGTATTTCAAACTCTTCTGAATTCTTTTCAATAGCCATCCTAGCATCTTCTCTGTGGACTATCACTTCAGTAGGTGTACTATCTTCCTTGAGTTGGTACTAGTCTTTGAACAGTCTCTTGGACTTCTTTCCTAGCAGCTCCTTGCCTCTGGTAGTCATTCTGAGTTTTTTTAGCCAATTGATCACATTCTTTGCCCAAAGTTTTACTGGTAGAAATTTTCCTGCAACTCAGTTGATATACATTCTTCTCTCCTTGGCTATAACGGAAAATATGGTGAGTTTTATCCTTGGTAAACTATGTGAAATCAGGGATAAGGTTTTGGGGTCAAGATTGGCATAAATTGAATCAGAAGAAAGATCTCCTTGGAAACCTTCTGACTTGCCATCATTTTGGAGTCTTTTTGACCATATAATCCTTCAGAAATATTTTTTAACACTTTAGAAGACATCTGGGTACTGTAAAGTCACTCCCCTCTTTAGCCCTGGATAAGACAATCTTCCCGCGCCTCACAAAAAAATCTGCTCAGAAGCCAGCCAAGCCCCTCAATTTCCTTGAAGATTTAGCCCACACAATTGATGAGAGATTTGTGTTGACATACCCTTCTCAAGTGGCAAATAATGGTGTTTTGGATCCTGTCCCCACTTTGGAGGAATCTGTGATTAATTTGGACTATTTTTTGGCTTGGGCTTGACCACATTTAAAATTAATTAAGTCTAAGCAATCAGGTCGCGCTACTGCCAAATCATTAAATCCTAGCTTAACTGTAATTGTGGTATTCAGAAGTGTTCTTTAGGCATTAGCCAATCAGAGGTTGGGCCAGAAATTAATGAGAAACTATCCAAACTCCCTGAAGTTACCGCCAAAAATTCTATCTCACCCAATCAAATGACTGGCTGAGGTCACCTGACCTTATAATTCCAATGAGCTTTTCTTAAAGTAAGACAGGGGACTTTTGGTCCCCTGCCTGCTCATTATTACAAATAAAGTTTAAACTTTAGACTTCAATCTTTAGTAGTTCTTTTGGGTCTTTTATTGATCCTTTGATTCTCTAAGACTATTAGTAAAGGTTTTCTTTTTCTTTACCTTTCCCCTCTCTTTTGGGCCTTCTTGCCACTTTTTGAAGTCCCTATCAACGTTGTTAGCATCAAAGTTAAAGCTTACCCCTTTTGCTTTGAAGAAATTGACTTTTTTCTAAAGATTAGTAGTAAATTCAATATATTTATCTATTATAAGTTTGATTTTGCTCTTGCTTTTCTTTCAATTACACTGAGGCTTCATATACGCTCTAATAAAGCTTTGCTATATGCTTTAATAAAGCTTTTTTATACGCTTTCAAACCCTTTGGTCCACAGTTGCCGTTCCCTGTCTATTTGTTGTGTCCTAGAGACTTTCTGCCTGTCCTAGAGTCCTCTGGCTTGAGATTAAACCTGAAATTTAAAGAACTATCTGTATTTTTGTTGAGCTCCACCTTCAGACTCCAAAAATGCTAGTGCCTCTGATCAAATTTGTGGTTTTTATACTGGCTCCAGCCCTGGTAATGATTTTGTCTACCTCTCCAGATCTTTGGGGTTGTATCTCTAATTCCTTCCTCCACGTTGGCACCAACCCCGACCAGTTCATGCATATTTTTGAGGATATCCCCACACGCGCTCAGGACATATACACTACCAGTGAGAACGTGGTGAGGAGTCTAACTTGCAATGATCTAGAGTTCCCTGCTGTCAAGACAGCCTCTGCTTCCCCCCAGTCTGGCCTATTCTATGCCCCTCCCCTCTGAGGACCCAATTGTCCTGGTTTCAGAGGAAGGCTTGGGCACCCCAGAGCTCACTCCCAAATGTGCATCCTGGTTACTTAGCAGAATGTTTTTGATGGGTTTGGACTCCTACTTCCCCCAGGTATCTGCTGTGTCCTCTCTATGAACACCCCTTTGAGCGGCCATGCCAGTCCTGTACTGGATGGTGTCCTGGTGGATCCTTCCTCCAGGATGGGAGCTTAAATTAGTTAGTTTAGCCCCCCAGCTCTCACATAATGAACAAGCCAATGTCTTCAGCCTTCAAAGCCTTTTGCCACTGGGTGTGGTCACTGGTTCTAGCCCTGGTATGTGCCAGCATTGGGTCCCTCCTCTGGGATTCCTGCCTGTATGGACTCTCTAGTTGCTTCTGTCTTCCCTCAAGAAGTGTATTATTGGCAAGACCTCCTCTACATTCACAGTTTTGTCTGTAGCCTTGGCGGTTAACATCACATTGGTATCCCCTTGCACTCCCCTCACAACAGAGGTCCGTGAGAAAGTCTTGGACGCCTTGTGCAAGTTGCAGCTCTGCCTTGCAGCCAATTTGGCATCTACTGATGCTCCTATCTTGGATGCCTAACGCTCTGTTGCCCTTCTGAACGCCCTCAATGGAGATGCACGCCTCTGGGTTTGCACCCTCCTTTATCAGAGTCAGGAGCTTGGTAACACCGTTTCCCTCCTCACTCTGGTCTCCTCCGTGGTGGCTGCCCCTGGGTCTAAAGCCTCTGTTATCTTTGAAACCCTGTGTTCAAAGGGACTGGCCCCGGATCTTGCCACCCACATGGAATGCTTTGCGGTGAAGGCTGCCTCCTTAGCTCTTCCCGCTGAGGTTGCAGTGGCAATGTTCCGTCATTCACTTGACCCTGCCTCAGCAGACAAGGGCATGTGGGAACTGGCTCCCCCTGTCATGGTAGGTTCCATCATGCTGGGTATTATCTGCCCAAGCAAGAAGGCTCAAAAAGCCAAAAAACCTTTATCAAAATTAACCAAGTTAACGGATTTAAATCAAACAGTTGATCAAAAATGGGTTATGGCTGCTCCATTCTGTCAGCTGAAACTGGTTCCCCTTTTTAAATTGACATTGATAAATTGGCATAATTTGAGGGTCA
This sequence comes from Entomophthora muscae, assembly GCA_014839935.2. Lineage (NCBI taxonomy): Eukaryota > Fungi > Entomophthoromycota > Entomophthoromycetes > Entomophthorales > Entomophthoraceae > Entomophthora > Entomophthora muscae. Next base: position 173,705 of record QTSX02000735.1, on the reverse strand, counting down.
CCTGATATGAGCTTGTCAATCAGCATGGTTGTCAGAAACTAGTCACACAAGGGTTCTTTGCAACCTGGACCAGATACTTACTTGACAATGTGGAAGGAATAGGAGGTCAAGACTCAGGTGGTATTGCTTAGTCAATTTTTCTGATATATATTGAATAATTTTCACTGTTTCAACTCTAAGAGTTGAGTCCTCCTAAAATTTTACTCAATAAAAATCATTTATCCCAAGTTCTAATTTACTTTTTAAAAAATGTATCCTGTGGTTGGGTTGTTACAATATATTCCGTACAATCTGATTCTCAACAGAATTGTTTCTTAAAGATGGGGTCCTGCAGTTGGAACTTTGTTGTTGGTGCCGCCCAATGTTAATTTTGTGCCAGCCAATTTTGCAGCTCCTCCCCCCATTCTTGAAACTGAAAATTGTGTGACCTCCCAATGTCCAGAATTTTACTCTGAAGATTTGTTGATGTTGTCTCAGGCCATTTATCTTGGGCTACTTTGGTTAGGATTAATTGTTCTGCTTAATCCTGGTATTACAATTGGAAATTTTACAAAAAGATACTTGAAGCCATGTTGGTGTTTAATCATTAATTCTATGTGGATTTGGGTGGTGATTCCCCATCACTTAGAAACGGCTTCATACTATCCTGCAATTTCCGTCATACCCCCCTCTCTCAAGAAGGTGTTTGCCTTGGCACGTAAGTTGGGTGCTAAACCAACCTACCTTCCTAATCAGGGAGTCCTTGCTGCTCTACCAGTTGCCAAGTCCGCTCCTCCTTCCAAGTTGGCTAAGCCTCCTAAGACAGCCTCCATCAAGGTGATGTGTTGTCCAGCTCAAGCACCCAACTGGCCCAAAAACTCCGGGTCTTTGCCCAAGTTTGCGGCCTCAGCTGCTATCCCTGACGTGACTTCCGCTGACCCATCTGGCACCATCCTGGCCCTCCAGAATAAAGAGAATTTTTATTGCTTTCTTTTCAATGCAACCTTTTATACAAAGTCATGGAAGGCAAATGCAACCGTGCTAGTAGACACAGGTGCAGGCAGGAACTTCATGGATCTTGGCTTGGCCTAGTCCCTGGGTCTCTTGCTCCTCCTCCCCCAGTCCCTTGTGGCTGCTAGCAAGGTACCAGTACTCTGTTACCCCCTTTCTAAACCCCTTAGCTACTGCACGGGCAACCATGTCTTTGTCAGCAAGTTTTTTGCTATTGAGGATTTGCTTTACCCCGCAATAGTAGGGGTGGGGTGGTGGAGGCGCCATCTTGTCCAGATTGATGTCCTCTCCAATGAGTTGCATTTCTTGCTTGATGGTGCCCCCGGCTTCTTTTCACTGCTTCCTTTAGGGGAGAATCCTCCTGAGTTGTGCCTATCTCTCAAGGCTTTGCTGGAGACTTCTCCTCTCTTTGCTTTTCCTGGAATGCTGGTCCCCTACAAGGACGCCTTTGATTTTACCCTATTGAATGCCCTCCCTCCCCATACCTGCCATGACCTCAAATTTAAACTCACTGTGGATCTTGTCAAAATTGATGCCCCCATGTATCCTGTCAGCAAGCTGGAGGACAAGGCATTGGGCACATGGTTGAACGGCATGCTTGCCAAGGGTTGGATCATGAAGAAGGCCTCCTCAGTCAGCTCCCCGGTGGTCTTTGCTAAGAATTCCGACAGCTCCCTCTGCCCCTGTGTGGACTACACCCTGTTTAACAATGTGACAGTTCCAGATTGTTACCCTCTCCCCTTAGAGGCGTCAATTTCCCAGTCCATTTCTAAGTCCCGTGTGTTCTCCAAGATGGACCTGGTTAATGCCTTTAACCAGGTTTGTATTGCAAAAGGTGACAAGTGGCTGACAGCCATCAAGACCAGGCGTGGATGCTTCCAGTTTAAGGTGATGCCTTTTGGTCTCAAGAACACTCCTGCCATCTTTCAGAGAGTTATTGAGGAGGCCCTGGGCAATTTGCGCTTCTCCTGCGCAGTGGCCTACATTGATGATATCTTGATCCACTCCCCTACTCCCAAGCAACATGATAAAGACCTGGTGTCTGTGGTGGCCGCTCTTCACAAAGCCTGCCTCTTCATCAAGCCTAGCAAATGCAAGTTCTTCAAGTCTGAGGTCACGTTTTTGGGCAACCTAGTCCTGAAAGATGGCCACTCTGTGTCACCTGACAAAGCCAAAGCTCTCCAGGACTGGGCTACTCCCTGGAACCAGAAGGAGTTGTTCTGTTTCCTGGGCACATTGATCTTTCTCAAGAAGTTCTCCCCAGCCATCTTGGAGTTTGCAGCCCCACTGCACCCCCTTGCGGGTAAGAACACCACCTTCAATTGGACCCCAAGTGCCAGAGCGCTTTTGAGGCTATCAAGAAGGTCTTTGTCTCTATCCCGGTCCTCCACCACGCAAATACCAGCAAGCCCTTTATTGTGGCCTGTGATGCCTCCAATGTTGCTGCGGGGCCGTCCTTCTACAGGAGCATAATGGTCAGGAGCTCCCTGTTGCGTATTTCTCCTGCAGGTTTGCCCCCCAACAAAGCGTCTTGGGCTGTGTTTGACAAGGAGTTGCAGGTAGTGGTGGACACCATCACTCACTGGTGCCACCACCTTTAGGGTGCTCAGCACAAGTTTGTGGTCTGCACAGATCATAAAGCCCTCTGCCACTTCCGCAAGCCTCAGAAGCTTCTCCCCTGTCAGGCCTGGGTCATGCAGACCCTATCAGGGTACAAGTTCCAATAAAAGTTTGTGAGAGGTGAATTGAACATTCTTCTGGACCTCCTCAGTCAGGATCCAGCCATGTACCCAGTGCAAGGTGATGAGGACCCCCTTGTGACTCTCATTCCGGCATCCCAGGGGATTCTTCCCCCCTCACCGCCACAGATCCTGAGTCACCCTCCCCCCACTCAGGCAGTTGGTCTCTGCTCCCTGGCGCCTCCCCAACAGGACATACTACTTGCGCTCCCATGAACTCTCCTCCATGATGTGCTGTTGGCTCAACACTCTTCTCCAGACGGCATGGCCCTCCTCTCCAAGCTCACCCCTGAGCACCCAAAGGAAGGCGCATACACCCTAAAGGAGAGTATAGTTTACCAAAACAAGTGAATTTGGGTCCCTAAGAGCTTGTGTACATGTGTCATGAAAGAGCATCATGATCCCCCTGTTTGGGCACCCAGGCACAAAGAAAATCCTGGAGCTCATCAGGTGTACCTACAGTTGGGTCAGGATCACTAAGACCATTGGCCCTTGGGTTAAGCAGTGTGTCACCTGTGTGCGTTCAAAACCAGATTGCTCAGGCAACAACAGCCTCCTCCACCCCCTCCAGCAGGCACAGGGTCCTTGGTCTTCCATCTTGGTAGAATTTGTAGTGGAACTCCCCTTATCCGGTGGCTTTGACTCCATCATGATGGTAGTTGACAGATTCACTAAGTATTTGATGTTCACCCCATGCTTAACCACTCTGAACTCAGTGGGGATGGCTAAGTTGTTTGTCAAACACATCTTCACTAACTTTGGCTTGCCCCAGAAGATTGTGAGCAATTGTGGACCCCAGTTCACCTTGGTGCTCTGGGAATCCTTGTTAGTCATTCTCAACATCAAGCCCTGCCGCTTCACATCTTACCACCCTCAGTCAGATGGCCAGACTGAGAGGGTGAATCAGAGTATGAAACAGCACTTGCGCTGCTACACTAATGCCACCATGGACTCCTGATCAGAGGACCTTCCCTTGGCACAGTTTGCTTACAATAACATGGTGCATTCCTCTACTGGTGTGTCCCCCTTTCAAGCAACTTTAGGCTTCTCCCCTGCATTCTCTATTGGTCTGTCCCTACAATCCCATGTCCCAGCTGCGGCAGACATAGCAGCCCACCTAAAAGCCACCCACACCAAAGTACAAAAGACACTGGCTAAATACATTGAGTCCTACAAGAAGGCAGCTGATAAGAACCGCTGCCAGCCCCAGAATACCCAGTAGGTTCCCTTGTCATGCTAGACTCCTCCAATATTTGCATGGAAGTACCTTCATACAAGTTTGCTCCAAAACGCCTGGGTCTGTTCAAGGTGTTAGAAAGCAAAGGTAATGGAGCTTATGTGTTAGACCTCCCACCCTCTTAATGCATCCATAACACCTTCAATGCTTGCCAACTCTCCCTTTTGAGGGCCCAGCCCCCAACACCCCAGAGCCCATTGTGGTCAACAGCTCCCCAGAATACAAGGTGGAGGCAATAGTGGCATCCCACCGGATCAGGAAATCCCTACAGTACTTTGTCAAATGAAAGAGCTACCCCTCCTACAACAATAGCTGATTAAGCTCTTCCAATTGCGACAACTGTTGGGACCTGGTCCAGGAGTTCCACTGTAACAACCCTGAGGCATTGGGACCTCCTAAATCCCTCCTGGCTCTTAAGATCCCAAGGCTCACAAGAACTTCTCAGTAGCCACTCTCCCTCAAGGAGGCATTCATACACATGAAAAAGGAAAGGATAATGTAAAGTCACTCCCCCTTTAGCCCTGGATAGGACAATATTCCTGTGCCGCACAAAAAAATCTGCTCAGAAGCCGGCCAAGCCTCTCAATTCCCTTGAAGATTTAGCCCACACAATTGATGAGAGATTTGTGTTGACATACCCTTCTCAAGTGGCAAATAATGGTGCTTTGGATTCTTTCCCCACTTGGGAGGAATTCCTGATTAATTTGGACTATTTTTTGGCTTGGGCTCAACCACATTTAAAATTAATTAAGTCTAAGCAATCAGGTTGCGCTACTGCCAAATCATTAAATCCCAACTTAACTGGAGTTGATGGCATTCAGAAGTGTTCTTTAGGAACTATCCAATCAGAGGTTGGGTCATAAATTGATGAGAAACCATCCAAACTCCCTGAAATGACTGGCAAAAATTCTATCTCACCCAATCAAATGACTGGCTGAGGTCACCTGACCTTTTAATTTCAATGGGCTTTCCTTAAAGTAAGACAGGGGACTTTTGGTCCCCTGCTTGCTCATTCTTAAAAATAAAGTTTAAACTTTAGACTTCAATCTTTAGTAGTTCTTTTGGGTCTTTTATTGACCCTTTGATTCTCTAAGACTATTAGTAAAGGTTTTCTTTTTCTTTACCTTTCCCCTCTCTTTTGGGCCTTCTTGCTGCTTTTTGAAGTCTCTATCAACGTTGTTAGCATCAAAGTTAAAGCTTACCCCTTTTGCTTTGAAGAAATTAACTTGATTCTAAAGATTAGTAGTAAGTTCAATATATTTACCTATTAAAAGTTTGATTCTGCTCTTGCTTTTCTTTCAATTACGCTGAGGCTTCATATACGCTCTAATAAAGCTTTCCTATATGCTTTTGAACCCTTTGGTCTGTGGTTACTGTTCCTTGTCTATTCCGTGTGTCCTAGAGACTTTCTGCCTGTCCTAGAGTCCTCTGGTTTGAGATCAAACCTGGAATTTACAGAACTATCTGTATTTTTGTTGAGCTCCACCTTCAGACTCCAAAAATGCTAGTGCCTCTGATCAAATTTGTGGTTTTTACTTTGGCACCAGCCCTGGTAATGATTTGGTCTACCTCTCCAGATTTTTGGGGTTGTATCTCTAATTTCTTCCTCCACGTTGGCACCAACCCCAACCAGTTCATGCATATTTTTGAGGATATCCCCGCACATGCTCAGGACATATACACTACCAGTGAGAACGTGGTGAGAAGTCTAACTTGTGATGATCTAGAATTCCCTGCCGTCAAGACAGCCTCTGCTGCCCCCCAGTCTGGCCTACCCTATGCCCCTCTCCTCTGAGGACCCACTTGTCCTGGTTTCAGAGGAAGGCTTGGGCACCCCAGAGCTCACTCCCAAATTTGCATCCTGGTTACTTAGTGGAATGTTTTTGATGGGTTTGAACTCCTACTTCCCCTGGGTATCTGCCGCGTCCTCTCTATGAACACCTCTTTGAGCAGCCATGCCAGTCCTGTACTAGATGGCGTCCTGGTAGATCCTCCCTCAGGATGGGAGCCAAACTTAGTTAGTTTAGCCCCCCTCTCTCACAGTTACTTCAAATCAACCAGATGTTTAACCATCAAGATGAAGCTCAAGCACTCAACAACAATCCTGCTTGAGGCCAAAAGATTTATAAAAGACCTCTCCAACTTTTCAGCTAGCTGCCTACTTATAGCGCCTTGTCCCCAACATTTACATTTTCAAAATGGCTTTTTTAAAAGCTTAAACCATTGACACTCACTTTTTCTGATACTAAAATAAGCTTACATACTTACTTTCTGAAAAGCTTAAAGTATTGATTTGCTGTTTCTTGCTTATACTTTAAGCTTTTGGCTTCCTACCAATCATATTAATCAGGAAACATGTTCTCAACTCAACCAATGATTGCAGCGTTAAAGACTACACTATTTCTGAATATCCACTGCAATTCAACTAGGGAATCAATTTTCACCGCTCAAGTTGCTTGAAGCGTTAACACTTTGCACACCAAAGTGTTAACTGATGCCCATTCCAACACCAGTATTTCCTGCATTCAGCCTTACCAAATTTAAATATTAGAATATTATTTATTTTTTCTTTTTGATCCTTTTCAATGTTTTGCCCAGATATTTACTCTTAAAGTAAAAGCCAGGGAAATGTCCCACCAAACCGTATTTGTATCCTGCTGAAATTTTCTCAACATTTCTCCTTGATTTTACTACTGAAATAAAATCAAGGTAAATATTCCATCTTCTGCAACTGTAAATTCAGAAACTGAACATAAAAATGTGGGATTGTCAAATCCTTGGTCCGAATTTTGAATCACTTTTGCGGGATAGCCTTTTTTAATTAAATTGAATTCTTTGTATTTTTATTTGAATATTTGAAAATGCGGGAACTCATAGACATGTTGCAAAGTTCAAGTCAAACTGCATATTTCCAATGGAAAAAATGAATTAATTGGAATCAGATTTGAAGTGTTCAAATCCATCAACCATTTTCATTAAGTTTACTGTGTTTTTTGAAATTGTGGGATTGTCAAATCCAAGAATCAAATTTCAAACCACTTTTGAATGCCACTAGTTAACTCAGATATTAATTGCGGGAACTGGAATCTGGATTAAATGTACAGTAAGAAACTAGGACAAATCAACCCAAATCAAGAAGCTCCACTCCGGATAAAATCAAATGAAAAATCCAATCTCAACCACCATGTTTAGACATGAAATTAAGTGAAATGTAAATTTGTCTAAACTGGAAATGATACAATATTCCTCACTCTAAATCACTAATATAGCAAACAAAAACCATATAATGATATATTAGCTATCCTCCTGATGACGCAGAAATTTTTTAAAAGTTTTTAGGCCCCTGGCGTAGCCAGGGGCCATAAAACTTATTTTTGAGGAAGGAAAGAGGGGGAAAGATAAACCATCAGTTTACTACACTATGTATTCATGTATTGCTATTAAGGATACTTGATTACAGTAGATTTTAAAAACTCTAATAATAAAGTAGAATTATATATTACAATCTATCTTATCATGTTGTCTTTTCCTTGATGTGTTGATAGTTCATTTGCTGTTAATAATGTGCTTGCATTTAATTGGATAGTTTCACCTCCAGTTGCCTTGGTAATAGGAAATCAAGTTGCCTTTGCAACCACAGCTGGTCTCGGGGAGGCAACTTGATTTCCTATTATCAAGGCAACTGGAGATGAAACTATCCAATTAAATGTAAGCACATTGTCAACAGCAAATAAACTATCAACACATCAAGGAAAAGGCAACATGATAAAAATAGATTGTAATGTATAATTCTATTTTATTATTAGCATTTTTTAAAATCTACTGTAATCAAGCATCTAAATTTTAGCTATCCTAAAATGGAATAGGGTGATTTTTGAGAATGCCTATGATTCCTAAAAGAATTGGCACAAATCCACTCTAGATCCTTTAGCATCCTTTTTGAGACACCCATAAATTATATTTATTTCAAGTTCACCTCATTTTTAATTTGAAATTTGGTTCTTGGATTTGACAATCCCGCAATTTCATATTTGTTAGTTTTTACATGATGTCTATGATTTGTTTGACATACAGGAAATCTCAAATTGTACATTAGAATCCCGCATTTCTGATTCATGTATCTCACATTTGTTTGCTGTGTTTTGTCTTTTGTTAGTTGAGTTATCTGCTCAAGGGATTCAAAATTTGCCAATTTAAATAAATCAAAAAAGTCAAATTAAATGGTTGATTTTTTAAATATTTTAATTTTCACTCAGCTTAGTTGCCTGCAAAAGTGATTCAAAATTTGGACCAAGGATTTGACAATCCCACATTTTTTACGTTCAGGTTCTGAATTTACAGTACCTCAGTAAATTGATTTAGAGAAATGTTGGAACATTTACCTGAATTGTTTTGACCTTAACCTAATCTTCTAGCACCTAGCATAGCTATTAAACAACTTATCAAGCCCTTGCAGGTGGCCTCTATCCTGGATTTATTTTACTAGTTTTTATCAGTCAACACCTCAGACTCAGAAAATAAGTCTTCACAAATGAATCAACTTAGACTGGACCCCCATCAGTGACTGTAAAGACCCAACAATTGGGGGAGTATTTTAGCAAAATAAGGGACCAAGTTGGCAACTTGGAAGCCTGTGAGCGCCATCACAATTGGATAGACCGTCATCATCCATCAAAAGACCTTGGTGTGAACGTTATAGCGTCCAAAATCACCATCAAAATACATGAGTACGTAGTATATACAGGTGTATATGGCTACAAACTGGGTGGAGTGGGGAAATACCAGCGTGGGCCAGGAGTACTGCTCGGAGGAGTTTAGCTGTGCTGGCTCCTTGTAGAGATACTCTCCAGGTGGTTTATTGAATGGCCCATGCTGGTGATTATATTGGTGGCCCCAAATCCCTAGGCAGGCTGTGAGAACAGCTGAGAATATTAGATGATTCATCTTATGATCCTGGGAAAGGGCATACAAAGCTTAGTGTCTTGTTTTTAACTTCTGGTAGGTAAAGTTTAGATTGATTTATGTGATACTATTGAGGGGTAATTTCACTCAATGATAGCACAAACTATCATCAAGTGATTTGGCTTTATTATATACTATCATCCTTGTGGGGCATGAATAGAGTAAAACACTGGACAGGGAACCCCAAACACTTGGTGTTGTCTGGAATTCCCTTTTGGGAGGTGAATTGGAAGTGGTGTGCAGGCAATGAATTATTACTTCTGGGCTTGCATTGGTTTGGTGTATCATTGGATGCTTTCATGCATCCAAATTTGACTTCTGCAGTTAATGCAGGAATGGTTGGGTTGGGCAGCTTGTCAGCCCCTCCCAAATTTGGTAGATTCCAAATTTGGGCAGCAGTTCCCCCTCCTTTTGGGTTTGGGGAAGTTGTCTTTTTGGGTTTCCCCATTGGGAAATTTCCCCATCCGGTGGGGATGGGCAGCCCTGCTGTGGGGGGGGGTGCGCTGTCCCCTGCTGGATGGGTGGTGGGCGTACGCGGGCAAGCCGCCAGGCTTGGCGGGCAGACAGCTGGCCGTGCAGCCGGGGTATAAAACCTGTCTGTTTCAAAAATACATTTTTTAATTTTCAAATCTTTGGCCTGGCTTTTTGCGGCAGTTTTCCCAATCAGGGGGAACTGCTGCAATTTTTTGTTTTGCTCTTTGAGCTAGATTGCAGTCAAAAGATTATCTTGGCCCAAGGTGTTGTCAGGAATATTTCTGACAGTGACCTACCATTTAGGTTATCAGAAGCAAACATTTCTCATGCATTGCCACTGTTTTTACTAACCCAAGTGGCTAACTTGAGCTTTCAGGTGAAAAGTAATCAGCTTCACTTCCCAGAAGCCTCCAAATCATTAAGTTCTGTGGCTGTTTTTCTGGACAGCCACCCTAATGATGGTTCTGAGCTATCTATGCTTGCCCAGCAACTTTAAGACCTCTGTAAAGCTACTTTATAGTCATAGAGAGAGAAACTTTATCCCTATCCTAATTAAAGTTAACCAACTGTATTCTCACCCCAGTTGGGACCTAGATTTTAGCGCTATCTCAGCACATTTATCCCAGAGTGCAAAACTTGTCTATCCTTTCCAAGCACTAGCAAGGGGCCAGCTTACTAGCACCCCAAGGTAAAAACCAAACCCCAACCATCTCAGTTGATCACAACCCCAGCTATCACAGCTGGCCAAAAAAACAAAACCATAAAAATTTACCTCTCTTAGCAACCATTCTCTACTTGTCCAACATCAGCCCATATCTGCAAAACAGCTCCACATGTGGATCATCACAGGTCCTGTTCACCAGAAAATCTTTATGCTGACTGTGAGATTAGACTGATTGATACAAATGATCAAGCTAATTATTACACACTGATATTATCTGTTACACACTGTGTTATCACTAGATTGTATTCTATTATGTGTAGTAATTATACACCGTACAATCACTAATTTATTATAATTGATATGGCTACTATACAGTGTATAATTGTTAGCCTATAGTCATTATCATTGATTGCACAGTGTGTAACCAACAGATGATCAATTGTGTTACGTGCACTATATCCTAATGGATATTAGATCACCTCAGCCCTGCCTAGCCTAGGAGGTGCATATACAATTATCAAACTAATGGGGGCATAAAAGAACTTGAATGCTGATTTTGCAATGGCATTACACAGCAGAAAATAACCAGTTCAGTACCAGAGCAAGTCAGCTATTATAGGACACATAATTCTCATATCAACCTGTAGTATTAATAAGCAGAAGATGTAACATCGAAATAGGATCACTGATGAGATTCTAAAAGGAAACAAGGCTACCAACATTCTGCTTTCCTGAGTAGGAGGACAGAGTTGAGACTATTTCTAAGATTCAACCAAGTATAGTGTAGCGTCTTAGTATCATTAAAGGTGCATAAATGTACAGCCAATTGATAATTACCAGTAGGCTAGATCAAGAAGAGCCCAGGCTGTAGCTGAAGCAATATGGAAGCCTTGAGAAGGCCAGTAGTGATACACATGCCAAGGACAGCCAATCAGGATAGGCATAGCCATCAAAAATAAGAACTATTACAAAGATAGCCACTGGAAACTGTCTGAAAGAACAAGAGCAAGGGTTGTTGCAGTATATATAGATACAGACACCTGGAAGGATGATAAAAAGAGCTTAGTTACCCCTGGATAGATTGCAGCTGCTGGCTAGATTGTACTCCAGCCTCAATAATTGCAATTATCTACAGGTTCTATTCTACTGTTTTCTGTAGTGTACTTTAACATAGGACAGGTAGAGTACATTGGCAAGGCTAACATCTTTCTGTAGCTTTGAACTACTATGCAATAACCATGATTGCTTCACATGGACCTACCACCCAAGAAATCTGACCCTCAGTAGGGGGTGTCAAAACTGCGGGGTTGACCCCCCAGCAAGGCTTTACACAAAAGACCCCCTGGCCCTTGAAATGACTATCTCAGCACCTGTAGCTGAAAGCGTAAGTCAACTCAATTTTCCAAATAGGGAAACTTGAACTAACATTAATCCAAACCCCAGGGGTGTACTTGATTTAGCACTTAAATCATTAGATGGATCAAGCCACCCCCTGCCTGTCCAATTGATTGATTTGCGGCAATCTTGTTACTCCTAACAGATTTACTTAAACTATATAATCTCCCATAGCGCAATAAATACATTATTAGTTTCTAAACATTTTCCCCTTGTAGCTCTGCTAATACAGTAGTCATGACATTATTAACTGACCCCTTTTTTGCAGGTTTGGAATCATGAGGTCTTTTTAGTCTAGCATGTCTTTTTTATTTTATATCATTTTTAGTGCTTTGTGAGTATCAAACATAAACACCGTTTGAGATAATATTTTTCTTATTTATGATGCTGTAATCCGAAATGTTGTACCTACTATTACTTTTAAGATGCTGTTTTTGAGATGACGTAAATCAAGATGCCATTTTTATAAGCCATGCTCTACCAAAAGAACAACCCATGTCCAACACATTTTTCATATACAAAGCGGATGTCACCATCTATGTTAAAAATAAAGACAGCAACCTGGAAGTAAACTATCGTTTCTTTCGAACTTTATTGAGAAAAGAGGATAAAGCTAAATTTGATTTGGCTAGATATATGTACGTGTGCGCTGTGCCTTTGAGGATAAAGACAAACTGTGACTGCACCTTACTCCTCAATGTCACATCATAGTTTATGAAAGTCGTGATAGAACTTAAAGAGGTTGCCATAGTTGCGTCACAAAAGGGGTCGTACATAACATAATGCGTCTGTATGGATCAAAATATGCTGGAATGTGTAAAAGCTTTGTTCATCCCTACCCTAGCTATAAATTCCCTCTCTGTTAAACGAATTACCAGGCTTTATATCCCTTGAGTATTGAATTAGTTAAATATTAAACAAAAGGATGATACTGATCAGTTGCAATCTATGAACCAGCTGACATAGGCTAGATACTGTTATAGTCCAAACATTGGTCACATTCCTTGATGGATTGATACCACTGACATTACTAGAGTAAGCCCTAAAGCTTGACCAATATGGATCTCACTTAAGAATTAATTGCATCAGACTGTTGCCTCCCCAATTTCTAGTGAAAATGCCGAAGCTTTCTAATTAAGATATAAGAGTTGAGTTCTCGATATATTGTATCCATTTATAAAGCCAGATTTCTATATGAATATTGGATATTTAGTTGAAAAATGCTTGTTAAAGTGTCCGAGACACATACTGGATCGAAACCAGTTATGAACGCAAGTCGAATTAAAGCTATCGCAAATTAATTTTATGATACCAGATTTTTATTTTCTATTTGCGATATCCTCTATCCTGAAAGGGGAAATCACCTTGGCGTACAAAATTAGCCGCTAGGTAAATATTTGTAATTTGTATGAGCCTGCAGATGCTATTAAATTTTCAAAAGCGCTAATAAAAGTACTTATATGCGAACAGGGTCTGCCTAAATGTTAAAGTTAATCTTTAGCTTTATTTACGCGAAACTAACATGATGATTTGAGAGGCCTAGAAGCAAGCCTTATATACTTTGACTTTACAGTGATACTATTTTTAGCTTTAATGAGTCTATATAGGATTAAAATATTATTTTGGTACGAAACCCAGTAAGCTCTACAGAGTTGTTGGCATCCAGACCAGCTTTGGTCGACTAAGATTTATGGCTTGGAAGGAGGCCTTATTATAACTGATTTAAGCCTACCTTTATTTAAGGCTCTACGACAACAAACTGAAAAATTTTATTCAGTAAACTTATGATGTCGTATGCATTAACCTAAAAAAGAATATATTTGTCTATGAGGGGTTTATTGAGTCAATTAAGCAGTTTAAAGTCATGATTTTGTCTAAGTTATGGATAGCTAATCTAGTTTCGGATATAGTTCTAGATGATAACGATTTTATGTCAGTTATAAGATTCTCTTAAAAAAGGTCGGCGGAAAAATAAAGCTAAAAATCATCTTTGCTACCATAATCTGCTGGCATCGCGTAGAGGCGGGTGTACATTCTTGTCAAGGAGTTATACCCAAGTATATCATTGCACCTTAGAAGATTCGCTGCCAGAATAGCAACTCAATAAGTGTTTTTTAATTAAAGTTACCTGCATCACAATTTAAAGGGCTTCCTGGTTCAGGGTGCGCCAGTAGAAGACTTATAGCGGTGCAAGATGATTGAAGAGTCCAAGCAGGGCTCCAAGCTGTTTTGAGAATGTCGAGACAGACCTCCCCTGTCTTTAAAAATGATAAATTAGAAGATCGGGACGCATGTTACTTTGAGAATGAATGTTCGGGTGGCATATTTTAGTGTCAAAGGTGAAAACGGGAGGCGTCATAGGATATTGTGACGTGATTGAGATTGAAAGCTTAAATTTTCCACCTTTTTCATTAGAGTTAAAGAAAAGTCTCACCTTCATAAGGTGTTTCGGGTGGACCGCTGATGATAGCCTTCCAAGAGAAAAGATCTTCCTCGCTCAGGGGTTCAAGGAGAATGATCTCCGGATTAAGGCCATTCCTCGTTGCCTTTAACTCCTTCATTAATCTTCTCGAAACTGAGTCCATTTTAGCTAATACTGGATGCGTCTTCACTCTTGGAAAGAAGTTTGGAGAAGGGTTGAAGTAAAGGTTAAGTGCAGTCTATTAGGTCTGTCCTCTTGCTTGGAGCATGCCTAAAATCGGCTGATGAGGCGCCCAAGGCTTTAAGAGTTGATCATACGATAAGAGCAGAAGTCAGGTTCCCCCAGTCTAATTGGCTTTGGGCATATAAAACGAATTTACAATTGGCTATCCAGCATTACATGCTTATCTCTTGGTCTAGCTAAGCATCACACTAGAATAGGGATGCTTCGGCTCAGCCCCGGCTAGCTTTCGGCTCTGGGCCGTTATAGCCAAAACTGAATCACCTAATATTTAAAAGGTTTAAAATAATTATTTGACGGGGTTACTGGGAGCCTGAAGCTAGCCGCGCCTGCCCGAGGCTTAGCCGAAGCAGCCCTACACCAGAACGACTAAAATCCGCTTCGGATCCATCTTTTTTTGCGCAAAAGGACGCCGCCGTTACAATTATTTGTGCAGAGAGGGATGAAATTAAATGGCAGATTAGCAGCACATCTTCCTTGGAACCTTAAATCAGAAGCCTACCCATCTTTAAATTGGACTAGGTAGTTCCCCGTCCAAGGACAGATATAAAGTTGAACTTAATAAATCAATCAAATATAGTTTTAAGTATTTTTAGGCTGGGATTACTTACCATATTTTTTATTTAATTTATATTTAATTTCTTTCTTAGAAGATAATCTTAATAATATCTATTTAAAATTAGAATTGCATATTCCAAGTATAAACAAAAAGCAAAATCTAAATCTAAATAAGCGGCATATTACAATTAAGGTTAGAAAAGCCAAAATAAAGATTTTAAAATTTAAAATTTTATTTTCTAAATTCCTTCAAAAATTAGAGCTGGACTGTAGCTTTTAAATAAGCTATTTATCATCAATATCGGCTCAGTATTCACAAAGCTATGCCGTTTTTAGTTTTATGTGTTCTTAGCAAATTTAGATAAATCATGTTGAGGCTATGCCTTTGATTATGATGTGAGTAGAATTCCAATACTTAACTATATATCCAAGCAGCTAGAGCTATCATGGTTGTTACCATTTTTATCAGAATTATCTGAAAGACATATCTAGATACTTTAAATTTTATGAAAATAATTTTAATGAGTCTTAATATCATCATTGCTGGTTTACTCCACTGACATCATTATTCAGATGATGAAATAGTGTCAAGAATTCATGTCTTGAATTTTTTGTCTTTAGTATTGTTTGTCATATTGAGTTTTGTTGGTAGCTGGCTGTATGGCAACAACCTAGGCTACCGGTCAGGTCTACGTATGGCTACGGTCTGGCGGGTTCCTGTCAGTCCGTAAGAGAAGTTCACTAATCTGCAAGTAGACGGTGGCACACTCTACTTGAATGCTTTCTGACTACTAGGTGGCAGCTAGTAGTGATATGATGATAGAGATATGTATTCTCTATCTATAAGGGGTGATTATTCTGCTCAATTTCTAATTATAAGAGCACCTTATATAGGGAGGATAAGCCTTCTTTCCAGATTATTATATGACACTTCTAACTCTTATTGATCAGTCTTCTATTTCCCAGGCTGTCAATCTCAACCTCAGAGCTAGGAAGCCATGTCATGCTGGCATGGGACTTCAATTAATTGCTGGACCTCATGTATGTTTACCAGGGTTCCAGCGGCATCTTGTTTACTGTTCATGCAGATTTAAGTATTGGTTACCCTGTTGATGAGTTATTTGCATCTTGCATTGCCAGTTTAAATGATCTTCTATACTGGTTATATGTTCAGGTTTGAGCCCTGACGCTCAAGCGTTTGGCTGAGGCGCGTCCTTCAAGCATATTCTTGAACCATCAAGCTTATTGGCTAATGTGTGAACCAATAGAAAGTCTAGCAATGGATCATGATCAAGCTTTGAAGTAACTATTGATATTCTGATTACCCAAAAATATCAATGAGATCACACTGATACTTCATTAAGCTTGACATCTAAGTGGTGATTGTTTGTTGGGAGCCAATGATTCAGAAGAATGATGGTCAAGTCTACCACATTATTCCAAAATCCTGACAAATAGTAAATCAGGTTAACTATCAAACAATCTGAAGCCACTTGTAGCAGATGATGCATCCAAGGGGAATATTCTATCATTTCACTTAAAGATAAATAAACTCAAAATGTGAAAGCCAAATATCTCTTACTTTAAACTAATATTTGTATTTGTAATTTGAATTGTATTGCTTTAAAGAGACTAAGCTCTAATTTCTTTGGTTGATTCAATTCTCAGTGAGAAGGTTAAACATCTAATCATATAAAAGAATATTAAACAATTGCTTCTTTCTTTCTAATTTTAGTACACCCATTCTAGAGCCATATAATTGTTGTAAACAAGCCACTTTTTGCTGGTTATAATAGTTAAACTACAATTTTAAAAATCAATGTAAGATATCACTTGGAAAGCAGGGCTTCACAAGTCCTGTGGATTTCAAAAGACAGACAGAGATATTTTAGTTTGGTCTCATCTAGATGGGTTTCAATCTAAAGCTTGAAACTTGCTCAAATCAACTATAAAGGCCAAAAAGGAGCTATTGAAATATACTTATTTAGATTTATTTGAAATATGAGCAGAATATATGCTGTTTGTCAACAGTTGAAATCAAGAAGTATGATATAAGCTGAGGGGGCCATGAGATTGGTGTGAAATGTTAGAACTAGGAAATTCAGGAGACATGGCTGAAATGAATATCAATTATTTAATTTTTAAATCACACCAAGAATTTATATTTATTAAATTTCAAGTGGCTTATATTCTCTTTACATAACTTAAAAACACACCATTAAATTCAATCTTCATGCTTTCAAAGATGTATGTAAGAAATTGTATGTAAGGCTGAGCCAAACCAAGCTTTTGGCTTGGTCATCAACTTTTAAATTCAAATTTACAGGAAAAATCAATTAAGTTAAATTCTTACGGCTTGAACCCACTTGAGTTTCAGGATTGACAATTTTCTCCCCCTGGAAACCCAGGCCCAAGGACGGGATTCAAACCCTGGCCCTGATTCCCCGCAGGCCGCCAGCCCTGAGGACCAATGGGCTGGCCGCATTTTTCTGAGACTGAAACCCTCAAGCCGCGGCCAAGGATGATTTACCAAAAGGCAAAGCCAGCCAAACCAAAGGAATCATCACACCAAATAAGGGAATAATCAAGGCTCCTAATGGAGGCAACAAAATACCAATCATTGGCTTCATGAGCTTGAAGAACACTCTAGTGGCCAATCAGGATGTGTCACCTGAAGTAAGCGCAGGCCCATGGCTTGACCTCATGACCACAGCCCAAGAACAAGATAATCAAGTTTCCAATTTGATATTTCTGACAAATGAAAGAACTCCTGGCCCAGGTGCCATTTCACTGCCTTTGAACCCAAGCATCCAGACCACCCAGCCCCACATTTCCTGATGCCCTGGCAAACCCCCCATGGAAAATATTAAGTTTGTAGGTGGGGTTCTATATAGACCTGTAGACCCTGCATTCCAACCTTACTGCCTTTTTTTGAATAAAGTTTATGCCATATTGGCTTCCACAGCTACTTCCCTATTTTACCTTTGCTATCTATCAAATCAGTACAAGATCATCTGGTCCTCCTGCCCCTCTGCCTGCAGATTCCTGTCCTCCAGGTGTTCCCTTTGGTCCTGTCCACTTCACAGAGTACCCTCTAAAACCCAAATATAAGAATTACACCCTGAAAAAGATCCTTAAACTATATCCCTTGGCCCACATACAATCACAGTTAGATACAACTGTCAAGGCCCCTGAATATTATCGACAACCAAGTTATTTAGAGAAAAATTCAAATACCTGTCTGCCTATAAACTCAATATGAAACTGCCTGTGACCCCCAAGCCAATGCCTGCCTCCTCACCCAACCTCCCAACTGATCACACTAGCAAGCTGTTTGGGATTGTGTATATTACCCTCACTGGCGTGATTGACACTATAATACCGGCTGCCAGATGTGATCCTGGGTGGAGAAGTCCTTCTTCTACCTCTTTAAGTTAGTTCCTCTCTTGTGGTGGGCCCTGCCTGCTAAACCTGTGGCCTGTGTGTTCCCTGAAAACAATGGGCCGGCAGCCCAAGGTTGGATCCCTGGCATTGAGGCAACATTACAGACATCCAGGCAGACAGACTCACTTTTATATATTTTAATTCACCTAATAAATTTAGCAAATGTCCAAGTTGCAACTTAGACCAGTTGAATCCTATATACTAGAAGATTCTGAATAACAAGCATTGACCAAGCACTAATAGTAGTTATCAAATCATAGCTATTATTTTGTAGGTTAAGCCAATTTATATTAGGCTTGGTTGAAATTTGTCGTACAATCCAATCCAAATGTTGCAGCTGGACTAGTTATAGCTCAGTAATTAGAGTTGGGGAAGACAACAGTTCAAGAGGAGACAGAATTAAATATTTTAATAAGATAATCTTTATTGAGAAGAGTATGGTTTCTTCTCACAGTATAAGAACCCATTGGGCCACCAAGGGGATGCCATATGTGGCATTGATCAAGATAGGGATCAAAAGCACTCTGCATGTGGTTTTTGGGATTGTCTTCATAAATTAGCCTTGCTTATTATACAAAAATATGATAGTTCACTATGTCTATTGGTTGAGTGAAGGGCAGCTGATAAAATTGACCCCTGGTAGCCGACTATCAAGTAAAGTGAGAATTTGGGTTTAAGTCTGATTGACTCCTGGAAGTTGACACTTTTTTAATTAACAGTAATTGAGGTACTAATAAGTTTTAATGAAAAATTAATCTCTACAACTACAGTATACTAAATTGACCAAAGAGAGCTCAAAAATTCAATAAAAAATATCTTAACTAATAAGAATAAGGATAAATAAGTAATTATTTCTCATTTTACTATGTAAAAAACACTCTTCACTATAATTTTTATTACCATAAAAATTAAATTTTCAATGCAAAAAATAAATATGTATACAATATTATAAGCACTAAAAAATACAAAGAAATGTTAATTTTAATTGTTATACTTCATATATTCACAATTGTGAATATATTATGTTTTACTAGTAAATTAACAAAAATTAAGACATTTCATTCACTTTCAACTATAAGTATTCATCTCAAACTTACTATTTATATCTAAAATAGTATTAATATATAAAAATATTAAAAAATGTAAAAATTAAAACTAAAAAGTAAAAAGTAAAAATTAAAAGTAAAAAACATAGACCCAAGCAAGTTTATTATTCACCCTTTTTCCCCTTCTTCATTTTTCTTCTTCCAGGAGTGTCAGGGCCCAGAATGGGCTAGAAAAAACCCTATGTTTCATAGGTTTAATGCCTGTGATCAAGGAATCACACAAACAAACAATTGCGTTGTCAAGCATGCTGATTGACCAAAAGGAAACTTTAATGTCAAGTGGGGAATTGAACCCTGGTAAAGGCCAAACCTGGGGCAATTGGAGATTGCTCCAAAGCCAAGAAAAAATATTTTAATTGTCCCACACCCTCTGAAACCAAGGAATTTGGACTTGAGTTGCCAAATGACCCAAAATTCCCCTGCCAGCTTCCCCAGGGCAAAAATAGTGAAAGAATTCACTTAAATGACAAATCAGGGCTCACCAATGTAACCCAACTCAAGAATAACTCTTTGACAGCCAATAAGGAATTGCAAGTAAGTAAAATTGCAGTTTCCCAGCAGGATATAACTGGAAACACTGACAAACCTTCCCTTGTTGACATCTTTACTTAATAAACTTTTGTTTGTAATGCACAGTAAGCATTTATACTTTGCAGGGGTTTATTACATTATAGCTAATTTTATACTACTGGTGCTTCAAATAGAGAGTACCTCCAGCACCAACGCCTGCGCTGGGAAACAGATCAACTTTTTGCTGCATCCAGCCAACTAACTCCAGCCTTCATCCCATCTCCTAGAGTGCTGGATCAAGAGATAGTTCCTGCTCCTGCACCCTGCCTCTCATTTCCTGGTGTCCCTCCGCTCAGCCAACTTGCCCAGTCAAGCCAGACTATAAGCACCGCTGCAGGAGAGCTCCACCTTGTTCCTTCTGCACCATCATATGATTACAGCAAGCTTGGGTTTGCCTACCTGACCATGATGGGGCTTGCTGAGCAAGTGATTTCCAACATGGGAGTGTGGCTTCCTTGGGCCACAGCTGCCAATTATGTGATGAGGATGGCCCCTGTCATCTACTAGGTCTTCCAGGCTTGATCCTTCTCCTTGACTAAAGGTCCCCTGGGAGCAACCCAGGCCATGACAAGGAGGGCAGTTACAATGAGCCCAAGCTGCTTCTTGAGCCCAGAGGTCTTGTATTTGTGCTTAGCTGCACCCTGGATAGCATCTGTGAAGAGGATGGATCTGGTGGTAGTCTTTGTGGGGGGGACACAGTTGGTGAGATCTTTGAGCTTGGAGATGGTTTTTTCTTGCTCATGCTGGAAAAGGGAGATTACTTATTGAACTTTGGGTGAAGCCCAAAGTTGGCCTTGAGATGCTTATGGCAAGCCTCAAGAGCCAAAGTGGTCCTTGGCTCACCATTTACCAAAGCCCAGTACATGTTCCAAGAGGCCTTAGCTCCGGTGTTGCCTTGCCTCTGCATGACAACCTTCCCAATCCACTGGGGCTCAAAGTACTCAAGGAAAGGCTTAAACTCTGGATGCTTTTCTATGTAGGAATCCTATGAGAGAACCCTGAGCCCCTGCACAGTGTGGTCTGGCTTTAAAAAATCCAAGGCACTAAATTGTGCCAGCACAACTTTGCAGGTGTCCAAGGTATCCCTGCAATTTAACCTAATTAGCTCAGCATTGGCTTGCAAATTTCAAGCAACTGCTTGATGGAAATGAGGGCAACACTCCTGTAACTTTCTTTCAAACATCTTCTTGTATGCATTAAACTGAGCAGGCTCAAAGTCCATAATGCATATTTGTAGGCCAAGAGCTCAAAGCCTTACCTTTTTCTTGGAATCCAGGATAGCCTGATCCTTGTCAGCATCAGAGGGGTTGGTGCAGGTGTGGGATGGGGTGGGGTCTTCTGTTCATTACCAGAGGGCAGGATGGCAAGTTCACAACAGAGAATGATGAAGGCGTAGGTATAAATAGCCTCTGTGACACCAGTAAAAAGGAAGAAAACAAGTGAAATCACCCAGATGTTTATATGGGAATGTATCATCCAGAGCTGGTAGAACATATGGGGGCATGTGGAGAAGGTATCATCAGCTAGCCAGGTTGCAACCCTTTTTAACTCCATCAGGTTATGCTGAGTTGTGTAGCAGATGATACAGTCCTTTGAGCTGGGCCCATTGTTATGAATTAAGAAGAGTGTCTCACTTAGGAGCTTCTTAAGATCATGGGTGAGAGTGAGCTCCAAGAGGACGTAGGAGGCCTTGGGGAGAGGGGGATTAGTAGCAATTCTTTTATACCTGATAAACTTAACCAGTTGCTCCTGTATGGGCACCAACTTAAGATTGTTGGGCTTCAGGTGATGGAGGTTCTTAATAGCCAGATTGGAGGCAGAGAGGTGGGAGGAGGTGAGGATTGTTTGCACAAGGTACCACTTCAGCACCTTGTGATTAGGTGATTAGGGTACTCACAGGTGCCCTCCCTCTTCTTGGCTGTGACCTGTTCCCAGCCTTCAGTACTCAGGCAGGCACCACAAGACTTGTCCTCACAGACAAAGCTGTTGCAACCAAGCTTTCAGACTTGCCTGCTAACGTATCTTACAATACACAGGGGGCGCTTGATGAGCCGCCCCTTGACATATCTAACGTTATGGGTTAATCTGATGGCAATATTAAATGTCAGGTACTTCATCCTAATTAGAAACGCTACCAATTTGACTTGCTGATCCCCGCACAAGTTATTCCTTGGCTTCAAACCTTACATGGAACTTCCCACTGTGCCACTCCCTTGTGGCCTTGTGGCTTTCCCCATATGGTATATTAATCATAATATTCTACAATAAACAACACCTTATTCTTATTATTTTGTCCTTTCTATTGGACTGTTGTCTTCCCCAATTCCAAATACTGAATCCTCATTGGTTCAGTTGCAACAGTGGTAGCAGCAGTAGGTTGACAACCTACCTAAAACAAAATCCCCCCTAAGAAAGGACAGATTATGGGCTGTATGGCTACTCCCCAACAAGAGACTTTCCTGCCAATCCCCAAGGGGGACCTCCCTGACGGGTATATCATCTATCAAGATCAGCTAGTCCTCACAAGTGTTTACAATTGGCTCTGCCTTGGGAAGCGTGACGCCAGCGTCACCCTGCCCCAGTCAGACCTTTCCCAACGCATGCTCAACCTTCAGCTAGAATCCTTTGTGGGGGGCGTCAAGGGGGCCAACATTGTCAGTTAGCTCCAATCTACCAAGACCCGCCTCTGTATCTGTCAGGTCCCTGAGCCTATGTGGGTTGCCACTGCATCTGGCCGCCTCATGGGGCCCGCTGCCGTGTGGTTCACCAACTGGGCCAGTCAGGAACTTGACGTTACCTGGGCGGCATTCCAAGACACTGCAAAGTCCTGCTACAGCAAAACCTTCTCCCCCATTGTTGTGGGAACTCCTCTTCTAGTAATCAAACAAACTGGTTCCGTTCCTGAGTAACTTGCTGCCTGGCAACAATCTCTTGCTGCTGCCCCCAAAGCTGTGACCAACGGAAATACAATGCTACTCACTCTCATCATCAATGGGTTAAAACCCCATATCTGTAAGTGGGTCCCCGTAGGTTGCTGCACCTCCATCAATGACTGCTACAAGGCCATTGTGGAGGCTAACAACCAGGCCTCAATGGGCTTCCGCCGTACCAGTGACGCTCCATCTCAACCGTGTACAACACCTGGAAATGACCACAATCAAGTGGGCCGCTGTCAGCCCCGTCATTAGGATAATGTGACAAAACACCCCCACAAGAGGGAGCTCCAGCTAGCGCAGATTGAGGATCAGGGAAAAGTTGGGGGGGGTTGTAGCAATGAGAGGCCCTGCAACCCCACCTGACCCATCCTCTCAATCCTTGCTCATAAAGAACCCCTGTGACTACAACATCCATGAAGTCAAAACCCTGGACGTCTTCCAAGTCCACAGTGACAACCCTGTACTACAAGTGAGCCACTCCTCAGATAAAGTAACCAACTTATCCTATCCCTTCTGTTTCTGTGGGAGCACCCACAAACTACTGGTAGATACTGGGGCCAACCACACTATGGTGGACCAGGCGTTTGCTGACTCCCAACAACTGGACCAATTGCCTAGCAGGTTCAAGGCAATACAAGTAGCTGACTCCTTCAGAGTTACAATTGCCCACAAGACAGTACCCTTCTATGTGATAATGGGGAACGTCCGGGTTAAGCTCTCTGGGTCAATCATGGCCAGACTCAGCAACGACGTAATTGCTGGCCTTGACTGGCTTTGGCATAACCATCCCTACATTGACTGGGATACATCTGTCATCACCCTCAACAGAAATGGGGTGGGGTTCCAGATTTACCCTGTGGAAATGAGCAAGTTACTCCATGATACTGTGTTTGTCAGAATAACAGAGACAGGCTCGTACAATTTCAAGGGGGGAAACTAGACTTTAATCAATGCTTGGTCAAAGTTATCTGCACTGAACCATCTGTGGTCCCTCCCTTGACCTCCTCACCACCACCAGCGCTTGCTGCACTCCTTGAGGAGTACAAGGAAGTGTTCAGTGAGACACTTGAACAACTACCTCCTCCCTGGAAGATCCAGCACGCTGTACAACTCCAAGGATTGTTACCTAAAGCACAACCATTATATTGTCTTACACCAAAGGAAGATGAGACCCTCTGCCAGCACCTTGTGGACGCACTTGATAAGGGCTTCATTTGCCCCTCACTCTCTCCATACAAGGTGGCTGTCTTCTTTGTAGCCAAGAAGGATGGGTCCCTTTGCTTGGTCACAGACTACCACGCCCTAAATGAGGTGACAGTTAAGAATAAGTACCCCCTGCCACTTATTGACAACCTGTTTGATACACTTGCAGGTATGAAGGTCTTTAGCAAGATTGATCTCACTGCAGGGTACAACCAGGTCCTCATTGCACCAGGGAATGAGACAAAAACTGCCTTTCACACGCACTACAGGTTGTTTGAGTGTCGTGTCATGAACTTTGAAATGACCAACGCTCCTTTCACCTTTGCCATGTTGATGAACAAAGCATTTGAGGAACTGATTGGAAAGTGTGTGGTTTTGTACCTTGACAACATTATTGTTTTAAGTCAAGATCAAACCACACACCTCTAACACCTCCGTGCTGTCCTCAACACCCTTTGGAAAAACCAGCTAAAAGCTAAACCCTCCAAATGTGAGTTCCTCAAGTCAGAGCTGTTATTCCTTGGGCACACCATCTCTGCCCAAGGGATAAAGCCCAACCCTACCAAAATCAAGGCAATCCCTAGCATGCTGTCCCCCACTGATGAGGGCCAGGTGTGGACATTATTAGGCATGGTTGCCTACATGCGCAAGTTCATTCCCAATTGCAGGAACTAATTGCACCTCTCACTGAGCTCCTCAATACCAAACAGCACTTCCACTGGACCCCTGTCAGAGATTGAGCCTTTGAGGTGTTGAAGAAAAGGCTCACAAAAGCACCAGTACTGCAGTTCCCCAATCAAAACTGTCAGTACAAACTTGATACCAATGCCTCTGACATGGCCATAGGGGGTGTGCTAAGGGTAGAAACTGACAATGGCATATTTCTCCCCGTGTCATATGAGTCCAGGAAACTTACCAACTTGGAACAACACTATCCCATTCATGATAAAGAATTGGCAGTAATTGTACACTGCGTTGAGAAGTGGTGCTGTTACCTGGAAGGTGCTACCTTCCCACCCTGCGTTCTGACAGACCACAAGTTGCTCCAGTACTTCAACACACAGTCCCACTTGACACGCCGCCAAGCAGGATGAGTTGAGTGTCTATCCCCTTACCAGTTGTGCATTGAGTACAAGCCTGGGAAGAAACTTGCACAGCTGATGCTCTTTTGCAACTCTACGTAGCATCCATCACTGGGGACAATGATTAGGATCCAGATTGGCCCATGCTTTACCTCCGCCCTGAGGCAACTTGCTATGAGGGCCTTAACTTGGTAACCATCTCCAAGCTGAAGGACAACAAAAGCCGGTTCACCACTGATACTGGTAAAGTCTACTGTTGGGCAGAGACAGGTGAGAAGACGCCTTACATTCCCACCACGCAACAAGGTGACACAATATTGCACTACCACCAAACCCTGGGTCATATAAGAGGGTGTAACCTCTTTGAGATCATGAAGCAGAAGGTTTGGTGGCCGCGCATGTGACAAGGCATCTTGGATCTCCTCAAATGTGTGTGCTGTGCAAAAAGAATATGTCTAAACCCGCACCCCCAAGTCTGTCCTACCCATTAAGGCCATGGAACCCTTCAAGCAGTGGGCCCTTGACATTGTTAGGCCCCTCCCCAAAGACAGACTTGGTAAAAAGTATATCATCACAGCCATCAACTACTTCACCCATTGGCCAGTAGTGTGGGCAACCACCAACCACACTGCCACCTCCATCACTTGCTTTATTGGCAAGGAAATTGTGGCCCGTTTTGGACAACCCAAACACCTCATTACAGATGGAGGGCCCAAGCTTGTTGGGCATGTCATGAAGGCATACTACGCCAAGACAAACTCCAATGTGTAGTTAAAACCTCCTACCATCCTCAAGCCAACAGACACGTAGAACAGTTAAATGGCTCACTGGTTCAGCTGATTGCCAAGCTCTCACAAGAGCACCCCAACACCACATGGACTGAACACCTGCCCACCGCTCTACTTATCCTACAAGCAAGAATCAACAGGGGCACAGGGTTCAGCCCCAGAACCCTGGCCTTTGGGACACCTGACAGTCTGACAGGGGTTGAACAGGGAAAGCTACAACCCAGAGTTCCTGAAAAGACTCCCCTAGTAACAACCCCATCCCTAGACCAATGGCGCGCCAAAGCCCAGGAAGTTGAACACAAGCAAATTAAAGGAGGGATAAAGCACCTTGAAGCCAGGTACGCTGTAGATGACCCCATCTACACCCTCAATCCCAATTCTGCCAATTCAGAACCCAACCACCTAGGCCCCTTCAAGATAGCTGCTGTCTATGACAATCATACCTATCAACTCAAAGATTCCCAGAGGAATACCAAAAAGCTTCACCATGATTGCTTGCGCCCCTGCTGCGCCATCCTCACACAAAGGTTGTTTGTGCAGACCTTCCCAGACCTTCCACAGACTCCAGTCTTGGTGTCTGACAACAAGCAGGGGGCAAGGGGGGTGTTGCAACCGAGTTTCCAGACTTGCCTGCTAACATATCTAACGTTATGGGTTAATCTGATGGCAATATTGAATGGCGGGTGCTTCATCCTAATTAGGAGCGCTACCAATTTGACTTGCTGATCCCCACACAAGTTATTCCTTGACTTCAAACCTTACATGGAACTTCCCACTGTACCACCCCCTTGTGGCCTTGTGGCTTTCCACATATGGTATATTAATCACAATATTCTACAATAAACAATACCTTATTCTTATTATTTTGTCCTTTCTATTGGACTGTTGTCTTCCCCAATTCCAAATACTGAATCCTCATTGGTTCAGTTGCAACAAAGCACTTGCTTTTGGTCTGGCACTTTTGATTATTACCATTTAAGATGTAGTTATCTGTCATGTAACCCGGGGCAACTTTGACTGACATGAGAGAAAAGTAGCAGGAGAAGTGTTTGGGGACTTTGAACTTCCCATCCACATTACAGATGTTTTGAATGCCCAGTGGCTTTAAATTTCTTGGAGTAGTCCTCTAGCTCCTCCTGATAATCAAAAGAAGAAAGGGGAGAAGAGCCATCAGGGGGAGAGGGGTTTCTTGAGGCCTGCTTTGAGACCTCCTTCTTCTTGCCAGAAGAAGAGATAGGCTCCTTGGAAGCCATTTTTTCTTGGTGCGGTGCTGCTTTGTGGGCTCTGAGTCAGCCTTAGACTGATAAAAAATGATCAGTTAGATCATCATTAGGTTTATTAGGGGAGGAATTATGGGGGGAAGATAAGTGTCAAGGGGAAGATGGGGGTGGGGGGATGGAGTTGGGGGAGAGGGAGTGAGATTCTTGGCCTTGACATGCTTTTTGATACACTTGGTGATAGTGGCAGGGCCTTTTGAGCCCATTGAGGCTTGGCACTTGGGCTGCTTGTTAGATTTGGATGATATTGGCTAAAAAAGTTTAGTATTGTAAATAAAAAATAGGAAAGATATAAAAACACAAAGAGGTAAAGCAAAGCAAAATAGAAACACAAAGTATAGATCTAAATGGTAAAATGTAGAAAATAAGTGATGTTATGATGAAGCATCAAAGATGTTAGGTTCAGCATAACATCTTAGTGCTAAATCAATGAAAATTATAATTAAAAATAAAATAAAAGATGAAAAATTATATGGGGAGTAGCAGGGAGAGTAGTAGATTATAATTGCAAAAGAAATTATTATGTGGGAATTATTTTTATTGGAGGTTAAACATCCAAAATTAATAAAGTGTCAAATTTGGCACTGTCAACCTGCTGAAAAAACCCAAATTCTCACTGTTGAGTGAAAAATAAAGCTGAATTATCACTGTCAATTAGGGCTGCATCAGATTTGAGACAATTCTGGAAAATTGTCTCTATGCCTAGCCAAAGAAGGTTTTATTTTTTGGATTGTTTTACAAATAAAAATTATATTTTACTTATTTTTTCATATTTAAAAATTAAAAAATTAGAGTTCAAATTTGATTATTTTTTTAAAAAATTTAATTTTAGGTACATATATTTAAATCAGAGTTGTTGGGAAGACAGAAAACCTTCTTTGGCCTTCTTTTTTTTGAAATTTTGGATTCCCCCAGCATAGGGGAATCCAAAATCAGGAAACAGGGAAGAGAGGACAGGACAATTACAGCAAATGCTGCAATTGTCCCTTTTTTGGGCCAACACAGCCCTTCTGTCAATATGGTGATCTAGCTCCTCAGACACCAATACATGGGCAAGTGCCTAAGGTCAAAGTTCCTAAGGTCAAAAGTGCAGAAATCAAAAATGGGACCCCCAAAAAGTGCAGAAATCGAAACACTATGTAGGGTGCAAAAATCAAAAATATCAAATATCAAAGTGCAAAAATGGATTTTCCAGAGGTTAACTTCAAAGCCAAATAAAATACAGTTCTTAATATAAAAACATACATTTGATATATTCTCTAGACTAAAAAGACCCCAAGAAATTCATTTCTGCAATAAAAAGTATGTGCTAGATAATAAAAACATGTTTAAATTTGCAATTTTTAAAAGAAAGATGATTTTAGTTTCAAAAGAAAAATTAGACTAGAATTTATATGCAACTATGTTCAATTGAATGTAAAATACAAAACTAAACAAAAAAATTCTTTAAAATGTATTTGCATGGTAATATCTTTATTGTCACAACATAAAATTAAAAGAAAGTAAAAGCATGCAAGATTTTATTTGAATTATTAAAGAACTTTTGTAATGTTCTTAAGATGAGTGAGCCAGTTGGAGGAGTTGTAGGAAAGGAGGGAGTTTTTTGTGACTATCTCAAAGCTGTTGAGATTCTTGCTGTTCTGGGAAACACTTTGGTGTCCATCTAAAAACTCCTGGTAAAGAGTTTCATTGGTTGCTTGTTCAACTTTGAGCTTCTTGATCAGTACATTAAACTTGGGTTTCTTCACCCCAACACAGTTGGCAAACTTGTTGTGTCAGCTTTCCAGGGAGGAATTAGTCTTTGTGGTCTTATTATTAACAAAATTGAACTGGTTCCATTCAATCTTGTTTTCCCTTCTTCCATGGCGTCTGGTTTCAAGTTTTCCAATCCATTGGCGTTCAAAGTAATCAATAAATGGAGCAAAGACAGCTGCATTGTCCTCCATATACTTGGTATTCTTGAATGCCTCATAGATCTTGCTAGAGCCCTCCTTTCTTTCCAAGGCAATGGCAGAAAAGGAGTTGAAGGCCACCTTGGGCTCCTGGGAAGTGGATCTAGTAACCAGTATGTTGAGCTCAGTAAAGCTCTGCAGCTTTCTTCTGAGGCATTGTCTGAAGTGAAAGAAGCAACCATGAGGCTTGCTCTTAAATACCTTTTTAAAGGTGTTGGCTTGAGCAGGATCAAATTCAACAAGGAGGTGGGTATGGTAAGGCTCTGATGTTTCCTCATCATCAGGTTGGCTTGGGGTTTTAGACTTCTTCCTCTTGGGGGTAGAAGTGGGGACATCAGTAGGGGGAAGGAGATCCAGCTTCCCCTTTAGAATCTCCAAGGCATGAGTATAGTCATCCTTATTTTGTCCTGACATTATAAAGTAAATCATTGGTAAAACCTTATCACCATACTTTCCATGGATGCACCAAAGCTGGGAAAAGATCTTAGGGCATGATGAGAAGGTCCCATCAGCCAACCAGATATTGGCTGTCATCAATCTCTTAAGGTTCTCCTGGATGGCATAGAAGATGGTTCTTTTATGCTCATCTGGCCCATTGTCATGAAGGAGAAACTGTTCATCCTTGGAGGTGACTCTGAGCTCATTGGGTATATCCAGTTCCAGGAGAGAGGTAGCAGATCTGCCCACATTGTCAGACTTCCGGTGATTATCACTGACATACTTCTGAAGGGATCCAAAAGTACCAACTGCTATCTTTCGAAAGCTGGTCAAGTTGTGAATATCCCTAGTGACTGTCTCATGGGAGGTAAGGCCCCTGTTGAAAGGCTGCCTCTGGCGCAGGTACCACTTTATTAGGTGCTGATATACCCCAGTTGGTTCCAGGCAGGTGTGCTGATTGTTCAGCTTCTTAAACTGGGTAAACCCAGTTGTAGTCAGGCAGGCAGGGCAGGCCCCTCACACTTGTAATGATGAAGCACCAAGTTCTTCTGCTCATCATTACACTTAAACATAAAACCATCATGGTAGAACCCAGCATTTCCCTTGGAGGATATTATTGGGAAGGAGACAGGCAGGATATCTGGCAGTCAGAACTCCTCTTCATAGTTGCATATATTATGAACTTTAAGGATATCCCAGGTCTCAAGGCCATCCTCAGTTAGTGTAGCATCTCCAGAGCTGTACAGGTCTCCATGTTCTTCTGAGATGTGGGGAGGCGCCTCCTCTTCATCTGCCTGGCTGTAGACAAACTTGTGCCCAGTTGGGCTCTTGGAGGGGCTGGGGGTAGGTTCCTCTTCAGAAGGCTCCTCTTCTAGAGAGGGGGAGGGCTCAGGGGTCTTCTTGGTGGCCTTCTTGGTGATCTTCTTGGTGGTCTTGGGGCCAGGCTTCTTGGATCTGGAAGGGGTGGCCTTTTTTGGGTTGATGGGAGTTGACTTAGGGGGCATCTAGATGGCTCAAAGTTAGTATTTTTTGGTTAGTAAAAAAGAATATAAATTATTAATAAAGCTATCATATTTTTAGCAGAATCCAAAAGCTAGAGTGCTTTTTAATATATTTTGTTAGCTTTAATAAATATTTTAATTGAGGTAGTCAACTCTATAATGCTTTTGAAAGGAGAAAAAAAGGGGCTTTTGATCAGACAATTAGGGAGTTTTGATTTCAGCACTTCAATCTCAACACTCCCTAAAAACATAAGGAAACATGGTAACATATTAAATTAATTTAATATTTTTTTCAAAACTGCCAAAATCTGCAGTTTTTACTAAACCCTTTAAAAAGTTACATTAAACTAACCCAAAAGGCCTGAAACTCTACTATGGTTTAAAGTAAGTCTTTAACCTTTAAAACGCCAATTTTAAGCTTTAAACTTACACTGGTTAAATTATTATGGTTTTTTAAAGTAGAGTGTTTGTTTGGTTTAAATGCACTTTCAATTTCCGCACTTTAAATTATAAACACCTATTGGAGCTTAGTTAATAAAATATTAAATTCCAATCATAATTTAAAATATATTGGTGATCACTAAACCACTGTGTTTTGAATTTTGATTTGAAGCTTTTTCAATTTGCGCACTCTATTACTACACCCAGTAAATTACTAAGTGATCATATAATATTTGTTTCATTCAGCACTCTATCTTCTACATAATAAAAATCACTGAAACTATAATCAAATGTTATACAGGTGATTGTGAACCTGTATGATAGGTTTTAGTTTATTTGGTTGAGTATGATATGATTTTGAAGCTTTTCTGATCATTTACATAGTGATAGAATCAATATTAAGTGATTTTTTAATTTTTTTAATTTTGGGGCCCCAAATATTAGATTGAAGAGACTTCCGGACTTCAATTTCTGCATTTTCAATTTTGTCCCCTATATTCAAAAGGATGAATAATATCTATTTTAAAAGCCAAATTAATTTAAGGTGTGTTTTAAATTGCATCAATTTGGGCACTTTGAACTTGAATTTTTTGATTTTAGCTACTAGTAAATTTTTTTTTTAAAAAGTCAAATTTAAGAAAAAAATTAATTTTTTTTGGAAATTTTTTTTATTGAAAAAAGTGCAGAAATTGAAAAATTCATCAATTTGGAGATTTTGATCTCCGCACTTTGACTTTAGGCACTTGCCCCAATACATGTCCTGGGTCAATTTCAGGTGCCAACTGGATGGGGTTGTCATTCTCCAGATAGGATGATTTCTTGGTCAGGATGTTGTATTTTTCCTGAAGTACTGCAATTTTTTCAAAACGTTCTCTATGAACATTTTAGTATTATCTCCATATACCATCACTTCAGCAGGTTTTCTTCTTTTCTTGGGTCAATACCAGTCTTGAAACAGTCTCTTTAACTCTTTCCTTATAAACTCCTTGCCTCTGGTAGTTATTTGAAGCCTTTAAGTGAGTTGAACCCATTCTTTTCCTGAAGTCTTGCTAGTGAAAAAACTATCTACAGCTCTGACAGTAAAAACCTTCTTCTCTTGAGCTAGGATAGAAAATGTGATGATTCTTATTCATTATAAACTATGTGAAATCAGGGATAAGTTTAGGGGTCAAGATTAGCATTTATTTGAATCAGAATGAATAATCCCTTAGAAACCTTCTGTATTGTGGCCTATTTTAGGAAAATAAATCTGGGTTGCCAAGTCTAAAAGTCTTTTCTTTATCTCTTGGAATCCTTGTACTTGGTCTTGGGCTCTTTGTCCTATGTCTTGGACCCCTTTCCCTTTATCTTTGGTTCCTTTTACTTGAACTTGTGCTCCTTTCACAATGTCTTGGGCCCCTTGTCTATGCCCTTGCGCTCTTGGCTGTTCTGCTCTGCTCTGCACTTCCTTGATCTTAGTTCTGGACTTAATTTCTTATGTCTTGAGCTCCTTGCTCTTAGTCTTGTGGCTCTGTTCCAGATGATTTCCTTGTTTCAGTTTGCTTCCCCTTTAATTTTACTTGTTTCAGCCTGTTTTTTCCTTCTGAATTTCTCCTTTTCTGGGCTTAAACAATTGGGGTTTCCTTTTTATATTATAAATTAAACCTTTTTATTTATCTCAACCAATTCGGACAAACCTTTTCTTTTCAACCCCCTGGCTTATTAGTATGACAGAAATTGCCAGATAGTAAGAAGCTGTCTCCAAGTGGTGGGGAATCACCACCCAAATCCACATGGAGTTAATGATTAACCACCAACGCAACTTCAAATACTGTTTTTTGAAATTTCCAAATGAGATACTAGGGTTAAGTAAAATGATTGGTAGGACACGCCATTTCAAAAATGGCATCTTGAAATACAACATCTCAAAATACGGCATCTTGAAATACAGCATCTCAAATTTCTGCTATCTCAA
Source organism: Entomophthora muscae (assembly GCA_014839935.2). Lineage (NCBI taxonomy): Eukaryota > Fungi > Entomophthoromycota > Entomophthoromycetes > Entomophthorales > Entomophthoraceae > Entomophthora > Entomophthora muscae. Next base: position 140,832 of record QTSX02000735.1, on the reverse strand, counting down.
TTTACTAGTAAAAACGCCATTTTGATTTACGGCATTTTGACTAAGAAAAAACAGGTTTAAATTTTAGATTTTTTGAACTCCAAAAATTACCCAAAGAATTCCAAAAAATAAAAATTCAAAAAACGTTTCTAGGCTTTAAAAAGCTTCAGAATTCCAAATCTGCAATAAAAAATGGGTTTGATTAGTAATAACAAAGTTGCGTAAAGCCCAAAAGTTAAAATATACCAAAAAACAACCATTTTCATCTATTTTAACTATAAACTATACTTTGAAATAAGTATATAATTGTACCAAATACTAAAAAAATTCAAAAAATAATAAAATTAAAGAAAAGAAGAGAGAAGATAAAGAAGACTTTATTAGGAAAGGGCTCAAATATTAGTAGAAAGAGCAACTGAGATGGCTTGGAGATGCTCAAGCTTGCTATCCTTGGGATAGCAGGCAAGGAACACCTTGCTAATCTCTGTATACTTTTTCACTGCTTTTGTCTGCTTGGGGGGATCACCCTTGGTCTTCATGCCTGTTTTAAAGAGGCAGGCAGAGATAGTCTGCTGGGTTTTGAGATGCACCATAATTTTGTTGAACTTGGGCTTCTGAAACCAGACCCTTGTGGCAAATTGACAATGCCACCCTTCAAGAGAATAGGTGGTATTGATTAGGCCATCTTTTACCTGCTTTAAGCAGTTCCATGTGATTGAGTCACCAACTTTTCTAATGCGGCGGGCTCCCTGAAAAATACCAACCCATTGAGTTTCAAAATACTCAATAAAGGGCGCAAAGGCCGCCTGGTTGGCAATAATGTAAGGATGGCAGAGGAGGGCATCGTAAAAGGCATTAGTCTCCTCCTTTTGCACAAGGGCAAGGGCAGCAAAGAAATTGAACACATCCTTTGCTTCTTTTGTGCCTTCAGTGTAGACCAGCTCATGAAGTGCAGAGCACTTTTGGAGGCGGCGGCAGAGTGCCTGCTGGAAGTGAAGTAGCATCCCTGAGGGGAGATCTTGAAGACTCTAATAAAAGCATTGGCCTGAGCCTGCTCAAATCTACTACCAGATATTCATGGTAGGGAAGGCTTTCGGGCTTTTTCTTGATTGGGGTGGCTTCCTCTGACTGGGCCTTTTTCTTGCGCCCTCTAGTCTCTTTTGGCTCCTCTTCAATGGTTGGGAGGATCTCATCCAACTTGGCCTTTAATATTGTTAGAGCCTGGACATAAGTTTCCTGCTTCTTATTTGGGAGGAAAAAAGAAGACCAGGGGAAGAACTGGATTGCCAACCTGCCTGTGGATATTCCAAAGCTGGCTGAAGAGCTTTGGGCAGGTGGAGAAGGTGCCATCTGCAAGCCAGGTCCTGCATTTTAACAGGTTGCAAAGATCCTGGCTTGTTGCAAAGAAGATGATCCTCTCTGGGGTATGTTGCCCATCATTGTGAAGGAGGAATCTCTCTTCATGCTGTGAAGCTTTTGCTCCTCAGTTAGAATCAACTGGTCAATTGATGTAGCACTGACGCCTTCAGTGCTCAGAGCATATCTCTGGTCAATGAGATATCTCTGTAGTTTTGAGGCGCCACCAACAGTTGCCAGTTGGGTATCATTTAGATTAATGAGTGAATTGTTTACGACCTCAGTTGCAGTTTGGTCCTTTGTGGTTGGGATCACCTGGCAAAGAAACCAGCGGATCAGTTGATATAGAGGATCAAAAGGCTTGGCACAGTCATGCCCAATAGTCAGGGCTTTAAACTGAGTGAACCCATAGGTGGTAAGTCTAGCTGGACAGCCAATGTTATCACATTTTAAGTGATGTTGGCAGATGGGCTTCTTCTTGTTGTTGCAGCTGAAGCTGTAGCCCTTGTGGACAAAGCCAGCAGCCCCTTTCTTTGTCATAATTTGATAGCTGACAGGGTATGTTGTTGGCACAGCAAAGTTGCCATTTTGGTTGCATACATTGTGGATTGAGTTAAGATCCCAGAGCTCAATTGGCTCATCTGCAGGAGCACCAGGCTCAGGCTCCTCTTCATTCTCAGGCTCTGAAGTGGGGTCAGAATAGCAATTGAAGTTGAACAACTTCTCTTGAAGGTCTGAAGGGGAGTAAACAAAAGGAGAATGGGGAGGGGTTGGGCTTGTTTCCTCAGGCTCTGGTGAGGGCGTAGGTGTCTTGGGAGGAGCTTTACCCTTAGCAGGCTACTTTTTAGGGGTATTTTTGGCCTTCTTAGCCTTGGGAGGAGTGGTCTTGCCTTTGGAGGCCTTGGACGCAGCTTTGTTGATAGACTTGGGAGGCATCTAAAAGTGAATTAGTATCAAAATATGAGCAAATTGGGGGTTGTTTTTAAAGGTAAAAATGAGAAATTTTTTACTATTAAAGTAGTAATTATTTTTACATAGAATTGTAGAGGAGATCTAAAAATATATACTATCAAAAATTTCAATGTTTTTCTTTTTTGTAAAAATATTTTTTTTATTAGTGACACAAGTATGCAAAACTTTGAGTTTTGACTGAAAACTTGCAGTCAAAATGGCGTTTTCAAAGTGACGTAATTGAGGTGCTGTAGCTCAAAAACATAGTGTTTTTGACCATTTTTATATTAAATCAACAAATCTAAGGGTGGAGCTACTTCAACCGGGCCAAAGAGTAAAACTTGAATTTCTCAAAAACTAGCTTACATAACTGGGGTTAAAAAGTATCCAGTTGTTTAGAGGAGATCAAAAAATATAAATTTGCAAAGTTTCATATGTTTTCTTACATTTTTTATTAATATTGTTTTGACGTGAAACTATACTTTTGAAAAGTGGAAAGCAAGAATTGCGGTGGGGGAATTGATATAGCATATCCTGGTGTCATAGATAATTTCCCCTTATTTTCCCCTATCTGTTGTGCACCTTGAATCAATTGGGTGATATGAAACTTGGTGGAATTTGAAGTGACGTAAATCAAAATGGCGTAATCACCCCCTTTCATATTAAAATCACTATTAAATATTTTATTGAGGAAACCCTTATCAATGTATTCATGTATAATAAAGTTATAAATTACATATAACAAAACTGGTTTTTTTTACCCAGCAATGACAATCACTAGAAGGACTATCATAGTGGTGTCTATTTAGGTTGTTCTTATTATAAGTGTCTTAGATTAATACTATAGGAACATCTTCTGGCACTATACCACAGGCTTTATTTTAGTTTGGGTATAAGCTTATTTTATTTTAAGATAAATGGCGTAATTTGAAATGACGTAAAGTTGAGATGGCGTAAACATGCCCCACACTAAGTGTTTTCATATGTAAATAAAGTTAGAAAAATAAAATTTAATTAATCTGACTTGAAGTGACAGAATTGAGATGGCGTAAATTTGAGATGCCGCATTATAAAGGTATATGTAAATTTTAACTATTTTATTGTTTATTTTATTTTTTTGCGATTCAAAATCACTAACACAAAAAAACGCCATCTCAAATTAAATTCGAGATGGCGTGTCCTACCAAATGATTAACCCTAACCAAAAGAGCCCAAGATAAATAGCCTGCAAGAGAATCAGAGTATCTTCAGCATAAAATTCAGGACATTGATATAGAACAAAGTTTCAGCTTTGAATGTAGAAGGAAAAACTCCAATATTGGCAGGCATTGGATTAACATTAGGCAGAGGCAACAAAAAAGTGCCAACGGCAGGGCCCCATCTTCCCGTAATAATCTGGCTAATAATTAGATTGTAGGGAATGTAACTCAACAATCCAACTACAGGATGCATTTAAAAATAAAGTTAGACTGAGGGATATTTGATTTTATTGAGTAAAAATTCTGGGAGGACTCAACTCTTAAGAGTTGAAATAGTGAAAGTTATTCAATATATATCAAAATTTGACTAAGCAATACCGCCTGGATCCTGGGCTCCTATTCCTTCCACATTGTCAAGTGAGTATCTAGTCCAGTTTGCAAAGAGCCCTTGAGTGATCAACTTCTGATGACCATGCTGATAAATAAGATCATATTAGCGACCCTCAAATTATGTCAATTTAACAACCTCAGTGTGACAGTCCACATGTTTGGTGGTTTGCAGGTGGGGCTTATGTTGGCCAAGTGGAAGTTTAGTGACTTCTGTTGAAGAAGTAGCTGTAGGACTGGTCTGAGCTGTTGGAGACTGAAATGAGCTGGCTAAGGATCATAAGATGATGAAGAACTAGTGGTCTGGAGAAATTAGCCAAGATTTTACCAAATTGATTTGCCAAAGTGGGAAAATGTAGAATGTTTTGCCTTGGTTTAGTAGTAAAATCAAGAAGAAATGTGGATAGAAGTTTGGGTAAGATATTTAATTATTAAGTTCCTAGGATAGATGAAGGTGTGTTGCTATGAGAGCTGGATACAAAGTTGTTTTGGTGGGACATTTTCCTTGGATTTTACAAGATTTATAAAAATATGGGGAAAACGTTGAAGAGGTCCAGAAAGAACAGTTTAAATAGTATTCTACTATTTAAATGGGTTTAGGTTGAATGCAGGGAGAAATGGTGCCAAAATAATGGACTGGTTAACGTTTTGGTGCGTGAAGAGTTGTTGATTTGAGCAGTTTGAACTTTGGAAATTATTTTCCTAGTTGGATCCTGGTGGAACTTCAGAAACGGTCCATTTATGCACTCTGCATTCATTGGTTGAGTTCTGGTAGGTTTCCTGATGAAAATGATTGGTTGGAAGCCAAAAGCTTAAAGTATAAGCAAGGAAATAGTGAATTAATACTTTAAGCTTTTGAGAAAGTAAGTATGTAAGCTTAAGTTATTATAGGAAAAAGTGAGCGACAATGGTTTAAGCTTATGAAGAAAGCCATTTGAAGGCGGAACTGTTGGGAAAAGGACACTATAAGAAGGGGGCTGGCTGGAAAGTTACTGGACCTTTTCAAGGTCTTTTGGAAGGCTTTTGGAGGTCTTTCCCAGGTCTTCTGAGTTTCTGCCAACAGGTTTTGGAAGCCTTTGATCACCAGCAGGAGCTTGGTTGGACTGTTACAACCCAAGATAACAGGACAGGAGCCCAAGAATAAGAAGCTGGATCCTAAGCGCGGCGCCAGAGTCTAAGTTTAAGGAGCAGGCATCCAAGTCTAAGGAGCAGATGTCCAAGACTAAGGTTCAGGAGTCCAAGACCAAGTACAAGGAGTCCAAGATATTGTTGGAGGACTCTAAGTATTGGCAAATCCATATTGTTTCCTTGACCCCCAGGCCATATACCAGAAGGTTTCTAAGGGGATCTTCCTTCTGAGAGTGAATAAAAGTCCATTTTGACCCCTATACATATTTCTGAGATACATTTCCCCTTACTAGAGAATGACAACCCCTTTCAGCTGGTCCCTGGCTACAATCCAGGACACACTTGGGGACTGGTGGACAGGAACCCCACACTCAGCTTAAAAGAGGGAATCAGATTCAACTGGCAAACTGGAGTAGCTGTAACCTATTTTCAATCAACTGTTTGATTCAAGTCCATTAAATCAGTCAATTTTGTTACAGGTTTTCTGGCTTTTTGAGCCTTGCTACTTGACCAAATAATCCTCGGCATTATGGAATTTACCGTGACAATTAGGCTTTCCCCCCTTGTTTCATCAATGAAAAACATTGATAAGACAAGCCTTAAATTTCAGCCAATTAACTGCACAAATCCATTAATTTCTCTGAACTGTTTCCTGGGCTACATGGTGTCATTCCTTGCACAAACCTGTTGTCCCTTCCTCTTAGAGAAACCCTCAGCCTGTGTTTTGAAGGGATTTACCTATGTTTTACTTAATGAATTCATGTACCTGCATTTTATCAGCATTTCTCCATGATTCCTGCTTTCCTCAATTCTTGGCAAAACTCAAACTTTCCTGTTGCTCTGTTTACGCCACTCTTAATGCTCTGGCAAAATTCTGGCCCCTGTCCTCAAAGTTTCCCTGTTCTGTTCCTGTCTGCTCCTATCTCTTTCAACTCAATTAAGACTTAATAAATTCCCTTTCTTATTTTAACTGTTTTTCTAATTCTTTTATTTCTGTTTACTTTTATTATTTCTTTTTAATTCTTTCATTTATCCTGATTAATTCCTTTAAATATTTTATGTATTAATTATTTCTTTTTAATTCTTTTAAATATTTATCCCTTTTAAATCTTTTCTCTTAGTACTCATTCTTCTTCTCTACTTCCAGCCTCCTCTGATAGCCTTTACCTAGTCCTTCTTTTCCTTCTTGCTGCTGATCCCCACAATTGTCTTTCATCTGTGCTTCTCTATTCTGCCAGTCTCCATCAGTCAGTTCCTCAGACTCCAGAAATAATCCTCTGCAAGTGAATCAACTTAGACTGTGTTTAGATTTTTGACCAAGCAATGATGTCAATTATGACAGAGCTCACAATTAGGATCTCAGCAACCAACCTCATAAACTAACAGTCTAAAAATCAATGATGCCTGTGACGGTTCACATGTTTGGTGGTTTGCAGGCGGGGCTAATGTTGGCCAAATAAAAGTTTGGTTGTTTGTTGCAGGTAGAGGCCTGGTAGGGAATAATGACTGCTAGGGAAGATAAGGCCTAGTAAGTAGGTAACAAAGGACTACTAGGGGCAAATGTTGTCCTCACCAAGCAGGAGATATTGGCTACTAGGGGTGACAAATGAGATAGCTCAGCAGGGAACTTTAGCTGCTTGGGGTGGGGAGAGGTCCATCCTGGTGGGTAGCATGCGCTATAAAGGCTGGATGTTGTTTAGACCCTGGCGGGTAACACAGGCTGCCAGGGTAGGGAAGTGTACCAGCAGGATAGATAACTTGGCTACCAGGACTGTAAGGGTTTGGACCCCTGGAGGGTAATGCAGGCTACCAGGGAGGAGAAGAGCTTTGAAGGCTCTACATACCCTAATACGCTTACAGGAGGTCTGTGAGCAAGCACTCTACCTAACAGACTGGTAGGGTGTCCTCGTCTATGTCTCTATGAGAGCTTTGTGAAGACCCCAAAGTGATCATTGGAGGGCATGGATATGCTCAGGGGTGTCACCAAGGTAGTTTCTTGGGGAAGCAGCTGCAGAACTTGGTGTGATCAGACCTCTGGGAAATAAAGCTGATTACTTTGCGACTGAAAGCTCAGACTTAATCACCTGGGTGAGTAAAGACAACTGCATAGACTTTAATGATCTATGGTTGGATAGCCTAAGTGGTTGCCACTTGTGAGGACCCAGTTAAACACTAGTTCAATGTAGACTCATGCCTGGGTCTACAGGTTCTGGTAACAGAGACTGAGATTGAGAACCAAGGCAGTTCATAGTGTGGGATCAGCAGTGAAGACTAGTAAGACGGACTGTATGATCCAGTGAAGACTAGTTGAGGGACTGTTGAATCATGTTGAAGTGAAGGATTAGCTGATCATGATGCAGGATGAGCTGAAGGACTAGAAGATCATGATGCAGGATTAGTTGATGGACCAGCTGATGGATAGAGAAGAACTAGCTGAAGAACCAGAAGATCATGGACTAGCTGAGGAACTGAAAGTTGGCTAATAAGGACTGGCAGAAGTTAATACAGGAGCTAGGATGCTTGTGTTGGACTCTTGGAAGTGTAGATGTCTATAAGAAAGAAGCAGTAAAAGAATTAGTTAATGCTGCCAAAAGATATGATATAAAGATGGAATTAATTATCGTATACATAAAAGAAAGGAAAGGAAGAAATAATTTGCAGTGTTTAAACTGTAGATTTATTGGAAGCTAATTGAGTGAATGGTGGAATAATGGACCAGTTAACGCTTTGGTGCACAAAAAGTTGTCAATTTGAGCGGTTTGAGCAGTGGAAATTGATTTCCTAGTTGGATCCAGGTGGAACTTCAGAAATGGTCTAGTTTTGCGCTCTGCATTCATTGGTTTAGTTCTGAAAGGTTTCCTGATGAATATGATTGGTTGAAAGCCAAAAGCTTAAAGTATAAGCAAGAAAACAGTGAATTAATACTGTAAGCTTTTGAAAAAGTAATTATGTAAGCTTAAGTTATTATAGAAAAAAGTGAACAGCAATGGTTTAAGCTTTTGAAGAAAACCATTCTGAAGGCAGAACCGTTGGGAAAAGGACACTATAAGAAGGAGGCTGGCTGGAAAGTTACAGGGTCTTTTGAGTTTCTGCCAAGAGGTTTTTGGAAGCCTTTTGATTGCCAGCAGAAGCTTGGTTGGACTGATACAAGTGGAATACCAAGGCCACTAGAACTGTATAGAGAGCTGGAGACCAAGATAAAGAAGCTGGAGCTTGAGATAATGAGCTAGACCCTAAGCACAGCACAGGAGTCTAAGTTTAATGAGTAGGAGTCCAAGTCTAAGGAGCAGAAGTCCAAGACTAAGAGGATCTTCCTTCTGAGAGTGAATAAAAGCCCATTTTGACCTCTATACATATTTCTGAGATACATTTCCCTTATTAGAGAATGACATCCCCTTCCAGCTGGTCCCTGGCTATGATCCAAAACACACTTTGGGGAAAGGTGGACAGGAACCACACAATGCCAATTACAACAGGGCTTGCAGATATGGATTACAGCAGCTTAACACCATAAATCAGTAATATGAAATATATGCATATTATACCAGCAGCAGACTGATGGCTTGGAACACAAATCAGCCAATAATACATGCTGTTGTGGGGCTTAGTTGATCCATAATAGCTGCCGCACCAGCAGAAAATTATTGCAAGCACTGCAGCACTGCCTTGCAAATATTGTAGGTGCCACAATACTTTTAAATCAAGCACCAATGTGCTGGGTTTGATTCCCCATAATCCTGAATTCTTATATTAGTCATATCATTAAGCATTGGGCCTGAAGTATGTCCAGGATAGAAGGGAGTGATCCTGAAGCTACTAAACTAATCCATGCCAGCAAGGGCTACCATTGCTGGGTGACAACAAATATATTATATTGGTTGACGGGTGATAAGCGCTGAACCTAGATTACAGATTACCCAAATAAGGGTGGGTTAGAATTTCTTAGAAGACATTGCTAGCGGCCCAGGGATTAATCTTTGAGAAGGTATAAGAAGAATCAATGAATTACAATAGAATCATCTTTTAATCTGCAAGTACTTATGTGAAGATATGAGTAGTATATTATCAGAAGAGCCGGGATCAAATGAAAACATGGTTATTGTCAAATAATAGCTTCTGATAACACATATGACTGTATTTAAGTGAATGCCCTGTGCCCTATAATACTAAATAATTGTGGTGCTGTAACGCAAAAAGCACAACAGACTGGATCCCCATCAGTGATCTAAACCTTAGGCCATCAGAAACAGACCCTGCTCGTGTCTTGTCACTGTTTTTATACACTCAAGTGGTTAGTTTGAGCTTTCAGGAGTAAAGTAACCAACTTTTCTTCCTAGAAAACTCTTAATAATTAAGTTCTACAGCTGTTTTTCTGAAAAGCCACCCCAATGATGGTTCTGAGCTATCCATGCTTTGCCTAGCAACCCCAAGACTTCCTTAATATGGCTTTAAAGTCATGGAAAGAGAAAACTCTACCTCTCTCCTAGGTAGAGCCACCCAACTGTATTCTCCCCTGGTTGGTATTAGGATTTCAATGCTGCCTCATTACATCCATCCCAGGGTAGCCCCAACTTTTCTATCCTTCCACATCACTGATAAGGGGCCACCTTATTATCATCCCAAGGTCTAGACCACTGCTCTCCATTTACCAACGCTAGACATATCAATAAACTAATCAACATTTACCTGCTTATAGGCACTCAATCTTTATTTGGCCAATGTAAAGCTCTCACCTGCAAAATAGCTCCTCATGTGGATCACCACAGGGTCCATGGGATCCCACAGTTTGAGTGGTTTAAAATAAAATACCAAAAGGTTGGTTAGATTGAGGAAAACCCAAATCATACTTTAAATTAAGGATCTTGTATGTTGGATCTGAAAGTCCTACTGTCTTAGCTGTGCTGTATTAACAGAGCTACCTGGGGAAAGTAGTTGGAAACTAGATGATATATTTATTTTAATATGGGAGATTATATAGTTTAGATGGATCCTTTAGGAGGAACAAGATACCTGCTGATTGTTCACTTGGATAGGTAGGGGTAGCTTGATCCTGCTAATGAGTTAGGCACTTAATTGAGGATTTGGATTACTGGCAGTTTGTGTTTACTTGTTGGATAATTTGAGTTGGCTTCCAATTTTTGGCTTCATGTGCCAGGATAGCTGAATTGAGGGGCAATATGTCTTTTGGGTGAAGCCTTGCTGGGGTTGACCCCACAGTTTTAACACCACATTTTGCCCAGTGGGGTCTAAATCTAAAGTACACAACTTTTATGTGGTGGATTCAAAACATGATATAGATTTTGATGGATGTGACAGATTTGCTGGTATCTGGGGATCCTGATTTACTGTGTAGCTTTGGCGTGCTGTGTGCCTGATAGAAATGTTGTATACTTGAGCTTATCTGTGGTAATTTTTAGAGTGCTGGGATGGATGAACAAAGCTAGGTTTAGAGGGCACAGAAGCCATGCAGAGGTGAAAACTAAACATCACTTACCTATATTGATATAAATATATGATTCAATAAACAGAAGGTTTGGTTTATGTACAACTTCCATGCCTCCGAGATTGGGTTTTGTCGATCTTGATAGCTCTGAAAAGGGCTTTACATGCTATTGCCAATGTTGTGGTTGATCCATGTTGGATCTTGTGCTGGGCATTTAAATTTTTTGTTCGGTGCGCAGAGGCATTTGCTCTGAACTGAGGTTGGTTTGTTGATCTCAGCAGCTGTTTAAAGTATAGCTAGATTTGGATGCCATGGCTCTGGGACACGATTTGATTTGAGAATCAAGTATTTAAATCCATCGTGTTAAAGCTGATAAGTATCCTTGGTGCTTGAGACTATGCAAAGCTCACGCAACCAGCTAGGATCTACGTAGCTTTAAAGCGATATCCAGGATTGTATGGATGGGAAATGTCCCCTGGCAACAGATTGTGCACGCGGGTTAGCTTATTAAATTATGGCAGGCCAAGTCTCAGGAAAGCGTTACAGAATAGGGGATCAATGGAATGAACTGGACATCCCTATTCGCTTTCCTATAAAGGAATTATCTGGATTGTCCGGTATTTCATAGGGATAGGGCGGTGAAACCAATCGTATGCAGATTGGGAATCGCCCCAGCGGATTCGTAACTTGATAATTTTATCATGAGATTTATAGAAATATTCGAATTGGCTTAGGTGTTTTGCCTCTGCAATTACATCGCAGCGTCAGAGTTGCCTAAAAATAACTATTCCAAGTGGGCTTGTGGCTAGGGTTCCATATTTTCACCGTAGGAACATAAATACTAAGCTAAATTGTGCTTTTTGGATCGTGGTAATTGAAATCATGGAGCCCTTCTTGTGCTGCTAAAGAGCTCAAGGGTGCAATATAAACCAGATTGTAAAACCCGGTCAAATTTGAGCTAATTCAGCTAAAAGGTGCGGCTCCACTTAAAATAATTATATTGTATAGGGTGGACTGGAAGCGCATGTATTTACTCAGATTTATGCTACTCTGTTTATTTCAATATATTGCACTAAGATGTATAAACAAATCATTGCTCAAAGCAGATGTCCAGCAGAGGTTCAGCCATTAATTGCATCTATGGCTGCTCCGGCTAGCTTCCGGCTCTGGGCGCCCTAAAAAAGGCATTTCATAATATTAAATATTATGGACCCCGCTTTGGCTTCGACCTAGGGCGCCACGATATTCGCCGTATCAAATATAAACTCTAAACCGTACTCCAATTTTTTGGACCAGCGCAATTAAAAGCACGGAGCTCTGCTTCGGCGGCCCAGAGCCGGAAGCTAGCCGGAGCAGGGCCGAAGCAGCCGCAAATACACCCAATTACCTTCTCACCCTTCAATAAGCGGAACTCATCACCTTTTCAAATAAAATAGAAGCCCCTCATTTTCAATCAAATATAAAAATTTAGCTCTAGACATAGCTTGCTTTTAGCGGAACATAATATTTCAAAATTCAATGGCTGGCCTTGATCATTCCAAGAACCCTCGGCGATAAAGCAGAATTTCCGCGAAATAAATTAGCAGCTTTAACTACAAATAATATAAGCCAACTTTCAATGCGGATTTAGATGTAGAATGTAATGATTGTAATGTTGTATGATTGATTCTGTTAAGATAACTCTTCTCATTCAATTTTATACATGCAATAGGAGGGAAATTGGGAGAATATATCAACAGATAGCTTCCATTTGCGTAAACTTTATAATCAATGGGATTATATTACGCTTCTATGCTGAGTTAAGAAGAACATGTTTATTAGAAACTGTATAGGATTAGTAATTGGGTTTAATAAGGCCACGTACCATAAATGCCAATAAATATTAAATAAGCAATTAAACTTTATTTGAAAAGATTGAGCAGTATAATTTCAATTGTTGTTGATTAAACTCCTAATAAAAGTTTGATTTTATTTCCACGATGGTCAAGGATAATTCCCAGCGAATCACTTTAAAAGGCAGGACATCCGAGCTGCTCCATAGCAAATTTGAACTCTGATGTAGTAATGGCTATTTAAAAAGAACAATTCTATGCCGAGAATTCAGAACAATGAACCAAGATCCACAAATTGATATGAAGATCATTTTTATTAGTAAGAGAAGCTGTGGCTCAGTCATAAACTGGTTGGGATTTAGTTCTACTTATATTCTTAACTCTTTTACGTTGAAGCTGCCTATCATGCCTCAAACATGCCGATACTAAGGTCACATTGTAGCGAGCGCCTCAATCGGAATTTTGTCAGCCATATCGTTTTGCCTTAAATGCTAACGCGTACGCAGCCAATGAAATGGTGCCAAGCATCATGATTTTAATCTTCGTGCCTTTTTATTGGCTGCGTAGACTTGGCCAATTAAAGCAAAACGATATGGCTGACAAAGGCTAATTACTGCTAGTCCTGAAAACTACTCCTTTATTGTAGATCTTAAATCGAAATCCACTTTTTAAAAGATGCTCTGATCTTTCAAAAGTACAAGTTTGAGCCCCATACTCTCAAAACAATCAATAATAGTTTTACCCTGTTGAGGAAGGTGGATGAGAACTAGTTTAAGGAGGGAACATGAGATTTCTATATATAGTTGAGAGCTTTATCTATTGGAAGTACACTCAGGCTTTACTTTGAACTCTTGCATAGCAAAACACTATCATCACTAGCAATAACACAAGCGCTACACTATGCCTCAGATCCCTATACTTGGTCGCTTAGCTCTTTGGGATTATATTTCACTGGCGCTTACATTCGCTCTGTTTCTAACCGAAAAGGCTGCTCGCATCGTGTTAACCTTTATTCCTTCTTCTTGGCTTAAAGCAAGGTATTTTCTCTATCCATACTCTTTTTATGACTCACTTGTTAACCTCCTCCTCCTTTTTACCGATTGAAACCAATTTTACTCCAAATATTTAGTGGTTTAAACGTTGAAATCAATTGCTCAGCTAACTGAGGGAAAAATCATACCTCACAACAGTAGAATGCACATGTTTATTTGATTCTTTTTTTCTCATATTTAAAATGAACTGGTTTGTGCCGTCTACTTCGTTCAGATTCTTCAATTGTTATGTTTATGCTACTCTTGAGCTTAGTTTAATCTTAACATTTTTTAATAGTGACTCCCCTTCCAATAAAGTCGAAATATGTGGTTCGGCCGAAGAACTTGTTAAGAAATGGGGCTATCCTTATCAGGAGTACGTTGTTAGCACCGAAGATGGATATTTTTTGGGAATTCAACGCATACCCTCCACTGGCTCTACCCTCGATCCATCTGAAGGCATGTTGATTAAGTCTGACAACACAGGCACCGGTACTCCTCCCCTGCCATCGCCTGCCTCAGCGGAACAGAGCAAACCTGTTGTACTTCTTTGGCATGGTTTCCTGATGAACTCCGAAGTTTTTCTTAGCAAGCCTGATCGCATCGACAATCTTGCTTTCATGCTCGTCGAGCAAGGGTACGATGTTTGGCTGGGCAATACGCGTGGAAACAAATATTCGCTCAAGCACCGCACTCTCTCGCCCGCTAACGATGATTTCTGGGACTTCTCCTTAGATGAGTTTGCAAGACATGACCTCCCCGCAACCATTGATTTCATCCTGAAAGCTACAGGTGTTTCTTCTTTGACCTATATTGGCTTTTCTCAAGGAACAGCGCAGTGCTTTGCCGCTCTATCAACCCACGCATACCTCAACAAGGCTATCAATCTCTTCATCTGCCTTGCTCCTGCGCTTGCACCTAAAGGCTTAGAGAATCATACCGTTAACGCCATTATGGGGGCTTCTCCCAATCTTGTTTATCTCATGTTTGGACGTGGCTGTGCCATTGCCGCGACATTATTCTGGCAGTCCGTCTTACCCCGAAAGCTGTTTGTTCGATTGATCGATGACAGCATGCACTTCTTATTCCGGTGGAAGACTTGGAGCATGTCAGAAAGAACCAAAGCATCCTGCTACTTCCACCTTTACTCCATGACGTCTGTCAAATGCGTGGTTCACTGGTTCCAAATTATTCGAGCTGGAAGATTCCAGTTTTATGATGACATAAGCCCCTCTGTCTTTAACCCTATACCTGCCCACATCGCGTTGGGTTACCCCACTCGACAAATAACCTGCCCAATTGCAGTATTTTATGGAGGCTCTGATACGCTCACTGAGATCACGAGACTCTTCGGCCTTTTGCCCCAGCCTGTCTATTCTAAAGAAGTGCCACACTACGAGCATCTAGACTTCTTGTGGGCAGATGACATCCACAAAGAGGTCTATAACCACTTGGTTCCCCTCTTGTCAAAATTTAACCCAGGCGCCATCTCCTCTTGCTAACTCGAGTGCCAAAGGTGGGATTTTTCACCACATGATTATATATTATCTTGTATTCTAAATTTACCAATTTCCACCTGTGATTTTTTCTTGGCGTAGATTTTACAAGGAATAAACAGAAACCATTAGAGGAATTAGCCGACTTCCTCACCGACATACATCAGAGTTTACTATTTTATTAAGGAGGGCATGCTATCTAAAAATAGACTAACCAGAATTTTTTCTGAGATCCCATAGTAAGATAAGACTTGTTGGAAAAAGATATTTCATTTATCTCGCTACTTCTACGTTGGCTTAGAGTACCTCTTTTCAAATTGAAATAACAATCCTCGGAATTTAAAGGAAACCACATAGCTGAAACTACAATGCAGCGGTAGGACCTAAGCCAACGATTTAGTATGGAATGGTTGCCAGGCTGGATTTATAGCTTCCACCAAAGAAACGATTCCCCAACGTAACACCGCATCAAAATATTTGATATCTAAACCTACATATCAAGCAACGTAAGCCCCACAGCTCATAATATCCGAGTATCAAATCACAACTAAGGTTGCGGTAGATTAAAAAGACAATGATTATGGGATTTCCCGTAATCGTTGCATCCGATCCGGCTGCATTTTGGAACATGGATTCCCCTAGCATGGGGAAACAACCTTTTCCAAAACAGATCCAGGTGAGCAAGGCTTTCCTCCTCCGGACGCCCAAGAATTAGTTTCGATATTTAACAACATTTCACTTTCATAATTTATATATATTCTTATTTTAAAAGTTAAAGTCTGAATAACTATCTTTTATAAATTAAACTCCGAAATCAACTCATCCACAAAAGGTGTGGAAAGAAACATATGCTGCTCATTTAAGGAGCAGCCATGTTTCATATCGCCGTCGCCCTAATCACAACCTGCCCTATAAAAGATTTAAGAGCTTCATCAAAGCATGTACCAGAGAACGATATATTCACCAATACGAGGTCTCAAGACACTTCAAAGGTCAGCTCATGAGCATCGTTAAAATGCTTCACTGCTCAAGGTTAACTACAATATTTTTTAAGCACTCATGCCCCTACTGTAGTTTTCATGCCCTTAAAGAAAGAAGCTGTAAGAAAGCACTCCAGAAACTCATTCAAGTCCCTCGTCAGACATTTAAAGGCACCTCTATCATCCCTTGACAAACCAACCTAAACATACATCACTCGACATGTTCACAGCCCACACCACAAACTTAAAGCCAACACACAAAACCCAGCTGCATATTACTTTAAAGTCCATCAAGGCTGCCACACGGATCAGACCCAGTTTCTGGAAGCTTTTTTTCTAAAAGTCCAAAGAAAAACCCTGGACTCAAGGATAAAGCAGCACCCCTATAAGGAACTTCAACCCTTGGGTCGCTACAGCTATTCTGCCGTCCCCAAACCTTCCCATCTTGGTTCCCCATAAAGATCCCCTGCCGGAATCTGAAGGTGGGTCATGGATGTTAACCCAGATCATCATATTAAACGTGGGCCACACCTGGCCACCATACGGTACCCTAGGATTGCCCCTGGCGGTACCTTAAGTCTTAACCCCCATCAGGGCAATGTTTAGTCATCTACGGCAACGAGCCAAATCCCTGACGAATCAGGCATCCATCTGATCCTTGACTCAACCTATCGTCTGATATGAGTAACTACTTGTATGTGCCACCCTGCCACAATTCCATTGATCACCACAGCTGGTTGTTCACCTGTACTCTCCAAATAAAATCCATGGCATGCTGTTGAAGATCAATATCAAGAAACTCCTTTCACATGCCACCCCCCGGTATCCCACCGCAGGATATAAGCACCTTCTATTTGAGTTTCTGCTTTATTTCCCAAGGCAATTTTTTGAGTATGTTCTGCTCAGCGGGATGTACCCCAAGGGCTTGCACCTTGACCCACTTGATTGCTGTGCAAGGCGGTTCCACCCACCCACACTGCCGCACTCTGCCCTGTCCTGTTGGATTGCACGGCATACACCCAATGTGTGTGACAGGTAGTTTTTAGCCAGCCACACAATCAAACAATCCCCCAATAATTTAAAGAAGCAGAAAAACCCCCAATGTAGCCTACAAATGAAGTAGCTGCAACCCTTAGCCAATGAATGCTGCAGGGTCTGGAGTTACTGCTGGTACCAATTCCCCAAGCTTGGCGCACCTGGCAGCACTATCAATATTGTTCTCCTCAGGGGAGCTTTGAGGATCCGATCAGATGCTTGATCTGCTGCCAATATCTGCGCCAACAGTTGTCCCTCCCTTGTGGCAATATGCTGTGGTCCAAGATCCCTCAATGTTTGACCCCCTTGATTTAACAACCTGACATATAGGGTAGCACTCTAGCTAGGTAAGGGGCCAAGTTTGCTACGTGGAGCCCTGTCAGGGAGGTGGCAGCTGGGTATACCGGCAATACCCAACCAAACCCCTTGGTGTGGATATTAAATTGGCCAAAGTTACCGGCAAAGTTTATCGGTCCATAGTAGGTTATAGTGTAAGCCGCCATGAACATGGCAGAGTAGGGCAACCCCAATTGGGGCTGTGAGTGTAGCTGTGAGGAGTTGAGCTGCTCAGGCTCTGTGTAGTAATAACCTCCAGTGGGTTCTGGTGTAGGGCTGAAAGGGTTGATCCTGGTTTGGTGGCCCCTTCCTTTAAACAGGCTGTGGTTATAGCAGAGAAGACAAGGTGATTCACCTCCAGCTCCTGGGAAGGGGTGATAAAGATTAATGTCAAGGGCTTCTTAGTAGCCAAGGCTTTAGTGATTTATGTGATACTATTGAGAGGTAATTTGCTCAATAATAGCACAACCTACCATCAAAGAACAAATCTCTATCATATACTAGTGAGCCTTTAAGGCAGGAATATTAGAAAGCATTGAGCTGGGGAACCAAGTGCCTTGGTTGTATCTGAAATCCTCTTTCTGGGTTGGCATTGTAGATTGACAACTGGGAAGGTTTGGCTAGACTCTATATTTCATTGGCATAAGTTTGGTAAGGCCTTTCTCATGCACCCAAATTCTGTAACTGAATTTGGGGCATGGATTATTGTAGTATTGGGGCTGTCTATCATTTCCACATTGTGAGAATTCCCAATTTGGACAGAAGTTACCCCACATTTGGTTTTGGGGAAATTCCTGTTTTCAGTTTTCCAATCAGGAAATTCCCCCAAGGAGTGAGGAGGAGGAGCTGGCCCAGCTGGTTGGGTGAGATTGTGGGCAGCTGCAGGAGCGCAAGCGGCAGCTGGCTGGACATGCAGCCTGAGGAGACCTGGAAGTCAGCCGTGCAGTCTGCGGCTGGCTGGCTGCCGCCTGAGAGTTAAAAAAGCCTAATCTTTTAAATTTTGAATCTTAATGTTTTTGTTTGAAATGAAGTTTTTGTGGCATTTTCTTCAATCAGGGGAAGCTTCTGCCCATACTTTGAGTTATTTTCTTTAGTGCAAAGACTACCAATATTTGCAGCATTTTTAATAGTGTCAGGAATATGCCTGACACTTCATGATCATACTATATATTCTTGCTTTATTTTGCAAGTAAAGACCAGTTTTTATTACTTAATCAATTTTTCAATACTTACTTAGGTTTTGACTACCCTGCTATTCAGGTATAGCAAAAGAGACAGGATTAGGGAACTGACTACCAACCCAATATTAACACCAACAGTCTGAATCACAACAAATTTAATAGACAAACTGTAGTACAAGATGAACACAGTGTCATTAGATAAGCTTGTTGATCATCAGGCAATATGGAATACAATTCCAGGATCATACAGGGGATCCTCACTACCACCCCATCTGTCCCAGTTGAAATTGGTCAGCGCCAAGACAGAGGACACTCTGCCATGCATCCAGCACTACACCAAGTGATCCAATACTCATAATCATGGTGGGTAAGCTGATTTCTGACTTGGGTCAAAGGAAGCTTGGGGCCCTGCTTCAGAAAATCAAACATAATAGGATATGCTTTGTTGATTTAGGACTCAGGTACATCCTTCTACTTTCTTGGCCATCCCAATTATGTTCCCATTTTTCAGGGAGCTAGCCTGCTGTGGGTTCAGGGGAACTTGTGGGCAGACGGCCTGCAGGCCCAGAGAGAAGGGCCCATCACAGGATGTGAGCTAACTTTACAATATAGGAGAGCAATTTTACAAGCAAGGCCCAAGGCCCATTAATGGGCATCATAGAGTCAACTGGTCCAGTGAGTGCTATATAGAGAACATCAAATAACTGGATGGAGGTCAACTCATTGGCAATCACAGTTTCTTGCGGGTGGTTGGGCTGCAGGGTCACAGGAGGAGTCATAGGCACTAAATAGGTGGGCAGGTAGTTATATTTGTCCTGTAATAGTAATGATTGCTTGATATGACAGGTGCCTTCACGTCTAATGAGTTCAGGCTATCTGGTTCTGGCTTTGGGGTTGTAGATCAGAATTTCTTCTAAGGTGAACTCTGAATAGACAGGATTGTGGGTATATTCTGTGAAATGTACCAGGACGTAAGGTGCTCCTGGGGGACAGTATAACCCAGGCAGCTTATCCATGGTTTCTTGGGGTTGGCTGGTGGAAGGGGCAGAGCCAGAGAAATTGATCTGCAAATGAAAAGGTGCTAAAATCAGGTATGGGATGACCTGAGAGAACCAGAGGTCCATAACCCCTTATTGCAAAAATGGCAACGGGCAACTTTCTGGTGGCCCAGAGTATAAGTATGCCCATCTATCATAGAAACCCTTTTGCAGTATACTTTGGTCCAGGCGGTAGCCTTTACCAGGGTTTGGGGTTCTTTGGTGGCATCTGGAATTGTTGGCTCACCATTGGCTGGGTTCAGGCGGAGAATCTCAGTCTTCCTTTTTGAGGCATGGGATTTTTCATCATCTGGTGGCCCTTGTTTTTGGGGGTAATTCATGCCATGCTTCATTGGCAGAGGGCCAGTTGGTCACAGAGATTCTATTCAGAATGGCACTTCTATTGGCTAGGCTAGAGGAGTTTGTAAACAGGCACAGATTGATTATGGTCTGCACCTCATTGGTTGGGTTTAGATGTTTCTCCAAAGTCCAATCTGTTCCTGGTTCAAGCCCAAAAAATGCGGGCGGCTGGGCCTGATGGTGGCAGCCTGTGGGGGTTTGGGGGTTGAATCCTGGGAATGGGGTTCTGCCTTATGGATTAAATGCATATGACTGTCACTTGTGACACCCTTGTTTATAAAGCTGTTGAACTCTTGAATCATAGTGGCTTGGGCAAATTTCAATTGATCAGCAGTTTGGTCCCAGGTTAGGCCATGCTGGTTGAGTGCCACAGTTTTCTGGAAAGTTTGTGCAGCAATAAATTATTGCTTAGGGCTCTGGGCCACAGGCACCAAATCTGATTGGCTGGAGTGGGAGCCAGTTAGCTATTCAAAGTAAGTTGTTCTGAACCATATCCACCAATCTGATTGACTTGTTGGCTGGTGCCATGTGGGGGTCAGAAAGGGGGTACAAGAAAAGCTATACTCTTGGTGACTTTCTGCCAATTTAAATCCATATGGGTCAGGAGTCAGGTATAGGTCAGCTTCCTTGTTGCCCACATCAAAGATCTGGGTGTAAACATGGGCCTCTACATACTGAGTCACCCCTTCATAGAAACTATCTTAGCTGCTGCTGTGTTTGCTGAGGCTTTCAAATTGTTATTGCTAGTAAGGACCATCTTAAAATAAAAGCAATCAAAAATCACTGAAATAAGATGTTTAAAATTTTATGGTCTGAATTCTATTGTAATCACAAGTCCAGATTTGCTTATTCTTGAAGCCCATACACACAAATAAAGAGCCATGAAAATCAATAAAATTTCTCTGCTCCCAAATTTGATAGCTTTTGATTGGCTGGTAAACTATTATTTTTCTTTTTTAGGATACAAATACTACACATCTTGTGTGAATTCATTTTTTTTGTGTTTGTGAAATCTTGCTTCTAGGCTGCTCTATTTTTGTTTCATTTAGTCCTTCTGTTGGTGCCTCATCTTAATCATTATAGATTTATGATATATTTCAGAACAGTATCAATGTATTTCACTTGATTTGTTAGTTCATTTTGTTGGTAGTTTGAACTACGTCTTTGAGGTTTGATATAATTTATTATTTTGTGTTAGAGTATTTTGTTTAATGTTTGACATTTTTCCTGTTCACCAAAAATACTTAGATTATTCAATTCCTGAAACTTCCCCAACTTGGAGTTTGCTTAAATCTGAGTCCCTTTTATTTATGTCTAAGTTATTTTTGCTTAGCGCCATAGCTGTGAAAACTACTGTATTAATTTTTTTGTCATTCTCATATATAGTCTATAAATAGTATGCATTTTTGTTCCAGATATTTAAAAATATTTGATATTAATCCCAGAATACAAAAAGTTATCACTTGGTCCCATTATTTTTCAAGAATTTATCTGTACTGACAAAAAGTACTTAATTTTCAGGTTATTTTTCTTTATTGGAATTTATGGCAAAATTACATAACCCTCATAATTTAAAACAAAGTTATCTCTTTAAAAATCATTAAAAAATTATGAATTTTTCTATATGACTATTTAATAAAATTCTTTATGATGATAAGTAATTACTATAAAAATATTAAAAGCTTTTTTCATTAAATATAAGTTTATCCTTTTTTAAAAATTAAAAATGTTGGTCTTTGAAACTTTAGAATATCTAAAAAGGTGAGTTATTAAATAATGATAATGTATTTTTAAATATTGGTTTAATTAGAAAATTAATGAAAATATTGGAAGCTAAGGTTCAATTTCATTGAAATTCAATATGTTAACAAAAGTCAGTAAATAATATTAAATGAGATTTAATATAAAGTTAAAAAATTAAGGTTTATTGACTTGAAATACTTTTTAAAAATATAATTATGTGTGTAAGCTCTTATAAACTTCGGCCGTATTTTTTTATTATTTCCACACAAATCAATTTTGATCCCTTCCTTTGAATTGAAATTACTATTTTCATTGATAAAAAGTTAGCTATATTTTAAAGTCTACCTATTTATGATGGTAATTCAGCATCTTCTGTATTAATAGTTACTCTATTTTCTCTAGCTTCATCTTGCTCAATCTAGAAATTTTAATATAATTGTGAAATCTTACTGAATAATATCGATCTTTAAATGTAAAAAAGTCTATTTTTCTATCAAATTTTATTTCATTCTCCTGACAATATGACAGAAACTCTTCCATATAAATCATATCATTTCTATCCAATAAATCGGATTTATTATTGTAAGTAAGGACCTTTAATTCCATATTAAGATATTCTCAGCATTTTTTATATAAGCTCAAATTTAATAGTAATTTTTTAATGCTTTTCGGTTGTTTAAATATACATTCAACCTAATACATTTAAAACTTATCGTATTTGATGACTGATTTTTTAAAGGTAAATCATTATAAAAAACTGCACACTTAATTTATAATATAGTTATACTAAAATTTTGGCTTTAAAATTAATTTCTGGGCGCTTTTTTGAAGATTTTCAAAAAAGCTTTAATTTACATAAATACCAGCTTATTTAATTAATAATAAATAGAAATTTATGGCTTATAATTTAAATTAATCATAAAAGCAACAAATTAAATTTTTTATTTAAAATAAATTAAAACTTTATTAATAATCAATTTTATTAAACTTTAAAATAACTGTATTTTGAAGAAACAAATATAGCTTATTTTAATAACAATATAGCCCATTTTTATTTCCTTAAAAGGGTTATGTTTACCAAAACTTTAAATTAAAAATCTTGAAGATACTCTTTATTTTTATATTTATAGTTTAAATATATATTCTCAAATTTTTCATGTTACCAAATGTTTTTTAACGTTTTTACATGTTTATTTCTGATATGATGAATTCAAAATTATATGTATTAAGTACTTATTTAAATTTTTGAAAATTTTAAGTGTCATAATAGTTTTTATCTATTTATTTCTGAATAAAAACTAGAATAGTTTAAATCTAAAGTAATGTGTTAATTTAAACTGTATTTTTATATTTGTAGACCTTTCCAGCATAAAAAAATTAACTCTAAAAGCTTTAAAGAGAAGTGCTTTTTATAAGTTTGATATCATTCACCAGTTAAATTTATTTTATCATTAAACTTTTAAAAAGAATTTAATGTTCGAAACTTATGTACTAAGCTTTTAAAAAGATATCTTTCTTACTCTATTTTTTAGCAATACATCATTTAGAAAAGTGAGAATTTTAATGACAACCTCGTTTCTGAAAACAAAAGCTTAGTTACTAGCAATTTAAATTGAAGCTATTTATAAATTGCTGGATAAGTTTTATTGAAGATATTTAAATAAAAAATCAGATTGAAGTGGGTATTAATTATTTAATTTAGTATTAAATTAAAAATTGAGGCAAAAACAAGTCTATTTTAAAATTGAAATTAATGTAAAGATGTTTATCAACAACATTTTTAATAATATATTAAAAGTATTTTGTATTTCACTTAGTCTAAAAACCATAAATCTAGATAAATTTTAAATGAAAGAACTCCCCAAAAATTTTAACCTCTTCAAAAGGATATAACAAGGTGCTAATTGACAAGGGTAAATAAGCTACATTAGTTTTACAATCTGTTGATATAAGCAAAAATAGTTCAGTCATAGCAAATTTCAACTTTTTTGATAAAAAAGGAGCCAATTCCATGGTAAATGTGTGCTAATTTACAAAAATGCCCAGACACAAAAATATTATGTAAGCTAATAACAAATAAATGATGGTTCAATAACAAATATTCCAATCACTAGAATGAATAGATTTCAGTTAAAAAATGAAGCTACTGTTGAGGAGCTGGATGTACTGGTATTCTGGCCATCACCAACACATATAACATCCAGTCATTGCCTGGTTTGGCGTCAATCCAATATTCAGTTCAGCATTCTGGAAATGGTAACAAACCAATATCACATGACTTGTCCAGGTATCCAGAAATCCAAATCCAACTCACACATGACCTCCCCTATCTTTGATCCAACTTAAGTCCCCACCACAGTGCAAGCTATATAAGTCTTGTTGTGAATGCCACCATTCACTATGTTTTGATTTCACCTTTGGTGGGCTATTTTGAGGACAAATATCTCTCTTTTGCTTTTGCCCCTCAAAATGATTCTGTATCTGAACTGGGAAATACAATTATTTGGTTTCCTGACTCTGCAGCAACTCACTTGCCCCACTCATGCTTGTGGCAAGTGATCCTACCGTCCATGTACTGTTTTGTGGTAAAGCTACACAGTATATATTCCTTTTCATATTCACTAATAAAAATTAAGTTCTATTCACATTTTTGTCTTTGTGTCTTCCAGTACTTTGGCGTCTCTCCCTAGCCACAACTAATAGAGATTATTCATCCAGGGCCACAATGTAATCACATAGCCTTCCCTGCCATCTAACTGAGACTTAACACAAATCTAATCCTAAGGTTAGGATTCCCCATTGTGTGTCTGTGCTGCGCCTCAGAACACAACAAAAACGGTGCTCACTACAGGAGCTGTAAGCCCCTTGGTTATCCCTTTTGCATCCACATTTTCAGGTTCTTTGCCTCCTCCTATACAAGAGCCAACTTCACCTGAAATTACCAGCCCTCCTATTTAGGAAGACATTGTAGACCCTCCTATTGTCCCTACTGTACTGAACCTTGGGAATGGTCCTTGCCTAGTTGCTTATCCCATGGGTACCCCTGACTTAGAGAAAGACATGGCAGTAGCCCTTGGGATAGCTTGTGATGGAGTCATCCCTTGCCTCCAGTTGCAGTTCAGTTGGGCTGAATACTACAAATTGATTGCGGCTCCTCAATTTTCACAACATCTTCTCTCAGCAGCTGGCTCCACTGAGCACATACTGTCATCCTTTGTACAACCTGCCTTAGCCCACCATCAAATGGTGTTAGGGCTCCAGGTTCAGGAAATCTTGTCTCTACAAGCAGCTGTCACTCATGACTGGGATCAGTTTGCGGCCTACCAACAGTGGATCCACTCCTTGTTTTCCTTGGTGTCAGACAATCAGTGCAACTCTGTCACCTCCCAGACCTGTTTGGTTAATTCCATTGAACAAATGCACCAATCCATCCCTGAATATATCAGAAATCATCTATATGAGTTTCACCAGTTGGAACAGCCTTGGCGCGCACAAGTAGATTTCACCCTGAACGCCTATCTCACCAACTTTGAGCAACTTGTACAGCAGCTCAATGCATTCAGCACTTATTCCTTTGAGAAACTGCAGCAGGTAGCAAACCTTGCTGCTAAAGGCCTTAATGAGCTCAGTGCGGAATTTGATCAAGAAAGAGTTGTCATTGCCGCTGCCATAACCAAGCTCCAGAATCAAGTAAATGAATTATCTACGCCCAAGCCAGATGCTCTGCCTTCTCCCCCATCTGATGATTTGGCGGAGAGAGAGCAGAGACTGTGGGACACCATTTGAGAGCTACAAGCATCTACCCGCAGTCAAGGACGCCCTACTGAAGCTTCTCAGCCTGATCCACAGGGGCTTGCTTTGACCACTCAAGTTGCTGAGCTACAGCAGGAACATGCAGCCCTATGTGAAATAATGGCAACTGCTGCTAGCCCAGGTGGAGTTGTCAATGAAGATGGCTGCTGCCCTGGCTTTTCAGGAGCTCCTTGAATCCAATGCGCTAGGGAGTTGATTGCCCTAGCTAATGAGGTGGACTATTTGAAACAAGATCATGCCAAGATAGACATAAACGTACAAGAAATGAGTGAATTGATTGACTCAGTAAATGACAGGTTTGCCCCTTGCCTCTCAGTGGGGCCTTTCTTTACTTCTTGACTGGCTGAGCTCTCTATGGTAGTAACAACCCAAGGCCAACGTCTAGATGTTACTGAGCAACAGATCACTCTAGCTAATGATACAGGTGCCCACACTGTTGAGACCCTGACTACCCTTGAAGAAAGTGTTTGTCAGCTGTGGGCTAGACAATCCCCCTCCAAATCTGAAGCGGAATTCTCCCCACACATAAATGTACTTGATAGCAACAATGGTTGTCCAACTCCCAAAGCACATTTCAAGCCTACCTTTAAGCAATTATTTGATCCCAAAACCTTGACCATTGCAGCTTTCCTAACTATCTATGAAACTGCCATGAGAAGAGCATTGTATTAGGTTAAGAAGGAACACATTCTAACCTGTCTGCACCTGACCTGTCAAAAGGTAGTAGTGCCAGAGCTGCCCACCATCAAGACCTGGGAAGATATGAAGCAACTTCTGATTGACAAATTTGGTGGTGACCTTAGTTTGGAAGTGAAGAAGGAAACCTTCATGCACATTAATTTCAAACCAAAAGAGACCCTAGCTGAATTTGCAGATAGATTTTACATGGAGGGACAGCAACTGATTACAAGCCACCAGCTGACTGCACATGAAGCGTACATGGCTTGCTCTCAAGCCCTCAAGGTTAACCAGCTTCTGTGTCTTCACTTCAAAGCTCATAAAGCCATTCTTTCTTCTATGAAGAGCATAAAGACACTGTTTCAGGATATACACCTTACCCATTCTGGGGCAGTTATGCAGGAGAATTGTGCCGCCTCTACCTCTGGTTTGTCTTCATGTGGCCCTTGCATCCTTACAATGAACTCGCAAATTCTTCATAGATGTCAAGGTTGCCACAGCTGTGGACAAATAGGTCATCATTCCTGAGTCTGCACCAACCCTCAAGTTGAAGGAGCTGATCCCAAGGAACAGACAGGAAAAGAACAGTCAACCTAGAGGCAGAGACGCTCTTGGTTGACAATTCTTCTCATTCTCCTCCAATTGCCCCCTTCATTGCTGACTCTGAGCCTGCTGACTCTGAGGCTCCTCCCACTCTGCTTCTATTCCACAACATATCTGATGACTCTGACATGGACAATTCTGATGTAGAAGATCCTGATGCCTATGATTATTCTGTCCTGGTCATCCCAGAAACTATTGCAGTCCCTTATAAGCTACGTTCTGGGAAGACTACTACAACCGCAAAAGCTCTTCCTGAAGCCAAGGAGGTTGTCTCTTGCCCTTACCTCACCCAAGCCAAGAGATCTCCCGTGCTTGTCAAGTCTTCTGAAGAAGCTGCTGAGGTTGCTGATGCTGTGTTTAAAAATGTCTCAGTCTTTCTTCCTCTCCAGAATGTCTATAAGGAGTTTCAAGGCTTGAGATGCATGATCAAAAAGTGGTGCAAAAAGCTAGCAGAAGCCCAAGACATTGTCATGAATGACATTTCATTACTTGTATTGAAAACCCAAGAGTCAAACCCCAGTTCCCTGAAGGCGTATCAAACCCTCCAGGATAGATCAAGACCCGCCAATCCGTTAAATCACAGGCTCAAATTGTTAAATTATCCTGCAACCCTCTGTCCTGCTACGGAGGATTCCCTGAATAGTTGCCAGTCTGCCGCCAAACTGGTGCCAATGAAGACCCATACCTGCGGAGGAGATGTAACCTGGATAATGGAGGTTGGAGAAGGACCTACTGCCAACCTGCCCAACGCCAATACTGGAGTTTTGAAACCAACATTGGAAACCCTGGAATCAAACCCTGACCCTCCCAAGACTACTCAAATCACACAAAGTGGACAGGAAACCACCCACTTGTTAAATTGCAAAACCGAGTTGACAAGTTACTCCAAGACCTGCCAGTCTCCCAAGGACAATTCCCCAAATAATCACCAGATTGATGCCAACCTTGAGCCACCAAAGACCCAGACCTATGCAGAGGTTGTAGCTTGCCTTAAGGAGGTTAAAACAAAACCTACTATTAACTCTTCCAATGACCACCAGCAACTGCCAACCTTCCATCCAGAATGGGTAGTACAATTGAACTACTCAGGTGACATAGCAAACAGTGGCAGCGGAATGAAGTATTGTCACTTCTATTCACCAGAGCAGGCACAACCTGGATCTGCCGCCCTCAAGACTCTGAGCCAAGATTTGTGCCCTGCCAGTGCCTTGCCTGCAAACCTGAACCCTGCAAAAATTGAAGAAGCAAAACCCCATGGTATAAAAACCCTGGCGTTATGATGAAGACCACATTGTCATTTTCAATAATAAAGTTTTATGAACCTTTGGTTTGAAAAAATCTTACCCTATCTAGTCTTAGTGATCTTCCATCTTAATTCCGGTCAAGTAGACTACCAGGCCACCGCTCCCTCCAGAGACCAACCTGCCAAGTTGCCCCAGGCATTATACCGTCTCCCAGGATTCCCCTTTGGACCTGTGCACTTTACTGAATAACCCCCAACCTGGTCTATTCAGAGTACAACTTGGAAACCATTCTCATTGCCAACCCCTTGGCAAGGACTAGAAGTACTGACTACGTAGGACGCAAAGGAAAAAGGATCAAGATATCGCCCTTATTGCTCAAAGACAAGTACAACTACCTACCACTGTACATTGTTCCCATGACTCCGCCCTTAACCCCTAAGCCAGACCGCCCACTGGAACCCCTGCTACCGCCAAGACCACCTCTACCCAAATGTTTGGAGTACTCTATATTACTCTGACAGAGTTGGTGGATTCCATGGTCCCCAACTCCAGACCCTGGTCCTTGCTCGGGCAATCCGTCTTTTACATTATCAAGTTAGCACCCATTCTATGGTGGGCCTTACCCGCCAGCTTGGCCGCACCTCACCCTGAGCCGCCCAATGCCTCTATCTACAGCTGGCTCCCTGACAGACATGCTGGTTGTCCTTACACCCTTTGGTTGTACTACCACTTGTGTGGAAATATTCATCCATAAGGTAAAAATCAAGGCCGTCTTGGATACTGGATCTCCTGCTAACATTTTCTCCTCAAAGCTTGTCAAGAAGCTCAAGCTTGCCCCCAACCTTAATTATCATTATTTGTATGGTACAGCTGGGCTATCCATGACCCGCTCCATAGGAACATATTCTGCTCTCCCCATGCAGTTTTTCAAGCTTCTCTTAGCCACACCTGCCATTGTCTTGGGGAATGAAAGCTACAAGCTCCTAGTTGGTACCCAGTTCCTTAGGCAATACAATGTGATCATCAACTTGAAGGATGTAACTCTCTATATTGGGGTAAGAAGCCCATCTGATCTTTGAGGAACCAGTCAAAGTTCCTGAGAAGCGCCTCAAGATGTGTGCTTTATAATATCTCACTGGTGTTTTCACTCTAAAATACCATATCCACTCCTCCAACATTAAGTGTCTGCCTATGGCTTGCCCTGTGTCTGAGGGGATCCCTCTCCTGACTACTTCCTCTATAACCATCCCCCTGGCTCTCAAATCATCTTTTACTCCCAAATATCATATGAACTACCTGAGAGAACTTTCCTGGAGTTGCAATCCCCTCCCTTGCTAGGTTGTAACAAACCTTATCTCTGTCCTGGAATCCTAGATGTCTCCCATAAAGATCCTGTTCAATTGCTAATAGCCAACCTAACTGCTGTCCCCATAAATGTATATAGAGGGCAGGTTGTTGGTTATGAAAAATTACTAAATGCTCTTAATGTCTTTTCACTTCATCCCTTTGGTATGTTTCAGGACTGTAGCCTACCAGAAGACTAGCCCTAAGTTCTATCTTTGTTTACTGCGCAAGACTTCCCGCAACTATCCCTGGTTCAACAGAAGGAGGTGCTCAATTTGCTAGATCAATTTTCAGAAATTTTTGCCAAAGACAGCACTGACTATAGTCTAGCCAAAGATGTTATCCATCAAATTGATACCAAAGACGCTCCCCCTTCTGCGCTAAACCATATTGCCGCAGCCGCGTGGACGACCCCAGGTGTCTAAAGAGCTCAAACAACTGTTAGACACTGGGCTACTGGCCCCTTTCCATAGTCATTGGTCTTCCCCTTTACTCATCCTAAAGAAGAAGGATGAGGGTCATCATATTGTGATGGAAAATCACTAATTGAACTCTTTAATCAAGAAGTACTCTTACCTCTTGCCGCATATTGATGATGCTCTCTGCCTTCTTAGAGGCTCTAAGCTCTTCTCCGCAATGGATCTGGCATCTGGATACTGAAAATTTGACCTTTTGCCCAAAGACCTCCAAAAGGCCTCACTCATTACATCTGAAGGGCTTTTGAGCCCACAGGTATGCCGCAAGGACTCTGCAATGCCCCAGCCACCTTCCAACAAGCCATGGACTTCATCCTCCGCAACTTGAAACTGTCATGTGTTCTAGTATACTTAGATGATATAACGGTCTTCAGCACTGCCTTTACCAACCAACTGGCTCAACTCAAAGAAGTGTAATAAAGATTCAAGAGACTGGTCTCAATCTAAAAACATCAAAGTCACTTTCTTCAAAGAGTGCTTTGAATTCTTGGGCCATGAATTAACCCAGACAGGGATTTTCCCAATGACCAAGAAAGTTGAAGCCATTGACAAAATGCTTTCACCCACCAACCTGTGAGAAGTATAAGTTTTTCTGGGCATTATGGGTTACTATAGACAGTTCATCCCTGACTTTGCTGATACAAGCAAACGTTTGGTCCAGCTGTTACGTAATGTCCCTTTCAAATGGACCGCTAGCCAGCAGCAAGCCTTTGAGACCCTCAAACAGAAACTCAAAGAGGCTCCCATCCTAGTGTATCCTGACTACAATAAGGAGTTAATCCTATAAAATGATGCTAGCAACCTAGATATTGGGGTCATATTGGCTCAACTAGATGATGAGGGTGTGGATCACCCTGTGGCTTATACTTCCTGTGTCCTAAACAAGCATGAGAAGAACTACAGTGTCACAGAAAAAGAGTGCTTTGCTGTGTTGCATGAAGTCAAACAGTTCCACCATTATGTGTATGGCACCCATTTCACTGTTGTCACTGACCATACCTTGCTTAAGTGATTAAAACATCTTAAGGAACCAGAAGGACAGCTAGCTAGATGGGCTCTCTGCCTGCAAGGTTACAACTTCACTATGCTACATTGTCCCGGAATTCAACATCAGAACACTGATGGATTATCCAGAATGCCCATCCTTGCTCTACACCCTGCTGAGGCTGATCAACTGTATGAGCTAATTGGATATTCTTCCTCTTGGGAGAGCAAGACAGAAGAAGTTTAACTTACCCTGTCCAAACTATCCAAGGACACACTCATTTGTGACAACCAGCTCTTCAAAAAAGTGCAAGACCAATACCTGCCTTATGTACAGCCTAGCATTTGCCTTTTGCTGGTGCTCCAAGCTCATAAGGAGACAGGATAAGGAGGCATTGTCAAGGCCTATGATTGGCTCCATAAGAATTACTTCTGGGAAAAACTTTGCCTGCTGATTCCAGACATCATAGCTAAATGCCATGATTGCCAGCTCCAGCAACCTTAAGCTGCCTCTCAAGAGTTTAAGCTAGTTCCCTGCAACACGCTTTTCACACTGTCAGCATTGACGCTGTAGGGCCTCTCCCCTGTTCCTGCTCCAGTTGCCACTTTATCCTAATTGCTGTTGATCATTTCAGCAGGTGGGTAGAAGCTTGCCTTACCAAGGACATCACTGCCAAGACAACGGCTGCCTTTCTGTTACAAGACGTGTTCTTCTGCCATGGCTGCCTTCAAGTGTTATTGTCTGACAATGGGACTAACTTCAACGCCAAGTTGGTAACCTCTGTTGTCAAAGTTCTGGGGTCTCACCAGTTTTTCTCTGCCCTCTATAATCCTTCTACCAATGGGGCAGTTGAGTGTGCAAATTTGACACTGGTTTCTATCATGAGGAAACTCATTTACTCTGACGCTGCAAACTGGGATCTATACTTATCCGCTGATCTCTTTGCTTACTGCCTTAGCAAACATTGTGTCACCAGGTATTCCCCCTTTTATATGCTGTATAGGTGTGAGGCTACTACTCTGTTGCTCCTGGAGGCCCCCTACTCTCCTCTGATAAGGCTCTGAATCCTGATGACCATATCAAAGATCTAGTCAACCACATCATTGATATACAGGCCACAGTGTATACTTCTGCATACAAGACCAAGATGCTTGGGCTCTCTCCTGATAATGATGGACACTCTCCCTTACCCAAGTTCAATATTGGGGACCATGTTCTCTACTATCAGCATATAGTAGGAAGGCACACTCACAAGCTAGATATGTTGTGGATTGGACCTCTAGAAATGACCTTCAAATGAGGGTCAGAGTACACTGTGAAACTCTTCTCTAGTGGTTGTCTGTTTCCTGAGTGCATGCCAAGCTCCTCTGCAAGTACTACCCCCTAAGGCCAATCTAGAGGGGGGGCAATGTTGTGAATACCGCTATTCACCATGTTTCAATTTTCTCTTTGGTGGGCCATTTGAAGACAAATCACTTGTTTTTGCTTTTGCCCCTCAAAATGAGTCTGTATCTGAACTGGGAAATATAATTGTTTGGTTTCCTGATTCTGCACAACTCACTTGCCCCACTCATGCTTGTGGCAAGTGATCCTTATGTCCATGTACTGTTTTGTGGTAAAGCTACACAGTATAGATTCCTTTTCATATTCACCAATAAAAATTAAGTTCTATTCACATTTTTGTCTTTGTGCCTTCCATTACTTTGGCGCCTCTATAGCCACGTCTAGTAGATCTTATTCAATCAGGGCCACAAGGTAATTATATAGCCTTCCCTGCCATTCTAACCAAGACTTAGTATAAGTCTAATCCTAAGGTTAGGATTCCCCATTGTGTCTGTGCCACGCCTCAGAACACAACAACATAGATCAGGGGCAGCATAAGCAACTATTCTCCCCCATATGTATTGAGGTATGGGACAGGGATTGGGCCTGGAAGGACAAGCCCCCATCATTCATGCGGCCCAACCCTCCTGGGTTTGGCCCAGGAGTTCCCTTCAGATGAGAATCCCCCATCAGCCCATCAGAGGGCACCGCTGAGATAAGAAAGTGCCAAAATCCCTATGACAAGGTAGTGCTTCAACAATCAACCCTTCAGAAATGCTTTAGGAAGGGTGTCCAATGAGAATGCCATAGGGAACTTCTGCCCACCTGCTGTTGAGAGGGATACCAGCAACCAAATTGCCCCAATATTAGCGCTTGAGGACAGGAGGATAAAATTGCTCATCCCATTGACCTAAACAATGATCAGCTGCCCTGTTCTAGTGCTGTTCTTCTTCCCTGGCCTCAAGAACCCCCATCTCCCAGATAACTGGCCCCTTAACCCTTGATCCCTAAGGATGAAGCCTGGTGATGGGGATTATATGGACCTATAGACCTGATTCCAGGAGTTAACACTGTTTTGGATTTAAGGCCTTATGAACGGTTGATCCCCCAGTGTTTACTGTATTTTTTCCTAGTGCTTTGCTGTTTGGATACTGTCTCTTCCAGCCTTAATGACTGTCTGACCCTGGCATGTTGGCTGCCCCACCCAAAGTTTCCCGGGGCCTGGGTTCTATACCTAAACCAGCCTGTTTTCCAGGGTATGGGGTTAAGTCTAATTACAAGGGCTTTATGCCAGATTTTATCCTACCACTGGACCCCAGGCCTGTACTAGATACTGTACACAGATCAACTGTGAAGGTCTCTGGTATGCTATCAGACCAGGTTAGTTAGAGATGGGTATAACCACCTTCCCGCTTTCTGAGCCTTGATGGAACCACCCCTAACCCAAGGCCCAGCTACCTTTCTGCCTTTGATTTCCCTATAGAGACAACTGTGGTAATTTTGACTCACTGGTGATTGACAATATATTAAAGTGAGAATTAAGCTTTTTTCCTGATCAACAATTGGAAATTGACACTTTTTTAACTAACAGGTCTTGATGTACTGAAAACTTTTAATATAAAAAATTAAGCCTTATAGCTATGGTATACTAATGTGACTTAAGAAAGCTCAAAAATGCAATAAAAAAGTTTATTTAATAATAAAAATAAGGAGAAATAAGCAATTATTTCTCATTTTACTATGTAATTTACACTCTTCATTATAAAAATATTTTTGATTGCCATAAAAATTAAAATTCTAATAAAACAAAAATAAACAAAAACATAATAAATTAAGTTATCCAAAATATTAAGAAATATTAATATTTAGTTGATATAGTTCATATAAGCACAACTGTGAATATCTTATGTTTTACTAGTAAATCAACAAAAATTAAGATATTTCACTCACTTTCAACTATAGCTATTTATCTCAAACTTGCCATGTATACATAAAATAATCAGTGCTATCTAATTAAATCAAAAAAATTAAAAATTAAAACTGAAAACTAAATGATCAAAACCAAAAAGCTAAAAGTTAAAACCATAGAAGCAAGCATGCAAGTTTATTCCTCCCCATTCTTCCCCTTCTTCATTTTAGCCCCTTCCAGGAGGGCAGTGTCAATAAGATCAAGCTGCTGCTTAATATCAGAGGCCTTATAATTGTGCTTGGCTGCATCCTGGATGGCCTTAGTGAAGAGGGTGGATTGGGTGATAGGCTTGGTGGGGGGATGCAGTTGGCAAGATCTCTGAGCTTGGAGATGGTTTTTTCTTGCTCATGTTGGAGAAGTGATAAGAACGTGTTGAACTTTGGGTAAAGCCCAAATTTAGCCTTCAGATGCTTGTGATAAGCCTATAGAGCCAAAGTGGTCTTCAGCTCCCTGTTGATAGCTGCCCAGTAAATGTTCCAACTGGCCTTGACGTGTGCCTTGCCTTGCCTCTGTGTGACAACTTTCCCAATCCACTGGGGCTCAAAGTACTCAAGGAAAGGCTTGAAATCTGGATGCTTGGCTATTTAATGATCCTTTGAGAGAGCCTTGAACCCCTGAACAGTGTGCTCTGGCTTTAAAAAAGCCAAGGCACTGAATTGTGCCAGCACAAGTTTGCAGGTGTCTGAAGTGTCCCTCCAGCTCAACCTACTAAGCTTGGCATGGGCCTGCAAATTGCAAGCAACTGCTTGGCAGAAGTGGAAGTGGAACCCCTGCACCTCCCTGCTGAACAGCTGCTTGAATGCATTGAACTGAGCAGGCTCAAAGTCCATAATGCATTCCTGTGGCCCAGGAGCTTTTAACCTTACCTTTTCCTCCAAGTCCAGGGTGACCTGGTCTTTTTCAGCAGCAGGAGGGTTTGTGTGGGTGTGGGGGGTCTTCTTGGCATCATTGTTGTTGGGGGGAAGGAGGGAAAGTGCCTTGAAAATAATAGAGAAATCATGGGTATATATGGCCTTGGTGGCCCCAGGGAAAAGGAATAAGGCAAGTGGAATCACCCGGATGTCAATCTGGGCAAGAATCATCCAGAGCTGTTTGAACATCCATGGGCAAGTGGCAAAGGTACTGTCAACTAGCCAGGTTGACACCCTTTTCAACTCCAGCAGGTTCTGCTGATTTGCATAGCAGAATATACGGTCCTTGGTGCTGGGCCCATTGTCATGGAGGAGGAAGCGCTCCCCACTTGGGAGCTGCTTAAGCTCATGAGGGAGTGTGAGCTCAGAAAGAACGTCTGAGGCCTTGGGGGGAGGGAGATTGATGGCAATCTGATTATTGCTGATAAACTTGACAAACTGTTCCTGTGTTTGTACCAACTTAATATTGTTGGGTTTGAGATATTGCAAAGCCTTTATGGCCAGATAAGAAGCCCAGAAGTGAGAGGAGGTGAGGATCATCTGAACAAGATACCATTTTAGCATCCAAGTAATTAGATGATTGGGGGGCTCACATGTGTGCTCCCCCTTCTCAGCTGTTATCCACTCCCAGCCCTCAGTGTTCAGGTGGGCCCCATAAGTCTTATCCTCACAGACAAAGTGCTTGCTCTTGGTTTGGCGCTTTTGGTTATTACAGTTCAAGATGTAACTGTCAGCAACGTAGCCAGGGCTGCCCTTTATTGACATGATGGGGAAAAACAGGGAAATTGCTTGGGGACTTTGAACTCTCTGTCCACATTGCAGATGTTATGGATAGCCAGTAAATCACAAGCCACGTGACCAGAAGCTTTGAACTTCTTGGAGTACTCCTCAGGATCCTCTTGGGGGTCAGATGAGAGAGGGGGGAAGAGCCATCAGGAGGGGGAGGAGAAGGGTTCTTTGAGGCCTAATTGGATGCCTCCTTTTTCTTACCAGAATAAGAGGTGGGCTCCTTGGCAGCTTTTGCCTTCTTAGTACAGCGCTTCTTAGTGGGCTCAGAGTTGGCCTCTGAATAGTAAAATGAATGGTTGGTAAGATCACCATCAGATTTATTGGGGGAGGAATTTCTGGGGGAAGGTGAGGGGGAAGTAGAAGCTGAGGGTGGAGGGGGAGATGGGTTGGAGGGAGATGGAGTAGAAGACTTTGCCTTTGCAGTCTTCTTGACACGCTTGGGTGTGATGGCTGGTTCTTTAGAGCCCTTGGAGGCTTGGCGCTTGGTAGGCTTATTGTTCTTGTTTGATCTTGGCTAAAGGAAAGTTTAGTTTTGTAAATAAAACAGTGTGAAAGATATAAAACACAAAGAGGTAAATCAAAGCAAAAGTTAAATAAAAATTATGCAAATAAAGTTTTATTTAGTAAGAAAAAACATAAAAAAATAAATAGAAGCAAAATAGAAACTCAAAGTATAGATTTAAAGGTTAAAACATAGAAAATAAGTGATTTTATGATGAAGCATCAAATATTCTAGGTTCAGCATAACATCTTAGTGCTAAATCAATGTAAAAGTATAATTAAAAATCAAAAAATATAAAAATTATATAGGGAGTAGAAAGAAGATGTGAGAATTGGGGAGCAGGTTAAGAGGAAATAAAACCAAGCTCTCAACTACAATAAAAATTTCAGTTTCATCAACAACCAAAAGGTCATTGCCAACAATTCCTGGGAGGCCAAAGGGGAAAGGAATCAACTGAACACCAAAAGTAATAGAAAAAACCAAATGACCGGATTAGACTAACAAATTTTGAACTTTATTAGAGTAGAGAATGATGAAGCAAGGTCTTTTACAACTCTTGCATTCATTTAAGGGGGGAGGGAATTGAGGTGGGAGATCAAATGTCACCAAACTAATTGACCAATGATATGAGCTAATATGAGTGCATTTCTCAAGGCAGGAAAGTCTTGACAAATTTTGAATGGAGAGAATCAAAAAGGAAAACTGACTCAACTAAAAAATTGAGGAGCCTGCTTTGGACGCAACTATCACTGCTCCTGGCCGCTCTTGCACATGATATTTAACCAGAGGTGTCTCTTGGGTGGGTTAGGTGGGGCATCTTTGGAATAATTTCACAAGTATTAATTTGAGGGCTTTTTTGGGCTTTTTCAGTAACTTTTGGATAATTGTTCAAGCACAATTTGGTGGAAGTCCCCAAGAATTTGGTGGGAATTGAAGTGGAGGCCTAAGGGGGAGGTGTAACTTTACATTATCCTTTCCTATTTAAGGGAATGGGGACCAGCCAGGGGCTAGAGAATGAAAGAGTCACCAGCCAACTTAGGAGACCTTCAAAAGGCCAATTTGGAAGCTAGTTATAAGGGATGTATACATGAGGCACATATTTTTAGAGGGATCAGATAGGACATCTGTAAATTCACTGCCACCCCTGGCATTGGACTGTAAAATCTTCCCCTACCAAACCAAGAAAGGTCCAAAAACCCCAGCCAAACCTCTTAATTCTTTAGAGGATTTGGCGCACACAGTTGACAAGAGGTTTGTGTTGGCCTACCCTGTGGATTTATTGTCTTTGGCTGCCCCCTCCTGGGAAGAAACACTGGTTAATTTGGACTTCCTATTGGCTTGGTGTTGCCCACATTTAAAAACTATTAGAACCAACCAATTGAATGTTGCCACATTGACAACCAACAACTCAAGTGAACTTCAAATACATAGGATCTCTTCTAGCCAATCAAATGGGCCTGCGGAAATTGGGTTGAGACATTCCAGTCCCCCTGGTTCTGTCCCACAAAAATTCTCCTCTGGCCAATTAGATTCAGTTCCACAAATCATGTGATCATTCCCCTCCTTTTAACACAGCAAGGGGACCTCCAGTCCCCTGCTTTTCTATTTTCAATTAGATTAAAGGTTTGGTCTCAGTTTAAAAACTTTAAAGTTTATAGTGGTGGAGTCCCCAGTTTGGAGTCTCCCTATTTCTAAATTTAAAAGTGTTAGTAGTGGTTATTAAGCTTACCTTGTGGCAGCCCGGTTTGAACTTGTCCCCTCCTCTGGCTCTCTCTAAAGAAGCTTGAGCGTATAGTTTCTTTGTTTTTGCTTTCAGTTACAAAAAACACAACTCAAACTTAAGTTTTTCATTTAAAATTCAATATAATCTCTATTATAACTTTGAGTTTTCAGTTGAATTTTCTGTTTTGAACCTGCTTTCTGATTTTGCCCTTGCCCCAGGCACCCTTGACCACGCCCAAGGCCCCCAGACCTGTTCTGCTGTTGCTTTTAACTACCAGCTTGTGGTTACCCCTACTGGGGTTTATTTTAATAATTTTCATCCCAAAAACCATACCATTCTACTCTAAAATCCAAGAAGAACGCAACCATGATACTGTCAGTTATTAAATTTATTATTTTTTCTTTGGGATCCATTTTGCTGCTCCAGTGGCCGACTTCCCCAGACCTGTGGTCAAGAATCTCTTCTTCTGCGCGCCTCATGAGTGAAGATCCTCCCAGCCTCTTGAGTCTTCCCAGCAACCTCTTTTATTCTGGAGAGGCTGTGGTGAAGAGCTTGACGTGTGATGACTTGGATTTGGGTGATGTTGACTATGCCCCTCTTGCTTCTGTGGGTGAAGAGGCGTCAATGCCCCCCTTCCCTGACCTGGAGGAGAGTAGCTTGGCGCCTTTATACGCTCCCGTTATATCTCTTCTCACCCCTACCCGTACGCCCTGGTTGCTCACAGGCTTGATGCTGATGGCACTGAATGCATATTTGCCTCAGATGTCCTCTATGTCCTCCCTGTGGTACCCCCTTTGAGCAGCTATCCCAGTTCTCCACTGGGCGGCATCCTGGTGGTTTTTTTTGCCCAGATGGGAGCCAAACTTAGTTAGTTTAGCCCCCCTCTCTCACAAAATCCTTCCTAAGCAGCAATCAGGAGTTTCTAGAGGCATTCACACTGAATTGTGAGCAAACTTAGCAATTTATTGAGGTCAGGATAGTGATATGAGCAGGGGGAAGAGCAAATTTAAGTTTTCCTCTGCTAGGGCAGAAGGACAGGGCAGGGGTTCAGGAGCAGGGACGCAGAGGAGCACACATAACCAAAGCCAAGAAGCGGGCTATCCAAACTGATGGCTGACATGAGACTAAATCTCATAAAATCTATTGTTTCAAGATGACTGCCAAATAAGGATAAGAGTACAACAAGACCAGAGAGAGGGAAGAACAGGGACAGAGATGGGAGAGGAAAAAGCCCAAAACCAGAACCAGGATTGACTATCCAAACTGATGGCTGGCATGAGACTAAATCTCATACAATATATTATTTCAAAATGACTGTCAAATAAAGATAAGAGCACCAAAAGGCTGGAGAAGGGACAGAAACAGGAGGGGAGAACCAAAGCAAAGAGGTGAGCAATCCAAACCAATGGCTGGCATGAGACTAAATCCCATACAATCTAATATTCTAAGATGACTGCTAAATAAGGATGCAATCACTACCAGACCAAGAGAGAGAGTGAGAGAAACCTGAGGGGAGAACCAAAGTCAAGAGGTGAGCAATCCAAACTGATGGCTGACATGAGACTAAATCTCATACAATCTATTGTTTCAAGATGACTGCCAAATAAGGATAAGAGCAGACAAGACCAGAGAGGAGAAGGACAGGGACAGAGACGGGAGAGGGAAAAGCCCAAAACCAGAACCAGGATTGACTATTCAAACTGATGGCTGGCATGAGACTAAATCTCATACAATCTATTATTTCAAGATGACTTCCAAATAACAATAAGAGCACCACAAGGCTGGAGAAGGAAGAGGCAGGGAAAGAACAGGGTAAAGCCCAAAACCAGAACCAGGATGAACTATCCAAACTGATGGCCAACATGAGACTGAATCTCATAAAATCTATTATTCCAATATGACTGCCAAATAAGGATGTAATCACCACCAAGCCAAGAGAGGGAGTGAGAGGAACCTGAGGGGAGAACCAAAGTCAAGAGGTGAGCAATCCAAACTGATGGCCG
Source organism: Entomophthora muscae (assembly GCA_014839935.2). Taxonomy (NCBI): domain Eukaryota; kingdom Fungi; phylum Entomophthoromycota; class Entomophthoromycetes; order Entomophthorales; family Entomophthoraceae; genus Entomophthora; species Entomophthora muscae. The sequence goes on along the minus strand of QTSX02000735.1, from coordinate 100,995 downwards.
ACATGAGACTAAATCTCATACAATCTATTATTTCAAGATGACTGCCAAATAATGATAAGAGCACCACAAGGCTGGAGAAGAAAGAGGCTGGGAAAGAACAGGGTAAAGCCCAAAACCAGAACCAGGATGAACTATCCAAACTGATAGCCAACATGAGACTAAATCTCATACAATCTATTATTTCAAGATGACTGCCAAATAAGGATAAGAGCACCAATGTCCAGGAGAAGGAAGGGCAGAGACAGGGACTGGATACAGGGACTACAAAACCAGGATCAGGGTGAGCTAACCAGACTGATGGCTGACATGAGACTAATCTCATACAATCTATTATTTCAAGGTAACTGCCAAATAAGGATTAGAACATCACAAAGCTGGAGAAGGAAATGGGCAGGGATGGGGACTGGCAGGGGGGACAAGGAAGCACTGCTCAGGGAACAGTATATATCAAGCCAAGAACCAATGCGGGCAGGGGGAACATGCAAAGTGGATCAAAACCCTCAGCAGTGTAAATACATAAAATACATAATATATAAAATATATTAAATATATAGAATATATAAACATATAAAGTATACAAAGCATATAAAATGTATAAGTATCAGAGTATTAATTATATTAAATATACAAATATATACTGTAAATTCAGAACCTGAACGTAAAAATGTGGGATTGTCAAATCCTTGATCCAAATTTTGAATCACTTTTGCAGGCAACTCAGCTGAGTGAAAATTAAAATATTTAATAAAATCAACCATTTAATTTGACTTTTTTGGTTTATTTAAATTGGCAAATTTTGAATCTCTTGAGCAGATAACTCAACTAACAAAAGACAAAACACAACAAACAAATGCAGGATACATGAATCAGAAATGTGGGATTCTAATGTACAATTTGAGATTTCCTGTATTTCAAAAAAATCATAGACATCATGTAAAATTAATGAATCTGAAATTGTGGGATTGTCAAATCCAAGAACCAAGTTTCAAATCATAATTGCAAGAGATTTGAAATAAATATAATTTATGGGTGTCTCAAAAAGGATGCTAAAGGATCTAGAGTGGATTTATGCCAATTCTTTTAGGAATCATAGGCATTCTCAAAAATCACCCTATTCCATTTTAGGACAGCTAAAATTTTGAGTGTAATATTCACCAACTTAACATACTTAACAATAAAATTGACTAAAATATACACTCCTCTTTTTAAGTTTAAATTTTTTTAATAAAAATTTATTATGTCTTCTTTCAACAACAACCAAGTCAACAAGCTGTCCCTGGCCTTGACAAAATCATGCAGGGCTATGCTGGGTCTTCCAACAGTGAAGCCTCTGTCTATGGTCATTCCCAACCCACAGGCCTCTCTGCAAGCACCACCCAGGAGTGTGTTCTTTCTCCTGCAACTTCCAGCATGGCCCTGTTTGCCCACCATGCACAGGCATCTGCCAACCCAAATGCCTTATCAGCAATGGCATCCAGAACCAGCCATTTGAGCCATGGGGTCACCCAGAGAGCCCAGAACCCTGAAACAGCCAATCAGATGGCATTGACCAGTTCCCAAGATAGACACATCCCTCCCCCAGCCAATCAGCCTGCAAAACTCTGTGACTGTACGACAGTCACTGTTAAGTATTTAGCCATTTAAATACTCCAAAATATAAAGTTGTTCTGTTTTTGCTGTTTATTTTATGTGGATAGGTTGACTGGAATTCTTCAGATAAAGATTCCTGGAAACTTGGTATCTATATTTAATAAAAGAACATAATGTAGTTTGTTATTAGGCTGTATTAATTGAAAAAACTAAGGCAAGATTGGTCAAGTCAATCTTGGAGACTAGGTGTCTCAAACCAGTTAATTCCCCTTGAAGGTTGATTGATACCTAGGGTAAAAAGGGAAGCCTAGTAGGGGATTAGAACCTTGGATTTGTTAAACTCAAGCCATAAGGTTAGGTCAAGCTTAACAAGTACGTCAATTTTTTTAAAATAAATTTATTTAAAGTTTGGAACAACGGTAGAAAAGAACCGTGGCTTAAAGGAATGGGGGGATAGGAGGGTCAATTTAATGTTGTCACATCACTTATTGGATTATTCAGCCAATCTTAGTTAGAAAATTCAACTACAGGTAGGGTCCAATAAATCACTATTACATCATACTGGGGGGCAAATTTAATATTCTTAGCCATAATTGGATGTGACTATTCTGGTACATGCTGGAAAATTTCACACTGCGGGTAAGGTCAAATTATAACAAAAATATAGAGGCAGGGCAGGCAAAAGCAACAGGATTTGAACCTGGGACCTCTGGGGCCAAGTTGAGCACCTCAACCAACTTGAGCACCCAGGTCCTTAACAAGTACATCAAGTTGAGTATTTGGAATGATGGTTCAATTTAGAGATTATACGCTGTATAATAGCTGACTCAATCCAGTATCAAATCAAAGACTATACGCCATATAATTGATGGTTATAACTATGTGGACTAATGATTATACAGCGTATACTAGGTGAGTATACAGCATACAATAAACAAATATACAGTGTATAACAGGTGATTATATTGCAAGTATTTGATCCAAATTCTTCACAATGACCTGTGAGCTTTGGTGTGAATTAATTAACTGTGAAGGTTAATTAAGTTAATTGATAGGCTTAATTAACAAGAGGAAATTGTCTAAATACAGACAATGATGCCTGGGTATTTAGGATTGATCAGCTGGTTCCCAGTTGGAACATTGATAGTTTGGATCTGGAATACGCAATTCCACAGGGTTTTGGCGCCAGAAGCTTGGAATGCTTCAAGCCAAAACAAGGCATTCCACTGAAAAGAGCCAGGTGATTCTGGAATGATCTAGGTATCCTCTCATAGGTTGAGAAGTGTGAAGATCTTTTAGGTAAAGATCTGGATTTGGAATACATAGATTCCACAGGGTTTTGGCACTGGGAGCTGAGGAAGCCCCATGCTGAATTGATGCATTGAGATGAATGGCATCAGGTGACTTCTTCCCATTGTAGGTTGGTTCTCATAGGTTGAGAAATATAGGTGATCTTTTAGGTAAAGATCTAGGTTTGGAGGATTTAAATGTCATAACCACGTGATATGAATCATATGTTGATTAAGGAACTAGAGGGGTTTTCAGCCAAATATGCCCCAAACAGTATATAAGCAAAAACAGCTAAACTTTAATAAAGATATATTGTTGATTTTGACGCTTTCCCCTCAACCACCTTTTCAATTATTATGTCTACTTTGTTAAATTTTGGAAGGGCAAAATTTGGAGTAATTTGCCTGGAAACCGCTGCTGCCAGGAAAGAGGTTCCTACAAGTTTGTTGGAGAAAGCCTGGGCAAGCTTGGAGGTCACCAAGACTGTGTCTGAGGAGTCCTTGGTGGAAGTAAAGGCTGCGTTCAAAGAGTTATACTCCAATTACTTTGCAAAAGAAGGGACTCCTGCCCAAGGAGAAAAAATTTATGCGTGGGATTCCTGGAACCTGTTAGTAGGATGGGACAAAATCTTACAGCAAGTGAAAGCAAAGGCAAACTGTGAAATTGAGGCTTTAATGGCAAGAGAGAAAAAGAGCATTGAGATCATGGCCTGTTGGCAGGATGATAACAAAGTGTTGTCCCATAAAATTGCCTCTCTGGAGACAAAGCGGTGGGGTTCCTGGTCACCATTCCCCAAAGTGTGTCCTGGGTCATAGCCAGGGACCAGCTTGGAGGAGTTTTAATTCTCCAACAGTGGTGAATGGTTGTTTAGGAGCTTATACTTGGCCTGCATAAGAGCAAAATCTTCCAGTACCTTCCCAATTACTAGGTAAGCTTCTCCACCATACACTTGTACTTCAGCAGGCGCCACCCTTCTGTAGGCCAATACCAATCCTGTAATAGTCTAGCAAACTCTCCCCCAATAAACTCTCTTTCTCTATCTGTCATTTCAAGATGTCTAGTCACCTTTTCCCACTCTTCCTGGGCAGACTTACTAGAGGCAAACTTTCTGTACCCTAGGCAATAGGATTCCTTGTCCCCTGGGCTAGGATAGAAAATGTGGGGTAATTGACTCATAGAACCTATATCCTTTCTTAACGCAGAAAATTTGGGTAGGGGCCGTAATAGGTGCTTTATTCACAGCCAGAAGGAAGATCCCCTTAGAAACCTTCTGATATATGGCCTTGGGATAGGGAATAATGAGAGTTTTGTGCCAATACTTGGAGTCCTTTAACAATCTCTTGGACTCCTTGTACTTTGTCTTTGGCTCTTGCTCCTTGGTCTTGGGCTCCTGTGTTATAATCTTGGGCTCCTGCAGTCTGTTCCATATCTGGCTTCCTACTCTTGGTCTTTGGTCCCTCTGTAGCTTTTGTTGCCTTTGTAATCCACTTGATCCAGTCCCTGAAGAGTCTCAGATAGCTCTCCCTTTTATAGCCCCTTGTTTTAGACCAAAAACCTCTCTTAGAACTCTGGTTCTTCAAAGCTTAAACTATCCAGTTTTTCTCCTCCTATAATATATTAAACCTTTAAACTTACTTTAGCCAATGAAAGCCCTGAATTTTCTGCTTCTGCTCCTCATTTTTTAGGCTTTAACTCTTAAGTTAAAGCCCTTAAAACACTGATCAAATAGACTTCTGTTTGCAGTCAATCACACACCTCAATTCAACAGTTTTGGCAAAAAGGTTTCACCAGATGACCCTATCTTGACCCTGGTTTGAACCTGAGGCTTTCTCACTCCAGGTAAACAACTGCTCTGCGTTTCAAACGGTTTTGCTGTAATTCCTATCATGTTTTCCCGGCAAATCTTGAGCGCTTCCACATATGTTTTACTTAGGCAAATTTTGACCCCTTGATTTTACAACATTTCTCTGTGTTTTTTTCAACGTTTTGCAACTTTGAACCTGCTTGCTGCTTGTCCTTCCATCTCTCCTAGTTGTTCTCAGCAAAATTTGCTCTTTTGCCCTTACAGCTTCTCTGTTCTTCTTCCAGCTTCTTTCTGGCTCATTTCCTTCTTAATTCTTCTTTCTAAATAAATTTATAGTTCTAACAAATTATATACTATTTTTCCTCCTCTTTCTTTTTTTATTATATGATATTAAATCCTTCTTTAATCATAATCAGGCAGTATTTAATTATTATTTAACTGCTTTTTTCTATCTATTTTCCTCTCAGAAGACACTAAAATCAGCTCTTCCAGCCTCTGCATCCAGTCTGGCTATTTCATTGTCTCAGCTCTTCAGTTCTTCAACCCAAACTTCTGGTCCTTTGGCCATCCTGCTTTATGATCAGCTAGTCTTGCATCATAATCTTCTTGTCCTTTAACTTATTCTCAACCAGTTCCTCAACAAATCCTCACTAGGAACCTCCTTTGCTCCTTCTACATACTGAACCATATTGGTTCCCACAATTCAATATGAATTAACAGTCTGCCAACTAGCCTTCACTGTGATCAAACAGTCCCTCCTGCTAGTCTTCTCTGTTAATTCTGTGAATCACCTCAGTTCTTTATCTCAGTCCCCATTACCAGAGCTTGTAGACCCAGGCATGAGTCTACATTGAACTGGCTTTTGACTGGGCCCTCACAAGTGGCAATCCACTTAGGCCATTCAATCATAGATAAATGTTTATGCATTGTCTTTACTCACCCAGGTGATTAAGCCTGGGCTTTCAATTGCAGAGTAATCAGCTCCACTTCCCAGAGGCCTGATCATACCAAGTTTTGCAGCTTGCTTCCCCAAGCAAACCGCCTTGGTGACACCTCTGAGAAAATCTATGCCCTCCAATGCTCACTTTGGGTTCCCCCAAAGCCCCCATAGGGGCATAAACAAGGACACCCTACTAGTCTGTTAGGTAGGGTGCTTGCTCACAGACCTCCTGTAAGCATATTAGGGTACGTAGAGTCCTCAAAGCTCTTCCCCTCCCTTGCAGCCCACGTTACCTGCCAGGGGTCCAAAACCTACTCCCCCCAGACAGGCAAAGTTCCCTGCTTGCTATTTCAGTCTTCACCCTTCTGTAGCCACAGTTCCCTGCAAGGTGAAGCACTATAGCCAAAAGCAGCCAATTCCTTCTGCTGGGTGGAAGCAACATCTGCCTCTGGTATCCCTATGTTACCTACCAGCCAGGCCTTACTTACACTAGTAGTCCATGTTACCTACTAGGCTCACCCTACTTACCCCTAGTAGCCCTATGTTACCTACTAGCTTACAGCGTCACCAGCTAACCACACATTATCACTCTTAAGCATATTGTCTTTATTTGAATCAAAATCAACCCTTGCCTGCAAAACAGCACACATGTGGATCACCACAAAAGCTCTTCAAAGCTTTGTCAAAGGAAGGGTTGGCAATAAGAGTCAAGGGAAGGATAATGGCAGGATGAACTGGTTGGATCTGGATCTGCCACAGACCAAGAAGAAAATTAATCACTCTGGAGATTGTTCTTGAAATGGTTGAAAAGCAAGGGAAGCTTATGTCCCTTGGGAAAATTGCGGCTGCAATGGGGTTTGCAAAGTCCACTGTGGCTGCAACCCTGCAAGCCCACACCAAATGTGGCCCCCCTACCAAGAAGACCCCAACTGGTGCCTGTACTTTGAACGAAGGTGACACAGCCCATCCTCTTATGATGGCCATTATAGAACGTGACCCGCAGATGCCCCTGGTTCAGGTACGTCTCCAGTTGGGACTCCACAGCATCTTTACCAACAAAAGAACGGTGAATTTGTGGATGCACAGAGTTGTGGTTGCTGCTAGAATCTTGTCCAATCAAGTTCTCAGTGGCCCCATTTTGGTGGATACCAACCCCTACAATTCAAATATTATTAATTTTATTAAAGGAAGGGCAATGAGGGCCTGTAGTGACGTTGTCTTTCTGTTGTATGCTAAGATATCTGCAAGTATTCAAGACTATGGAAAAAAGTGTATCCAATCTGATGTGTACAAGCGCGGCCCAATCTTGTATTGTTTTGTCAGGGTTTTATTAGAAGTTTCCCCATTGGGCATCAATTATTACTTGCAATATTGAACACTGCAGATGGGTATGCATACCAGAAAGAGCTCAAGGCCATGCTGGAGGAGTGGGCCACACAAAACGCTGTGCACACAGTTGTACTGAGTGCAGAGATAGAGCAGCGGGAATGGGCAACCCAAGAAATCAGGGCTGTGGGGCATACTTGTTGGTCCTATCCCATAAACTACCCAACATGCATCTTGCAGATGTATGTCTCTACAATTTTGGTTCCGCCCTCAGGCGCTTAAAGCCTGCCACCTACAACAAACTATGCACCCAAATTGATAAGGGGTATGAGCTTTTCCCTTCCACGTCTGTCCAGTACTTATTTGATCTCATCATCTTATATGCAAGTGATAGTGATAAGTCCAGAAAGGACCCCTGCCTCCCCCACGCCAGTCCATCCATTTTTTTGTTCCAGTATATGTGAGAGAAGAAGAATTTGAGCAATTGAAGCAATCAGCTCTTGCTGCCCCTTCCCAGTCAACAAACCCTGCCTCCCCAACCCCCCATCAAGCCACCTGCCTTCCAACCCTGACTCTCAAACCACCACCCATTCCCTCACCACTATCTCTGATGCCGTCCCTTTCACAGGCGCAGATGAAGGCAATGTTTATTCTGCCCATTCCCTCCCCTTCCCATCCTTTGATTAATAAATAAATCTTTTCTTTGTGACAACTTATTGAAGTCAATATCTTTCTTTCAATTCATAATTAATAATATTTTATTTTTACATTATCAACATTTCCCATAATTAATACAATGTTGTACACTTTACAAGTAGCTTAAAATTATTGGCATACATATTTTTCATCATTATTAATAAATTAAAGACCATAAATGTAAATATTGCAATTAGATGTCAATTCTTGATATTTTGATATTATGTGCATAACTCAATGCATTTTGTTTAATAAAATCCATTGAAAACTTGGCCTTTTTCATTGTAATTTATTGAAACAAAATGTGTTTATATTAGAGAGCCATTAACACTTAGTGCAAATATTGATACATAGTGTATTTTAAAGCCTGTATATTTACCTATTGGTAATAATTCTATAAACTTTTTAGTTTGATTTTGCAAGGTAATAATAATGTAATGTTTTAATAGAATTCTGTTTACTGTCATTAATTGGCTTATTTTCTTTTCTGTGGCAATTGTGCATTTTCTGATATTTACGCACTAGTATCCAATTGGTTGGATTCACTCAAATCACACAGGCAATAGGAAAACAAGCCGCCACCCTGAGACCGGATGTGGTAGGGGTGGCAGCTTGTTTTCCTATTGCCTGTGCAATTTGATATGAAGTCAACCAATTGGATACTAGTGCGTAAAAATCAGAAAATGCACAATTGCCACAGAAAAGAAAATAAGCCAATTAATGACAGTAAACAGAATTCTATTAACACATTACATTATTATTACCTTGCAAAATCAAACTAAAAAGTTTATAGAATTATTACCAATAGGTAAATATACAGGCTTTAAAATGCACTATGTATCAATATTTGCACTAAGTGTTAATGGCTCTCTAATATAAACACAATTTGTTTCAATAAATTATAACAAAAAAGACACATTTATAATGGATTTTATTAAAAAAAATGCATTGAGTTATGCACATAATATCAAAATACCAAGAGTTGACGTCTAATTGCAATTTTAAATACAATATTTACATTTATTGTCTTTAATTTATTAATGATGATGAAAAATATGTATGTGTTGAAGATAGTACTATAAAAACCAGTTTTTTGATGGAATTCAAACAAAATGTCAACTATCTATAACTTGATAAACAAATTAGAAGTACTCCTGCAAAAGGTTGTTGAAATAGAAAAAAATATCAGGAAAATAGTGACAGGAAAGCTGGGTAACAAGGGCCAGCCACTAATCCAGTCAAAAGAAGATACTATGAATAAATTAGGAAATATTATAGACAAAAAGAATAAAGAATCATTACTAAATCTCCAGGGAACAATTCTATCAAGTCTGAAGTTCAACAATGTGGCCTACAATTTGTGGGAGTTCTGGCAGGGGGCCAAAGAAAATAATAAGAAGATCAAACTAATTGAAGGAAACGAAGTTCCAAAGGAAATTAACACCAATGAAGAGGAAAATAATCAAATGGAAACAGACAAAAATGAAACACAATCAAGAAGCAGGAGCTCTTCAAAAAATACAGAAACTTTATCAAATGAAAATCAAGAGGAAGCACAAGTTGCAAGAAAAATAAGAAAAATTAAGCCTAGGAAAATTAATGAAGAGCAGCCAACGCTCATGAAGTTTGCCAAAGTGGCGCCTGTTGCTGAGGGGGCCACAGGGGAAACAATTAGTAAGTCTTTTTATGTTTTACTTATATTTATTTTAGTCATCACCAGGAATGGGGATGAGGTTGCAGAAGTGGCGTCTTATAGGCCGAGTTGGTTTTACGGGGGTTACCAGTCACTGGTAGCCCCTGTAAAACAAATAAATAAAAACCAAAATAATCAATAATTCAGCAGAATATGAATAATTTTTCAAGTATTGAAGCTAAAAATAGGGAATATTTACCACCTGCGGGGTGCTTGTTGTGGTTGAGGGAAGCATATGAAATAGGATCAAGTATCAACTTCAAAGAAATGAATGAAATTTGTGAGGATATCAAACTAAACTTTGATGAATATATATACAAAAGCATTCAAAGATTCCCCTTCACAAACATCAAAAAATATGAAAAGAACTTAATAAAAACTGACTTTCAAATTGGAACTGAATATTTGAAAACTGCAATTTTTAATGAATTATTTAAGGCACTGTCAAATAAAGTTGAGGATGCAGTCCTTGTGAATAATTTTAAACCTTTATTTATTTCTTTTACTGAGGCCTGGGGGGCTGATTCAAGTCAGGCGCCCCCCGGAACCCTCTTCAAGTTCAACCAAACATTCTACATCAATAGGTTAGTTCAAACATTCAAAAAATTATGCATGTTTTTGAAAAAGTATACCTTGTAAAGAATTCATGTTGCAGTATACCTGGGAATCCTCCTTCACTGCATATTAAAAACCAACATCAAAAAGTTAGAGGATGTACCTATTCAAATAGATATTTGCCGTGTAGCCCTCAACCACCCAAAGACACCATGGGGATATAGAACAGTCAAGCACGTCCTGTATGACTCATTTGCATTGGCAACATTATATGGGTACTATGTGCCCCCTGAAAAAACCTATTGATCAATTCACTCACCCGCCTTCCTTTTATTAAATGATCAACAACCACCGGGGTACAGGGCGCCACCCCTCTAGTAATCACATCCAGGGTTGTCCACCACGTACAGAAGAGTACACAGATCCAATTAGACCCTTTAGCCAAAAATTTAATTTTGGGGTATAGTTCCCCAGAATAATTGCATTCCCTTTGCAATTAAAATCCCCCCAATAAATATTTTCCCCTTTCAAATTAAAATTTTCTTTAACTTTTTATACTTTAATACTAAAATTTTAAGATTGAACTATGTAATATTAAAATTTCACTATAAAAATTTTAATATTAAATATTTCAATATTAAAATTTTAGTATCTAAAAGTTAATATTAAAATTTTAATAATACAATTTTATAATACTAAAATTTTTATTATCAAATATTTCAATATTGAATAAATCACAATTTAATAAAAATAGTTAAATTTTGAATATTTAAACTTTAATAGATAAATTTTAAGATTTATAATTATGATTTTACTTTTAATATTTTAATTTTTAAATTATAATAGTAATATATAATTAGGTTGATAATAATAAAGGGACAGTTTAATAAAGCAAACAGGTGTAATAATAAAATATGATTTATAAATTTGTTTATTTACTAGCGCGTTGAGTACGGGTTCATTTATTACATAAACAAACAACAAGAATTGAATTTATCCGCAACAAGCAGCCTGCTCCACTTATATTCTAAACAAATGATTGTTTAGAACTCAAATTACCTTTCCCTTGTAATATGATTTGATAAACATATTTGATATACTTGACCTGCGTCCTAAGTACTAATTAGTAAGCAATATGATAAGGAGCGCCTTTTGGGAAAGCTTCAAATATGGAATTAAGAAAGAAGAGAAGTATATTTTATTGGATAATACTTTAAACTTATATAGACTTGGCTGTGGCGGGGATTTAGTTGGATTGAACCTAGGGGTTGGTCATGTGCTAGATGGGTTCAAGCCACTGGATACTTAGACGGTCAGGTGATATTGCTTGGTTACCATTCTTGGTATGGCAAACAGTATATTGGAAGGGGACTAAATTGGGCAATGGCTGGATGTTAAGTAGGTTGGTGGTAGCTAGAATGCTTGTACATCCAGACCCTTGACACCCCCCCTTAAGGGGTTACTCTGGTGAATCAGGAGGGGGCTTTGTCTTAACAGCTGCTGTCTGATGCTCCTGGAGCTGTTTGCTAGTTGGAACCAGTCTGGTTGAGTGCTCTCCTTTACTGAGGCGGAGACGGGTTCTGTGGTATTTTTGATAATTGGGTTCTTAGCACTTTGGAATTTTACTGGGTAAGTGTTGTGCTCTGGTCTGTATTTGATGACTCTTCCTGGTCCCCTGTGTACTGAGTCTAGTTTCTTTCTGTTGCCAGCTACAATCCAGACAGGGGAGTTGATGGGAAGTGGTTCCTCTGTGGAGGTTACCTTTTGTGTCTTGAGCCTCTTCATTTCAGCTATTTTAGCTTTGAGGCGGATGTGTTCTAGGTTTGGTGCTTGCTCTACTGTGAGAGGTTTCCCTGGGGGGATCTTTATGTAGGGCTATTTGTTGCAGGTGATTATTTCTGGTTTGTACTTGTAGGTTAGCTCAAACAGTGAATAGCCTGTCCCTTGGTTGGTGCGGACTCAGGATACTAATAATGCATGTTTCACATATAGCAGCCATGTATCTTTGGCTTTGCCATCCATTATTTTTTCTAGGGTCCTGATAAGGCTGCTGTTTAGGCATTCCACTCTACTGTTGGCCTGTGGCCTGTATGGAGAGGTTGTGGAGTGTTTAACTTTTTGGATTTCAAGTTATCATTAACTACGTGAACTTATAACTCTGTTGCTCTATCAGTTATGATGTAGTCTGGAGTGCCATAGTTGGCTATGATTGCTTTGTTAATGAAACGGTTTATGGTTTCTGCTTTGTGCTCCTTTGTTGCCCAGCAGATGGGCCAGTGTGTGGCAAAGTTGATGGCTACAATTAAGAAACATTAATTTGCCTTTGTTTCTGGGAAGGGCCCCACTATGTCTAGCCCCCAAACCTTAAATGGTTCAGGGTCTGGTACTGGGTTGACCGTTGGCTGAGGAGCCTTTGTAATGGTGTATTTCTTGTACATTGTGCACTTTTTCAGAACATCACCTATATCCTGTTTGAGGTTAGGCCACCATACTATCTCTTTTAGTGCTAGGTATAGGTTGTTAGCCTTTGTATAGCCTAGCAGGTGGTGATGTCTTAGTATGGTGTCAATTCTTTGTGAAAGTGGGATGTACGGTATATGTTTGTCATTAATAATTTGGTATAGTGTGCCATTTGATACATGGAAGTACTTTTTGTTTCTTACTAATGTATTGTGGGTCAGTTGATGTGTTGAGGGGTCTTTCCCTTTGGTTTTATACTCAGTGGTGTACAGGTTTGGCCAGTCAGGGTCCAGGTGGTCAGGGTGATCCTCTCTAGGCTGACATAGTCTAGAGAGAGCATTGGCTGTGACCAGCTCTGCCCCCTTTTTGTACTGGATGTCCAGGTTAAGCTGTTCCAGCAAGGACATTCATTTGGCTTGCCGCTGTGCAAGTGTGTTCTGAGTTTTGAAATAGATTAAGGATTTATGGTCAGTTAGTACTCGGACGTTTAAATGTCCTTCTAAGTAACATCTCCATTTCTTGCAAGTGTAGTATATTGCTAGCAATTCCTTATTGTGTATTGGTTATCTCTGCTCAGTATTAGTTAGTTTTCTGCTTTTGTAACATACTGGCAGGAAGTCTTGCTGCCCTGGCTGGCAGATGCACAGGACTGCGCCAATGGCGGTGTTGCTGGCATCTGACTCAAGCTTGTAGCACCTGTTATTGTTAGGGTATTGCAAGATTGGTGCTTCAATCAGAGCTTGTTTTAATAAATGGAAATTCTTGTCACATTCTATTGTCCAGATGAATTTCTTTTTGGAATTACCCTTGGTTAAGTCATTGATTGGTGCAATTAGTTTTCTGCTGTCTTTGATGTATTTCCTTAGGTAAGCTACCATACCAAGAAAGCATCTAACTTGTTTAACGGAGGTGGGGCGTTGCATGTTATTTATGGCTTTAATTTTGTCTGGATCTGCCTTGATGCCACTGTCAGAGACAATGTGGCCCAAGAACAGGAGTTCCTTTTCCATAAATTGGCACTTACTTGGTTTTGCGTACAGTTTGTGCTTTGCAAGTCAATTGAGTGTCTTGCAGACATGCGTGAGGTGTTCCTCTTTGGTTTTTGAGAATATGATGATATTGTCAAGGTATAATAATGTATTTGAGAGACTGTTTAGTGCTTGGTTCATCATGGTGAAAAATGTTGCAGGAGCGTTGGTCATCCCAAAGTTCATTACTCTACATTTGAAGGATCCAAATTCTGTACAGAACACAGTTTTTGGTATGTCATTTTCCTTTACTTCAACTTGGTTATAACCTGAGGTGAGGTCAATTTAGGAGACAAAAATTGGCACCTGAGAGTCTTACAAACAGATCCTCTATAAGTGAAAGAGGGTATTTATTCTTTACTGTGCTTGCATTGAGAGCTCTGTACACAGTTACTAGACACAGAGTGCCTTCCTTTTTCTTTACAAATAATACTGCTGCCCCATGAGGATTCAGACGGGCGGATGAAGCCTTTTGCTAGATTGTCCTCAATGTGTGTTTTGAGGGTTTGGGTCTCCATGGGAGATAGTCTGTAGAGGGGTGCAGGTTTGGGCATGGCTTTGCATAAGTCAATGCCACGTTTGACCTCCCGTTTGGGGGGTAACTCTGTGAGTTCTTCTTTGAATACATGGGTGTATTCATTTAGGAGTGCTGCAAGTTCTGGGCATTGGATTTTGTTTGTTTGTATGGTATTAAATTTGGTGTACCTCATTATGTGGAGAGTACTAACTTTGGTTAGATGTTCTGAGTCATCTTGGTTTATGACCTGGACAAATACTGTGTCTCTTAGAATGAGGTCATTGGGTTCTTTGAGGATGTTGAAATTGACGCCGTTGCATTTAATGGTCATGGTCTTTGTTTTCCATCATACGCTGGGATTCACTTGGGTGAACCAGTCCATGCCTGCTACAATGTTGTAGTTTATGTTGTTCATGACAATTCCTTTGATGGACGTTTGTATGCCTTGGAGGTAAATTCTGAAGGGAGTTGTTTTGCCTTCAAGTAGAGCCTTTGATTTATCTGCCATTTTGGCGTACTTGAAGTTGGATTTGATAACTGGTATTTTGTACTTGGTTACAAAGTGTTTGTTAACCATAGTGTGTTTTGCACCAGAGTTGAATAAAATTTTGTGTGTATGTGATTTGTAAGTGCATGGGTAGACAAGAAGTTGTGAGCAATCTTTAATTTTTAAGTTCATAAAAATGGAGGATTGCAGGGCACAGGGAATGCAAGTAGCAAAGTTTTTGCCTTGGTACAATTTCTTGTCAAGTTGGGGGGAGACAGGGGCACTTAAGCCTGTTCCCCCTCCTCCTTTCCCTGTTCCTCTGTTTTGAGACCTTTGAGGTCAGAGAATGTGGGGTCAGATTCATAGCGGGTTGCTACTCCAGTATTATTAACTTTGGCGGTGTCCTCTTTCTTGGGACAGGAGCAGTTTGCGCTTTGGCTGCAATTGCCATTGTTGCAGTTGGATTTGCCGTTGTTATGGTTGGTATTTTAGCATTTGTTGCCATTGGAGTTTTCTCTACCATTGCCATTTGATGAGCAATTGCCGTTGTGTGCAGCATATTCCATGTTGGCGCGTTTTTTGGCGCGCTTGGCTTCTGCAATGAGCGCGGGCATGGAGGTATTTGCCTCTGGGCAGATGAGGGCAGCAACAGAGGGTTTTATTTTGTTTATGAATGAGGCTCTGGTATGTATGTTATTAGAATTTTTCTGGGTTTTGGATCTTGCGATGTATTTCCTCAAATTTGTTGGCGTAAGCTGCAATAGTGGTCTTCTGAGGAAGATCACAGAGCTGTATTGTGATGTCTTGGAGGGATTTGGTGACGCAGAAAGCGTGGGTGATGTCTTTTTTGAACTTTTCCCAGTTGTCAAGCTGGTTGTCAGTTTGTGAGTCAACCCAGGTGGCAAACCTGTTAGCTGCAGCCTCATACAGGCGCTTGCTGGCTTTCTGGACCCATTTTTTGTGGGGGATGTGGCTGGCACAGAGTTTAGCAACTGAGTAGTCTAGCCAGTTGATGACGTTTTCTTTGTTTTTACCAAATAAATTGTCAATACCAATGTATTTGGTGTTGGTCACTTTGCCTGTGATAGGTGGTATTGCTTTTGTTTGTGGTTGAAGAGAGCAACTGTATTGAATAATCTTGGTGCATGCTTTGGACATGACCAGACCTTCAAATACAGTGCATCCACTAGGTATATCTTTGTCAATGTTGTGGGCGCAAAAGTACGTCTTCCAGGTATCCTGGGATGTGGCCTGGTTGAGTACGTGAGCAAAGGTGTGCAGGTTTTGGTCAGTCATTTTCTCTCTCATGGGCGTGGTCAAAAAACTGTAGATGCTACCAGTGATAAGGAGCGCCTTTTGGGGAAGCTTCAAATATGGAATTAAGAAAGAAGAGAAGTTTATTTTATTGGATAATACTTTAGACTTATATAGACTTGGCTTTGGTGGGGATTTAGTTGGATTAAACCTAGGGGTTGGTCATGTGCTAGATGGGTTTGAGCCACTGGATACTTGGATGGCCAGGTGATATTGCTTGGTTGCCATTCTTGGTATGTCAAACAGTATATTGGAAAGGGACTAAATTGGGCAATGGCTGGATGTTAAGTAGGTCGGTGGTAGCCAGGATGCTTGTACATCCAGACCCTCAACAAATATATGAAAATCATTGGTTTCTGTGTTGTGTGGCTATAGTGGCACTGAAATAACAAGGATCAGATGATGACCTGCAAGTTCCAATTTGTGGCTTAGAAAAGCCAAAGTACCATCAAAGATTTGCAATTATTTAAATAAACTAATTTATTTCTATCTTTTTTTAATTTATTTATTTGTTAGTGCAAAAGCCAATAATAATATTCAGTGCATTATAATAAAAATATATCCATCTTACCTAGTATAATTAACTTTACTTACCTTTTTCATGTATTTTTATATGTCTATAATACAATCAAAAGTCACATTATTATATTAAATGATAATTTTTGAGTCCTAATAAAAACAAACTAAATAAAAATAAAAATAAATAAAACCTGGAGCGCCCATTTATCTGATTGGCTCAGAGGCCAGGGCTTTAGGGAGGAAGGATTCTGAGTGTGCATAGAAAGCTGCCACCACATTGGGTGGTATTGCAAATTGGCTGATCTCAAGAATGTTGAAGAGATCCTCAGTGTCCTGAGGGAGGCCTTGTTTCATCTTATTCTTGATCCAACCAAACACCTCCTCAATTGGGTTCAGAAATGGAGAATAAGGCAGAAGGAAGAGGAGTCTCATTGGGCAGTCTGCAAGGCAGTGGCTGGCAGAACGGCTGTTTTTGTTGATGGGGGGGACTCAGACACAACCAGATCCACTTTGTGGAGCCCAACATTATCAAGCACAACAACGTTGATTGTGCCGCTGTAATTTATCCAAAGGTACTCCTTGAAAGCTTGGAGAAAATTGAGAAAGGTCCTGCTAGTATGGGAACCCTTGATCATCTGATATTGATCCAACCTGTAAGGACCAAGAAGCGTAACCATTGAATAGGTCTGGGAACAGACAGCTGCACAATGGGCTACGCCGTCCTTGGACCCCTTCTCAACCCACCCATGCCTAGACCTGAGTGAGGAGAAAAACAACAATTTATTGATATAGAAGAACTGGTTATTCCCAGTCTCCTTTAGTGCCAGATATGTCTTGTCATAAATGTGTTGATCCTCAATGGTCTTTTCACTGTTCCTATTATACGGCAAAACTCCCAGTACTTTCCAGGAGAGTCCCAAATCAACCATAGTTTTGTAGACAAGGGTTTTGGAAACAAAAAGCCTGAACTCTGTTGCAAGAATTTATTGGACAGCAAGTGTGTCCAGGTGGCAATCCTTGGCTACCCACTGCTTGATTGCATCAATATAAACAAGCTGAAGGAGTTTGGGCTGCCGCTTAGCCTTGGTAGATTTGGCAATTTGCCCGGTATTGGCATACTTGTTGTTGATGTCGGCAATTTATCTGGCTGTGACACCAAATTGGGACGCAATATCCCGAACTGCCATTCCCCCGTTCAAGCAGTTGAGGAGAGCTTCACACTCACTATCTGTCAACCAACGTCAGCCCTTGGCAAGTACCACAGCATCCTGGCTACCAGGCTCAACACAGGGGACAGGGACCTTTGTGTAGAATGTGGGATCACGCTTGCTTGCAGTGGCGCCAACAATGGTTGAATACACAATAGGCGCAGATGGCTCAACAGTTGTGGCCAATGGCTGATAGGAGGTATCAAAAATGCAGGGGCAGGAAGTAGCAACTCTTGAGTCAAGAGTGCGGGGCCAGGTGATAACTGGGTATACGGTGGAGGTGTAAGTAACCTCAGTGTTCCCGGTGACTCTGGTGTAGGAGACTTTTGTGGAAGGCCTTGAGAGTGGCTTCTGTCTGGGATTCAGGCTGGTTGATTGGACTTGGGAGGTAGTTGGCTGGCGCTGACACCTTGGGAGGCCTGTGTATTGGCATGACTCCCCTCAAGTTTGGTTCTGGGTCTGTTCTTGGACCCTCTGGGACGCCCTTGTAGATAGGCTGTCCCGCAGGCTGGTGCAGGAGCTGGCTGGGAATGCAATTGACGGTCCATAAAAATAAAAATAAAATATTTTTTAGATTAAATATGTATTTATTTGGATTTATTGGTTTAGTTGTGAGTAGTTATTTTCTCTTGAGTTAGCCTTGAATAGTAACAGAATTTCTATATATGTGATTTGAAGTGAATAATATTGTATACTTTCCAGTTTTGGATGATTTTAAAGTTTAATCACTTTTTATGTCTAAACATGGTTATTGATATTGAATTTTTAGTTTGATTTTATCCAGAGTGGAGCTTCTTTATTTGGGTTGGTGTTTCCTAGTGTGCTTACTGTATATTAAATTTGGATTCCAGTTCCTGTAATTAATATCTGAGTTTACTAGTGCCATTCAAAAGTGATTTGAGATTTGGTTCTTGGATTTGACAATCCCACAATTTCAAAAAACATAGTAAACTTAATGAAAATGGTTGATGGATTTGAATGCTTCAAATCTGATTCCAGTTAATTCATTTTGTCCATTGGAAATATGCAGTCTGACTTGAACTTTGCAAAGTGTCTATGAGTTCCTGAATTTTCAAATAAAAATACAAAGAATTCAATTTAATTAAAAAAGGCCATCCCACAAACGTGATTTGAAATTTGGACCAAGGATTTGACAATCCTGCATTTTTACGTTCAGGTTCTGAATTTATTTATAAAATATATAAATATATGGCTGCCACAATTGCACAAGATGACTTTAAAACTGCTTGCTAAAACTCAAAAGACCAGGCTCAGATTAAGGCAACCAAACAACCATGAGGCCTACAGGCATAAAGAGGAGCCTTCAAAAGGCCACCACACCAGTCTAAGCAACATATAGTCCTTAAACAGCATCCTAACAACAAAAGGGAAAGCATAAACTCTCAAACAGAGGGACACATAAGTGACAGTGGCTTACAGCAACAGCAAAGCGCCCAGAAGGCCTCAACAAAATTAATTAAAATTAGAATAATTTTCTTTTTATAGAAAAAATTCAAGGCCCCATAGAAGCAGTCATTTGGGACCTGCAATATGCAATAGGAATTTTGGCCAATCAGAAATCTTCCAGGCAGCAAATTAGGGCTTGAAACAGAAAACCAAGAGAAAGATCAAAGGAATAATTGAGGCTGAAAATTTTCTTTTGGTTGCCTCTAGGGTGAGAGCAATTTAGCCAATCAAAAGCAACATAGGGGAAAAGGAGGCCAATCATAAACAGAAGTAAAGGTGAGTGAAACAGGCGGAGTGTGTGTGGGGTTTTTATTGGTTGATACAAATGCATTGCCTGTAAGCCAAGCAAAAGCAACAGAAAGTATGGTCCAGAGGAAAAGTAAGCCCTCAAATGTAAGCCCAGGCAGCCTAGCGCAAGGCAACACAAGGAGAAACTTGCCACAACAAGGTAAGCCAACTAAACCAGATATATAGCAAAATTAAACTAACACACACCAACCATGCATTGATGGAAGATAGTAGATAAAGAAGCCATTACAAAGAGAAAGGGCACCCAAAGAAAGAATTCCAACCACAAGAAAAACAGAGCAGGGCAAGGGAGGACAGACAGGGAGGAGCAGGGGGATTAGCCAACTGGGAGAGAGGGGGAACCAGGGCAAGGTATCAGGGGGCGCAGATGAGCTGTGGGGGAGCAGGAGTAGGACTAGAGCTTCAGAGTCTACATTTTTGTATATTAACAAAGCAATCAAACTAGCAAGCCCAACCAGTAGCAAAAGGCTCAACTGCAAAAAATTGGCTTCATCATTATGTGAGAATTGGGGAGAAGGTTAAGAGGAAATAAAACCAAGCTCTCAACTACAATAAAAATTGAAGTTTCAGCAACAACCAAAAGGTCATTGCCAACAATTCCTGAGAGGCCAAAGGGGGAAAGAATTAACTGAACACCAAAAGTAATAGAAAAAACCAAAAGGCCAGATTAGACTAACAAATTTTGAGCTTTATTAGAGTAGAGAATGATGAAGTAAGGTCTTTTACAACTCTTGCATTCATTTAAGGGGGGAGGAAATTGAGGTGGAGATCAAATGTCACTGAACTAATTGACCAATGATATGAGCTAATATGAGTGCATTTCTCAAGGCAGGAAAGTCTTGACAAATTTCAAATGGAGAGAATCAAAAAGGAAAACTGACTCAACTAAAAAATTGAGGAACCTGCTTTGGACGCAACTATCACTGCCCCTGACTGCTCTTGCACATGATATTTAACCAGAGGTGTCTCTTGGGTGGGTTAGGTGGGGCATCTTTGGAATAATTCCACAAGTATTAATTTAAGGGCTTTTTTGGGCTTTTTCAGTAAATTTTGGATAATTGTTCAAGCACAATTTGATGGAAGTCCCCAAGCGTTTGGCAGGAATTGAAGTTGAGGCCTAAGGGGAGGTGTAACTTTACAGAAGAGTAATAGATTATAATTGCAAAAAATATTATGTGGACTTTTTTTATTGGGAGTTAAAAATCAAAACATAGTAAAGTGTCAAGTTTTCCACTGTCAATCAGCTGGGAAAAGCTGAATTCTCACTGTTGAGTATCCCAGAGTCAAGCAGAAAAATCAAATTTACTATGTTTTTACATATAAACCTTGCTTAAATTTTAAACAGGCTCAAAAGTTAACCCAAGAGCAAGGCAGTTTCATATGCTCAAATATAAAAAATACAACCTAAGTCAACAAATTAAATGAACAGGAAGGTGTTTATTAGTGTTTAAGTTATGCTGGGAGGTGCTGGGAGTGAATTATTTACCATAGTGTTGGTTACAATGTTAAGAAGATCTCTGTACTAATCCCCAAGGTAAAGTGTTGAGTGGATGAGTGTTGAGTGGCGCTCATAGTGTGTCACTTATTAATTTAGCCTTAATTCTGAACCTTTGATTAGTTAAATCTGAAACCAATTGGGTGGCAAGTGAATAGAGTTGAACAAAGGGGGAGTCAAGTTTCCATTTTTTACAAATTACATAAGAAATCTCTTAATAAATTGGGCTTAATTTATGTGGCACCACTTAATCCACAAACCCGTAAATGACATAATGTAAAACAAGTGGGGTATTAATTAATGTCTGTACCACTAAATCCAGTATAGTGGTACTTGGGAGCCTAATCAACGGCCATGGACACTAATAATAAAGATATAATAGTAAATAACAAATTTTTTATTAGGGCATATGTATTTTATTAATAAAATTAGGATTTGGCTTAAAAAGTGTAAATTCACTGCCACCCCTGGCATTGGATTGTAAAATCTTCCCCCGCTGCACCAAGAAAGGTCCAAAAACCCCAGCTAAACCCCTTAATTCCTTAGAGGATTTGGCACATACAGTTGACGAGAGGTTTTTGTTGGCTTACCCTGTGGATTTGTTGCCTTTGGCTGCCCCCTCTTGGGAAGAAACGCTGGTCAATTTGGACTTCCTGTTGGCTTGGTGTCACCCACATTTAAAAGCTATTAGAACCAACCAATCAAATGCTGCCACATCAACAACCAATAACTCAAGTGAACTTCAAATACATAGGATCTCTTCTAGCCAATCAAATGGGCCCGCGGAAATTGGGTTGAAACATTCCAGTCCCCCTGGTTCTGTCTCATAAAAATTCTCCTCTGGCCAATTAGATTCAGTTACAAAAATCATGTGATCTACCCCCTCCTTTTTAACATAGCAAGGTGAATTTCAGTCCCCTGCTTGTCTATTTTTCAACAATATTAAAAAGTGTGGAGTTTTGCACTTCATCTTTAAATTTTTAAATTGTTCAGTACCCCTTCTTGGAGTCCCTATAGTTCAGATATTGAAGGGTTAGTGTTTCTGTTGAGGCTTACTTTGCAGCCACCTGTTTTGAACCCAGTATCTTCTCTGGATCCCTCTGAAGAAGCCTTGATGTATAGCTGTTGTTCTTCTGGTTTTTGCTTTCAAAACCCATTCTCAAACTTGATAATTTTAATTGATTTCTCTATAATTCCTACTATTATTTTGATTTTCTTTATTAAAACCTCTCATTTTGAACTTGCTTTTGCTTCTCACTTTGATCAAGGCATCTGAGACTACTTTAAAGCTATACAATCCAAATCTGTTGCTCTTTTCTGGCCTCCTGCTCTAGTTACCCTATCTGGATAAAAAACTACTGTTAAAAACTCCAAAAAATACATCAATCTCTCCCAAATTTTGAGGGGATCATTACTATGATACTCCCAGTAATTAAGTTAGTTGTTTTTTCTTTGGCTCTGTTTGTCTTGCTCCTGTGGTCCACTTCTCCAGATTTGTGGGTAAAAATCTCCTCGCCCGCCTGGCTTGTGGGGGAAGACCCTTCTAGCCTCTGGAATCTCTCCAGTGGTCTTCTCTTCTCTGGGGAGGCTGTAGTTAAGAGTTTGACATGTGATGACCTAGATCTAGACATCATTGATCTCACCTTTCCTGCCTCCAATAGGGATGTGTCTTCTGTGCCCCCCATCCCCAGTTTGGTCCAGACCAACCCAGTACCACTCGTGGTCCCTGAGGTGTTCCCTCCCACTCCCACCCACACTCCTTGGCTGCTCACCAGACTGATGTTGATGGGCTTGAACGCTTATTTCCCTTGACTGTCTCCTGTGTCCTCCTTGTGGTCCCCTCTTTGAGCGGCTGTCCCAGTCCTCCACTGGGTGGCATCCTGGTGGTTTGTTTCACTGGGATGGTAGCCAAACTTAGTTAGTTTAGCCCCCTCTCTCACAAAAAGTGTCAAACTGGCCACTTTTTCTTTTAGAGTGTCAAACACAGGTTTTTTTGCTAGTTAATTTACTTATAAATTTCCCCTTAAATTGGTCTTTTAGCTAACCAGATTATTAAACAGAGTCAAATTTGAGTAAATTTAAACTCGGTTTTCAGTTTCCAACCCCTATATTACTAGTAAAAATTAGCTTAAAATCAGTTAGGCCAAAAATACTAATAGATTCACATATACAACACTCAACTCCCTGGTACTCAACAAAGATTTGAGTACCAGGGAGTTGATTTCACCACAGTTGCCCTATATACAACTCCAACAGGCTGGTTGGGATCCTGCATGCTGTAACGGTGCTGTATCAGCAAAGTTACCTGGGGATATATCTTGGAGACTGGATGGTTATCTTTATTGAGATGCATCACTGGTATAGCTTGGGGGATTATCTTACCAGGGACATGGTTGGGAGGATCAATCAGTTAGATTGGAATGGGGTGGCTCAATCTGGATCACCAGTCAAGCGCTGAATTGAGCTGGCCGTGGAGTTGAGATTGTTGCTGGTTCCTGCGGCCTTGTTTGGCAACTAAGGTTGACTTTGCATCTGGCTCTGAGTTGTGGGGGGTTGGTTTGAGTGGTCTAGGGTCTTGTGTGGGGAACTTTTCTGAGGGTCAGCCCTGTTGTTTTAGCATGTATATCATACTTGGGGGGATTGATATGGCACCCTCCAGAATTAACTCATACTGCATAGGGTATCTTCCCTGTTGACAATTCTTGAAAATAAATTTCTTGTTCTCAATATCAAGGAGGACTTTTTCTGGATTGAATAACTGACAGGGATAATAAAAGCAATGCCTGGTATTGCAACATCTTCAATTACTCTCTCTCAGGGAATTAACGCCCCAAGTAGTTCACCAAATGAGTCACCAAGTGACTCACCAACTAATCATTAATCTGGTGGCACTACTATCATTTGATCATCTATTACGGGGATCAAACAATCCAGATCCTAAGCAGAACATAACTTGAATAAACCCCGTGAATTAAGAGGAACATTACTCAGATAAGCCCTATGACTCCCATGATGTACATGAACAGTATTTGGCTTCCCATGATACTATATATTATCCCATATTCATAGCCAATAAAGTATCATTCTTCTCTTAATTTTCCCCTTTATCTTGTTTATTATACTTCCCAGAAGTATATACTCAACAGTGGTAGCACAGGTAGATTATCCATACCTACCCAAATCAAAGGAAAAATTCCTCCTAAGAAAAAGACCCAAGCAATGGTACTCCCTAACGGCTGGAGAGACTACAAAGAGGGGCAAGACGTCCCTGTGGGCCTCATTGTTTACAATAATGTACTTGTACCCATCAAACAATACAACATCCTCAAAGCCCGCAGATTGTTACCCCAAATCATAGCAGGACCTCAACAACCTGAAATTCCTAACATTGTCTTTCAACGCCTACACACAGCAGAAATTGGAACCTTTGCAGGTTTACGTCTGTAAAATGCCAACTTTTGGATCCACAGCACGCAAAACAAGTTTACCCAAGTAGGCTATCCCCACAGACTCTGGGCCAGTGAAGTCTCTCTCTGCATCACAAGAGCTGCCTCTTGTTTTGTAAGCAAGTGGCTTGAACAACACCCTGGTCAAAACAAAAACTGGGACATGTTCAAAGCTGCCTTTCTCAACAAGTTTGCCATGAAAGATTCTGATGTGGTAATCATGACTGAACTTCAAACCTTCAAAATGACAGGAACAATTGAGGACTACATTGCAGCATACAAAGGTTTGTGTGACTGAGCTCCCAGCACCATCAAATTTGACAAGCCAAGACCTTGGTTGGATTTTTACAACAACCTCCCCACACACATTAGACGTCATTTTGACATGACCCACTGCAAGAACCTTGAAGATGTATTCTTAGAAGGAAAACGCGCAGCGCAGAAGTCTGACAACTTACACACAACAAACAAATGCAAGGAGAGCCCCATAGCCAAGAAGGACCCTCACCCAAACAAACAAAATAACTGAGCCAATCACACCCAACCTCAAAAAGGGAATTTTACTGCCCAAGCCAACCAGGCAAGCACTGAAGATACCAACAAGGAGGGAAAAGCTCAGGGGAGTGCTTAGGCAAGCCGCCCTCCCCCAACTCACAAGATTATTGTACAGGGACCAGGACATGGACTCAATCACCATGATCCAAGTACCCTCCAGCAATCCTCTACTGTTTGCCGCCCAAACCGGAAATAAACTCCTCACTTATCCTTTCCACTTTTGAAGATACCAGGGCACAGCATTATTTGACACTGGAGCAGATCAATCCCTTGTTGACAAGAAAATTCACCAGCCTTATGAAATTACCAACAATCTGAAGCAATGTCAGGAGAATTATCATGGCAGATAACAGAAGTACACCAGTTAACCAAGAAGCAAAACCCTTCTGCACTCAGATCAGAGATGTGCAAACTACAATTAGTGGTCCCATCATACCAATCCCCAAATACAATGCTATACTTGGTCTGGATTGGATGAGAAAGACCAAACCCAATATTGACTGGGGCAGCACTACCATCACCATACAACGTGGCAAAGTACATCACCACATCTACCTGACTCACCTTAACACACTCATGAGAGACCATGTATTTGTGAAAATCATGAAAACAGAAGAGGAGACTGACTCCAGCAGGATTAATTAGAACACCTGCATGTATGAAATTATCCACTTTAAGAATATATAATCCAGACGTGAAGAGGACTATATCTGATATCAGCTTGTCAAAGAGTTCCCTTCCATTTTCCAAGAATCACTACCAGGATTATCACCCAACCGTGGCATACAACATGAGATTGACCTCAAGGGGAGCATACCAAAAGCGCAGCCTATCTACTGCCTCACACCCCAAGAGGACAATGCTCTGAAAGCCTATCTAGATGAAGCCCTTGAAAAAGGCCTCATTAGACACTCAAAGTCACCCTTTGGTGCTGCTGTCTTCTTTGTGGCAAAGAAAGACAGAGGACTCTGCCTGGTCACAGACTACGGGGCACTCAACAAGGTCACAATTAAGAACAGGTATCCCCTGCCCCTGATTGAAGACCTTATTGACGCCCTGGGGGGTCCCAAATCTTCACAAAAATTGATCTGATAGCAGGCTACCACCAAATTTGCGTAAAACCTGAAGACATCCCAAAGACCACATTCAGAACCAAATACAGATCATTTGAATGTATTGTCCTCAACTTCAGCATGACAAATGCCCCCAGTACCTTTATGACCTTCATGAACGAGGTTTTCAAGGAACACATTGGGAAGCAAGCAATCATTTACCTGGACAACATAATCATTTACAGCCCAAACTTAAAGCAACACTGGGAAGACGTACACCTGGCTCTCTGAACCCTCAAGGAAAATCAACTCATTGCCAAACCATCAAAATGCAACTTCTTCTTGTCTGAACTCCCCTTCCTCAGCAACATTGTCAGAAAGGACATAATAAAACCAGATCCAGAGAAAATACACGCCATAACCAAAATGCCAGCCCCCAGGAATAAAAGCAAACTCTGTACCTTCCTAGGCATGGTAGCCTATGTTAGAAGATTTATTCCTGACTGGGGTGCTCTGACATCCCCCTTGTCAGCCATTACAGGCAAAATAAACAAGTTTGTGTAAACACCTCTACAAGATCAGCATTTCTGCCATTTGAAAGAACAAATGGTTACCACTCCCATCCTCCAATACTCAAATTGTGAAGGGATATATGAGTTGGAAACCAATGCCTCTGACTGCATCATAGGAGGAGTACTCTGCATCCAAACAACAGAGAAATATTTCCTCCCCGTGGTGTACAAATCAAGAAAGCTATCCAACGGTGAACAAAGGTTCCCCATTCATGACAAAGAACTGGTGGCCATTGTACACTGCCTTCTAAAGTGGTGATACTATCTGGAAGAGGCTCAAATATTCAAAGTACTCACCAACCACAAGTCTCTAGTGTTCTTCAAGACAACAACATCTATCAAGAAGACAAGTGAGTGGATGAGTCTCTTACAGAGATACCCCATGCAAATTGAGTACAAACCAAGCAAAGAAATGCTTACTGCTGACGCACTTTCAAGGCTATATAGTAAACATGCCCTATGTGCCAATGGGGACCCCAACTGGCCCATGCTCATCATGGGAAATCTCCAGGAAGGCTTCCCACTGGGCACACCTATGAACGTACAAGAAAAAGTCCTCAAGAACAAACATCTGTTCAAAAACGTATATGGTACACTACACCAAATACTCCCAAGTGATGACACTGTACCCTACGTTCCGTCAACTCAAAAGATTGACACCATCCTCAGATATCACCAAGACCTGGGACACACCTGTAGCAGGAACTTACATGAGTACCTCAAAACACGCTACTGGCGGCCCAATATGCTGGATGATATCAAAGAGGTACTGGAGCAATGCAAAGTCTGCGAGAAGTACGCCCAAACCAAAGCACCACCCAAGTCAGTAGTACCTGTATCCATCACACAGCCCTTCAAGGTATGGTTGTTGGACGTTGTGGGACCAATACCTGGTGAGAACAAGGGCAAAAAGTACAACATAACAGCTATCAACTATGCAACCAGATGGCCCGTGGCACAAGCCACAAAAGAACATAAAGGCAATGATGTGAGACAATTTATTGGCAAAGAAATCATAGCTAAGTTTGGAAAACCTGACCTTCTGGTCACAGATGAAGGTACCAAACTCAAAGCTGTTGCCACCAATATCTACCTTACCAAGAAAAGAATAAACACGTCACTGCCAGCCTGTATCACCCACAAGCAAATGGACGAGTAGAATGACTAAACGGCTCACTAGTGCAAGCTCTCAGTAAGTTATCTGCTAACAATCCAAAGGCCTAGGTCAACATGCTCCCAACAGCACTCATGGTTTGTAGAACACAAGTCAACTGTAACATGGGCAAAAGCCCCTATGAACTCATTTATGGACAAAAGCCCGCTCTTGTTAGTACGGCTGCAGGACCACAATTACCTCTGCCTAAAAAGGTGCCAGAGGCCAGTGACCCCAATGTACAACAAGCTAGAAAAGACCAAGAGGACATGGAATGCAAAAGATTTGAGAGGGAAGTGATCCCGCTACAACAGGAAAGATTCCAAACTGGAGACAAAATCTGGGTTGTCAACCATGACCAGCATAAGCTGGATCCAGGGTCACTTGGGCCAGGCATTGTCATGGAAGTCAACCCCAACAATACCTATCTCATCAAGGGAATTAGGACCCGTACCAAACTGAAATGTATGCACCACGACTGACTCCGCCTGTGCAAAGCCAGAGCAGCCTAACAAAACTCCAGACTTCCCATCCCCAACATCAAACTGGATCAATACCAAGCTTGCATCCCCGACACCTTAAAGAAAATCCCCAAGGCTTCATCTTCCAGCACCCCAGGGGAAGATGTCGCAACATCTTTGATTACTCCCTCTCGGGGAATTAACACCCCAAGTAGTTCACCAAATGAGTCACCAAGTGACTCACCGACTAATCATTAAATTGGTGGCACCACTATCATTTGGCCATCTATTATGGGGATCAAACATCCAGATTCTAAAAGGAACACAACTTGATTAAGCCTCGTGACTTAAGAGGAACATTACTCAGATAAGCCCCATGACCACCATGACGTACATGGACAGTATGTGGCTTCCCATGATACTATATATTATCCCATATTCATATCCAATAAAGTACCATTCTTCTCTTAATTTTCCCCTTTATCTTGTTTATTATACTTCCCAGAAGTATATACTCGACACTGGTCTTTATTTTGAGCTTTTAATTTAATTATACAAGATGAAGCAGAAACAGTTTTTGTGATTGTTGGCATGGAGGATGTTCCATGCTGCATGAGTTAATTCTGGAGGTTGCCATTGATACTATGGTCTCTGCTGCTGGACCTTGGTCTTGGGTTGAATGTTGAGTTCCCTGCATATTCAAGTTAGTGTGGATCCTCGGGTAAGCTCTGCCCACCCTATTCCTACATCGGAAGGGCTGACATGAACAGGTTGAATCCTGACAAGGGTGACTTGGATCGGGGATGGGCGGATAGATGGACGGGATATTGGGTTGGTACCAAATCGGGTGATGGTTGGGGATATGTTAACTATCCCAACCCTTGGCAGGGCTTTGGAAGCTTGCCTTGGAAGTCTTAAAGGGTATGGGGGCTATATAAGAACCAAGGGGGTTGCTGCTGGCGATAGCATCGTTTGGTTGATTTACAGGTTTAGGTTCATAGGTTCGATCCTGAAACTTTGAACGTGTTGGTAATAAGGGTTGGTGAATCTATCCTTCATTAACGGGATAAGGAATATGGGCTTTGTTATGGGTCGGGAAAGGGGATATCCGAAGTGAAGTGGACTCCCTATATAACCTCTGGGTGGGGGAACCAGAACTTGATATACTAAAAGGCTTGAGGTTTAGGTTGGTGATTCGGATTGGATTAATCAACTTGGGGTTCACCACGGTTCCCCTTCCCCCTCGGTGCGGGGTGTAGCGGTGGAGCTACAGAGTACCAGAAACAGAAGTAAATGTATAAGGGACGGTTTATTTGAAGTGAGTTCACGGTTGTAGGTACCGGATAGCGTTAACCGATTAATTCGAACTCGTTGACTTCGAAAGTAAAGCTATCATAGTGGGCTGAGTTGGGATGGAAACGGTTACTTGTTGAAATATAACTTATCGATAATAAAATTATGGCAGCTGGATTAAACAAGCATTCGAGCCGCTTCGGGAAGTTAACGGAACAGGGTGTTGGTACCATATAATTGGAAATAATAAACCCACGAGCCTTCTATCTCAGCCATTATATGATTGTTCCGAATATCCTATATTGCCCAGAGGGAAGCCATATAAAGTATACATATAGATTTTTGTTATTGTAATATAATGATAATAATTATGGGGTGGTGGAGCAAAGAGTGCGATCCTTTGCCGCTGGCCCAGCTAGTAGTTTGGCTGTGAGGCCGGCCAGCCATCAGTTATGGTGCTCGAAAATATTTCCAGTTGTGGTCAATCTCAGCCGCATATTCGTTAGTATTTTCTTCTCTGTATCAAGAGGCAAATCGGGGCACTTTCCAAGTGAGTGCGGTTCACAAGGTATCTACATGAAGACTCGCATGAGTTTAAGGATGGTTGAAATGCGTGGGGGTGATATGTTCAGAAGGCGAGAGTAAGAGTCATTGTTTGTTCTACGATGCCTTTGTCTCCTCCGAGCAGCGCTTTCTTGGATAGGCTGAAAGGAGTTTGAATCAATGCGGTTAACAAGAAACCAGCAGCTCATGGCATGTTGAAATACGCTATCGATTCCAGTTCGGTTCTTGGAAGAGCACTCGATGTAAGATGCAGTTGTTCCCGACAGCCTTTCGTGAACCTAGAAAGTCAATAAATGGTTTAACAAAGCCGTAATACCTCAATTCTGGATACGGGGGCTTCATCCATAAGTCTTAATCTCGAAATGCAAGAGCGATCCTGGAGCAGATCCGACTTGCAACCAACAAATATAATGGGAGTTTTCCTAGAACAACCTTCACTCTCCTTGTAAAACTAAAGATATAAGGTTAGGAGTATCTTGATATATTACTGTAGTGAAGGCCTCGTTAAAAGAAAAGCGGCAGCCAAGAGAGAAAAGGATCAAAACAACATTTGCTTCATGGACCAACGGCAAACGGTGGTAAAAGTATTCCTCGCCGCCTAGACATCAGTTACTGATCAGGGAATATGAATACCTTTGGAGTCTTGGATGGATAGGCGGATGGATTTATGGTTGATGAGAATTTCTTTTTCACATGTCAAGAACAGGGAGTCGTTAAAATCCTAGCTGTTGGTTAATGAAGCTGTAGGAGACCTACCTTGACTTCACCATCAGAGGTGTAAGCATTCAGCAGGGAGGTCTTGCCAACACCTTCCGAGCCTAGTAAGACAATATTCAAGGGATTGCGTGGAATCATGGTATGGAATGAAAATTTGCCAAGATGCAAGCGCATGCAAATAAATATGATGGCAGCAGGAGCTGTTTAGGGAGTGGTAGCGGGTTTGCGGAGACGGTTGTATTTTACCGTTTCGTAATTCGTGCAGCATATCATCTGTCTCACTCTGTAAATCTTTCTGGTTAAATAAAGCCTCAATCGAACCGGAAAATCCTTGTTTATCCCTGCACCGTTTGTCCTTCAAAAAGATATTTTAGAATCGGAATTTAAATGCGAGGCGGGCCTTTTATCCATAAAGAGCCAACCAACTCCTTGGGATGCAACCCTTGGTGCGAGAGCAGCATGCATGATTGGAGTGAATGTAACTTTTCACCACACGTGTGTAAACGCCAAGCTAAATCAAATATATAAGATTAAAAGCAGGAAGCCCCTGATGAATCCTGATGGGCAGGAAATAATTCTGACTGCACTTCAACTCTAAGGCTTAGAATTCGGGCTCAAGGTTTTAGCGTCAAAATAGGAAATATAAATGGCTACAGTTGGTAATCAGGCTTGCTGATCGTTGCACCCGCCAGCGCAATTGCAAACTTTCAGTTCAGTTTAATTACTTCATGTGGGGTTCGGGTGTGAACCGTCCTCACACTGCCCAAGGATTTCCATTATCCCCACCATTAGTTCGTGCCACAATGTTTCGCCCAGGCAATAATGATGCACCAAACTTTATTTTGAACCGCAGGTCAGACTTGTATGGTTCTCACTTTAATTAGAATCACTTTTAAAATTTATTAACCCCGAATCAATCAAATCTCCCCACGGCCGATGGATCATTTCTAGCCAATCAGACGCAGGAATAGGATCAACTCACTTCTCAACAGTCTTATCCATAATACAAAAGTATTTATGCAGAAGACTAGAGAGTTGATGAGTTATCTTCAGCTGTATATTAGATAACTAGATTGAGGATATTTGCTATTGACAGTTATTCGCCCACCAGATAGGACATCCGTTGACAAAACCCCCGACTTGTGCACCCTCCTGCCATGTGACAATTAGACTTGATGTGATTTTGATTCCATGTAGCCCCTATATTTTACTTCCGGTTTATCATTTATATACTTTGATAAATTTAGATATATTAAATGCTAAGTAAATGCTATCCAAACCATGCTAAGCATTGTATAATAATATTATTTAAAAATAACCTTATTTCACCAAATAAAACAATAAATAAATAAACCAATTTCCGATTGCTTTACCACTCTTTAAACCCGTGAGCTGATTTAGAGCAATCCATGTCATAAGGTGCCTCCATAGATAATTGATCCGGTTTTATCTCGCCATCCCTTTGTTATTGCCATAATTTAGTTTGCCTATTTGTAACAAATGCCTTTTAGATCCACCCCTTTCCTATAAAGGACTGGCGGCCTTATCTAAACAAGCCATCTCTATTTGTAACAAATGCTTTACAAGATACTGACAAATATTAGCTTCTTTATACTATCCAGGAAGCATGGATCTCAAGGATGCCTGACTACGCATACTACAACTGTTGAAATCCCTACAAAACATGACCCTCATCCCCATTAAGCAGAAATTGAACAGCCCCATAATCTTCACTCCTGGCCAGGACTGGGAAAAGTTCTATGATTTTAATCTTTTCTAGAGTCAACCTGGATGCTAAATGCTTCAGCCTCAAATCCGACCAGGAGCTGCGACCATGCACTTCCTACTTGCCAGCATTTTGGTGTAATCACGGCAGCTATGTATGCGGATTGTATTTTTAAAATAACATTTATTAAAGTATTATCAAAGCGACAAGCTCATTTTGATTACATCTCTCATAAGTATTGAAAACCAAAATAAAAAATACCTTAATTATTTAGATTTACACCTATTAAAATGCCAACATGAGAACCCCAGCCATAAACATTTGGCTTATTTTAACCAATCCTTTTCTGGGTTTAAAGCCATGAAACTCAGATTTGCATCGAAAAATGCTTATGCTGCCACAGTTGCGTTCCCAGGTACTGAGCCGCCAAGAATGCAGCTGCAATACAAAACAACCTCCAAGCCCATAGCTGTACACCACAGGGGGTTTAAATTTTGCAGTTGATAGTGAGATGGATAAACACTCCTCCTATCCAATCAGGTGTCCCAAAAAAACTCCACATGAGCTCCCATAACCATTCTCGGGTATTTTATCAGTACGCTCCCCAAGTACACCAATACTGTAAATTCAGAACCTGAACGTAAAAATGCAGGATTGTCAAATCCTTGGTCCAAATTTCAAATCACATTTGCGGGCAACTCAGCTGAGTGAAAAATAAAATATTTAATAAAATCAACCATTTAATTTGACTTTTTTGGTTTATTTAAATTGGCAAATTTCAAATCCCCTGAGCAGATAACTCAACTAAAAAAAGACAAACACAGCAAACAAATGTGGGATACATGAATCAGAAATGCAAGATTCTAATGTACAATTTGAGATTTCCTGTATTTCAAAAAAATCATAGACAACATGTAAACCTTAACAAATCTGAAATTGGGTGCAATACACCATCTTGAAAACACCATCTCTAAAGACGTCATCTCAAATTTTTTTTGAGATGACGTCGGGATTTACATCAGCAAAATTTAAAAAAAAACTTAATAAAAATCATTAAATAGTTATTTTTTACATATTGGTCTCTAATACAGCATCTTGAAAACCCGCATCACAAGAACACTATCTTGAATCAAAATAAAAAGAGTGTTATCCAAATAAGATTTTTTAATTATAAAAACACTTAATAAATACCCTAAAATATGCCATCACAAAAAACTGCACCACAAAAATGCTATCTCAAATCAAAATAAAAAAGTCTGCTATCAAAATAAGGTTACCAAAACTCTGCAAATTCAACTGCAAAACTACCCAGCTTTAAGCGCCGCCGCGCCGCCTTAAACAAAAAAAAGCACCGCTGCACTAACTTGTAAAAGTCTTGGGCGCCGCTACGTCGCCTTGCAAACATCTTTTATGCTGCAGCGGCGCCTTACTTTTAAATTTAGTGCTGCAGCGGTGCAAGATTTCAATCCTCAACATAAAAACTCCACTAATCAATAATATTTCTATAAGAATTAAATTTATAAGATAACTACAATAATTAAAAACTTAATATAATAAAAAAATAAAAAATAAAAAGTAATAGAAACAGTAAAAAAGAGGATAAGCAAAAGCAAGTTTATTGCAAGAAAAGCAAAAGGCAGGCTCATTGGGATTGGTCTCTTGTGTTGGGGACACCTCTACACTGATCAGCGGAAGACGTAGCAGGAGGAGAGTCCTGACAGTTGGCGGGGCGGGGATGCTTGGCAGGGCGCTGGATAGTAATCATTGGGTGCTCATGGGTGGGGATTGTATAGCGGTTGTTGTCCAGGCGCTGGCGCACGTGAGCCAGGATCACCAGGATTTGGGCCCAGGCCAACTGGGAGTTGCGGTACATTGACAACCAGTTGCAAAGGGGAAAGCAGATTTGAATGACTGGCACCAACTGACCCCAGCCACCACAAGTGGAGAACACAGCGCCTATGGTGAAGCAGTCCATCAACACATCTTCCATGTAGGAATATGATAGGGGTAGGGGGACACAAAGTTGGTAAGCTAGGGAGCGGTAATGCTCCAAGCAACAACCAGCGTACCTGGGCTGGCAACTCTCGGGAGAATACCACATAAAGTGAAAAGTTGCGGCAGCCAAAGGAAGGTAAAGGGAAGCATTGTCAGTGGTAATGGCTTGGAGATACGCCTTGAATGTGGCGGAGAAGCGTCAGTTGGTATTGGCTTGGATGGGCAAGTCCAAGGTCTGGTGAAAGGAGGGGTCAGTGGCAAGCTCAAGAGCCCAACCCTGAGCTACCTTGTCAATATACTCATTGCAGATGACAATGGTATGAGCATGTTGCGCAGAAATCTCACTGGGGGCCAAGGTAGCTGACTGCAGCCCTAGACGCACCTCAGCAGCCAAACAGGAGGCATTGTATTGGCCGTGGTATAACTCTCCTGCCCAAATTAGGGTCATTGCATCTTTTTCAGAATGCAGAGCCTGTACAAAGCTGTACATTGTCTCCTTGTGGTGGCAGATCCCAAACTTGCTAAGAAGGTTGGGGTAGTCTACCACCACATTGTCAGAGTTGTGACGGGTGCAGAGCATTGCAGATGGGGTAGGTGGAGGCGCGCCAGTGGAAGGAAGGCATTGAGGAAAGGGGTGCTGAGCACCAGAAGGATTGCCACTGGGGGCGCACTGCTGACAGAAAGAGGCTCCTCAAACATGGAGTCCTCATCAGGAAAATACCCAGCACTAGAGTTTGGCGCAGTACTACACTCAGAGCCAGCCACGGTGGTTGCGCAGTCCTGTTTGCAAAACTGAGAGTCACTGGCCCAAAGTCAATTCAAGAAAGCAATACAAACTGAGCGTGGCATTTTTTAAAAAGCGTGCCGCTCTGCTTTGTCCATTGAAGCCATCATTTTGTTGTAAGCTTGGCGCATATTGGTGTTGCTGTTGCTGCTGGAGTTGGGATTCATCTGATGAAGAAAGGAAGTAGTGTTTGGTCAAGTGGGGGATATGTTGGAAATTTTGACCAAGCAATGATGCCAATTATGATGAAGCTCACGGATTAGTATTACAGCAGCCAACTTCATAAATTAGCAGTATAAAATCAATGATGCCAATCATGACAGAGCTCACAGAATAGAATTACTGCAACCTCATTGTCATAAATTTATAATATAAAATTTATACTGTAAATTCAGAACCTGAACGTAAAAATACGGGATTGTCAAATCCTTGGTCCAAATTTCAAATCACTTTTGCAGGCAACTCAGCTGAGTGAAAAAAAAAATATTTAATAAAATCAACCATTTATCTTGACTTTTTTGATTTATTTAAATTGGGAAATTTCAAATCTCTCGAGCAGATAACTCAACTAACAAAAGACAAAACTTAGCAAACAAATGCAGGATACATGAATCAGAAATACGGGATTCTTATGTACAATTTGAGATTTCCTGTATGTCAAACAAATTATAGACATCATGTAAAAATTAACAAATCTGAAATTGCGGGATTTTCAAATCCAAGAACCAAGTTTCAAATCAAAAATGAGGTGAATTTGAAATAAATATAATTTATGGGTGTCTCAAAAAGGATTTTAAAGGATCTAGAGTGGATTTGTGCTGATTCTTTTAGGAATCACAGGCATTCTCAAAAATCACCCTATTCCATTTTAGTGCAGCTAAAATTTAGATCCTACCATTCACAAAATTAACATATTTAACAATAAAATTGACTAAAATATACAATCCTCTTTTTGAGTTTAAGTTTTTTAATAAAAATTTATTATGTCTTCTTCCAATAACAACCATGTCAACAAGCTGTTCCCTGGCCTTGATGAAATCATGCAGGGCTACACTGGGTCTTCTAATAGTGAAGCCTCCCTCTATGGCCACTCCCAACCTGCAGGCCCCTCCGCAAGCACCACCCAGGAGTGTGTTCTTTCTCCTGCGTCCTCAAGCATGGCCCTGTTTGCCCATCACACACATGCAGCTGCTAACCCAAATCATACAGCAACACTAGCATTTGGAATTGACCAAGTGAGCCATGGGACCACCAATGGAAGCCAGAATCCAGAAACAGCCAATCAGATGGCACTGACTGGTTCTCAAGGCAGACACACCCCGCCTCCAGCCAATCAGCCTGTGAGGTGCAGAAGAAAATTAATCACTCCAGAGATTGTTCTTGAAATGGTCAAAAAGCAAGGGATGCTTATGTCCCTTGGGGAAATTGCAGCCGCAATGGGTTTTGCAAAGTCCACTGTGGCTGCAACCCTGCAAGCCCACACCAACTGTGGCCCCCCTACCAAGAAGACCTCAACTGGTGCCTGTACTTTAATCAAAGATGACACAACCCATCCCCTTATGATGGCCATTTTGAAACATGACCCGTGGATGCCCCTGGTCCAGGTACGTCTCCAGCTGGGACTCCACAGCATCTTCACCAACAAAAGAATGGTGAATTTGTGGATGCACAGAGTTGTGGTTGCCACCAGACTCTTATCCAATCAGGTTTTCAGTGGCCCCATTTTGGTGAAAACTGACCCATACAATGCAACCATTATTAATTTTATCAAAGGGAGAGCAATAAGGGCCCATAATGAAGTCATCTTCCTATCATACGCTAAGATCTTGGCCAGTATCCAAGACTTTGGAGAGAAGTGTATCCAGTCTGACGTGTACAAGCGTGGTCTAATCTTGTATTGTTTTGTCAGGGTTTTATTGGCAGTTTCCCCATTGGGTGTCAATTAATACTCAACAATATTGAACACCGCAGATGGGTATGCCTACCAGACGGAGCTCAAGGCCATGCTGGAGGAGTGGGCCACACAAAACGCCGTGCACACAGTTGTACTGAGTGCTGAGGTGGCGCAGCAGGAATGGGCAACCCAAGAAATCAGGGCTGCAGGGCATACCTGTTGGTCCTACTCCATCAACCACGCTGACATGCATCTTGCAGATGTATGTCTCTACAATTTTGGTTCCGCCCTCAGGCACTTAAAGCCTACCACCTACAACAAACTATGCACCCAAATTGATAAGAATTATGAGCTTTTCCCTTCTGTGTACGTCCAGGAATTATTTGATCTCATCATCTTCTATGCAAGTGATGATGATAAGTCCAGAAAGGACCCCTGCCTCCCCCCACGCCAGTTCATCCGTTTTGTCAAGCCAGTATATGTGACAGAAGAAGAATTTGGGCAATTGAAGCAAACCACTCTTGCTGCCCCTTCCCAGTCAACAAACCCTGCCTCCCCAACCCCCCCATCAAGCCACCTGCCTTCCGACACTGACTCCCAAACCACCACCCATTCCCTCCCCACTATCTCTGATGCTGTCCCTTTCATAGGCGCAGATGAAGGCAATGTTCATTCCACCCATTCCCTCCCCTTCCCGTCCTTTGATTAGTAAATAAATCTTTTCTTTGTGACAACTTATTAAAATTGATATCTCTCTTTCAATTCATAATTAATAATATTTTATTTTTACATTATCAACATTTCCCATAATTAATACAATGTTGTACATTTTACAAATAGCTTAAAATTATGAGCATAGATATTTTTCATCATCATTAATAAATTAAAGACAATAAACGTAAATATTGGATTAGAATATTGCAATTAGATGTCAACTATTGATATTTAGAAATTATGTGCATAACTAAAAGCATTTTGGTTAATAAATGTCACTATAAACTAGGCCTTTTTCATTGTAATTTATCTAAATGGACTGTGTTTATATTAGAAAGCCATTAATGCTTAGTACAAATATTGATACATAGTGCATTTTACATCCTGTATATTTACCTATTGGTAATAATTCTGTA
Source organism: Entomophthora muscae (assembly GCA_014839935.2). Classification (NCBI taxonomy): domain Eukaryota; kingdom Fungi; phylum Entomophthoromycota; class Entomophthoromycetes; order Entomophthorales; family Entomophthoraceae; genus Entomophthora; species Entomophthora muscae. Next base: position 62,955 of record QTSX02000735.1, on the reverse strand, counting down.
AACTTTTCAGTCAGATTTTGCAAGGTAATAATAAAGTAATGTGTTAGTAGAATACTGTTTACTGTCATTAATTGGCTTATTTTCTTTTCTGTGGCAATTGTGCATTTTCTGATATTTACGCACTAGTATCTAATTGGTTGGCTTCACTCAAATCACACAGGCAATATGAAAACAAGCCACCACCCCGAGACCAGATGTGGTTGAGGTGGTGGCTTGTTTTCCTATTGTCTGTGTGATTTGAGTGAAGCCAACCAATTGGATACTAGTGCGTAAATATCAGAAAATGCACAATTGCCACAGAAAAGAAAATAAGCCAATTAATGACAATAAACAGTATTCTATTAACACATTAATTTATTATTACCTTGCAAAATCTGACTGAAAAGTTTACAGAATTATTACCAATAGGTAAATATACAGGCTGTAAAATGCACTATGTATCAATATTTGTACTAAGTGTTAATGGCTTTCTAATGTAAACACAGTCCATTTAGATAAATTATAATGAAAAAGGCCTAGTTTATAGTGACATTTATTAAACAAAATGCTTTTAGTTATGCAAATAATTTCTAAATATCAAGAGTTAATGTCTAATTGCAATATTCTAATCCAATATTTACGTTTATTGTCTTTAATTTATTAATGATGATGAAAAATATGTATGCATTGAAGATAGTACTATAAAAACCAGTTTTTTGATGGAATTCAAACAATATGTCAACAATCTATAACTTGATTAAAAAATTAGAAGCACACCTGCAAAAGGTTGTTGAAATAGAAAGAAATATCAGGGAAATAGTGACAGGAAAGCTGGGTAACAAGGGCCAGCCACTAATCCAGTCAAAAAAAGATGCTTGTGATAAATTGGGAAATATTATAGATGAAAAGAATAAAGAAAAATTACTTAATCTACAGGGAACAATTTTATCAAGTCTAAAGTTCAACAACACGGCCTACAATTTGTGGAAGTTCTGGCAGTGGGCCAAATAAAACAATAAGATCAAACTAATTGAAGGAACAGAAATTCAAAAGGAACCAACACCAATGAAGAGGAAACCAACCAAATGGAAACAGATGAAAATGAAACACAAGCAAGAAGCAGAAGCGCTTCAAGAAATACAGAAGCTTTATCAACTGAAAACCAAGAAGAAATACAAGTTGCAAGAAATATAAGAAAAATTAAGCCTAGAAAAATTAATAAAGAGCATCCAACGCTCATGAAGTTTGCCAAAGTGGTGCCTGTGGCTGAGGGGGCCACAGAGGAAACAATTAGTAAGTCTTTTTATGTTTTACTTATATTTATTTTAGTCATCACCAGGAATGGGGATGAGGTTGCGGAAGTGGTGTCTTATAGGCCAAGTTGGTTTTACGGGGGTTACCAGTCCCTGGTGGCCCCTGTAAAACAAATAAATAAAAATCAAATAAATAAATAAAATAATTCAACAGAATATGAATAGTTTTTTTAATATTGAAGCTCAAGATAGGGAATATTCACCACCTGCAGGGTGCTTGCCATGGATAAGGGAAGCATATGAACTAGGATCAACTATCAAAATCAAAGAAATGTATGAAATTTGCGGGGATATCAAACTGAATTTTGATGAATACATATGCAAAAGCATTCAACAATTCCCCTTCACAAACATCAACAAATATGAAAAGAACTTAATAAAAACTGACTTTCAAATAGGAAATGAATATTTGAAATCTGCAATTTTTAATGAAGTTTTTAAGGCACTATCAAATAAAGTCAGGGATGCAGTCCTCGTGAATAATTTTAAACCTTTATTTATTTCATTTGCCAAGGCCTGGGGGGCTGATTCAAGTCAGGCGCCCCCCCAGAACCCTCTTCAAGTTCAACCAAATGTCCTATATTAATAGGTTAGTACAAGCATTCAAAAAATTATGCATGTTCTCAGAAAAGTATACCTTGCAAAGAATCCATGTTGCAGTATACCTGGGAATTATCCTCCACTGCATATTAAAAACCAACGTCAAAAAGTTGGAGGATGTACCTATTCAAATGGATATTTGCTGCATAGCCCTCAACTGCCAGAAGACACCACAGGGATAAAGGACAGTCAAGCATGTCCTCTATAATCTATTTGCATTGGCAACACTATACAGGTACTACTTGCCACCCAAAAAAAACCTACTAGTCAATTTGCTCACCCACCTGCCTTTTATCAAACAATCAGCAACCACCGGGGTACAGGGCGCCACCTCTCTAGCAATCACATCCAGGGTTGTCCACCATGTACAGAAGAGTATGTGGATCCAATTAGATGCATTAGCCAAAAATTTAATTTTGGGGTATAATTCCCTGGAATAATCACATCCCTTTGCAGTTAGCATCCCCTAATAAATATTTTCCCCTTGCAAATTATTATTTTTACTTTTTATATTTTAATACTAAATTTTTTAATACTGAAATATGTACTATTAAAATTTTACTATAAAAATTATTATATTACATATTTAAATATTAAAAAATTTAGTATCTAACAGTTAATATTAAAATCTTATAACATATTACAATATTAAAATTTTTAATATCAAATATTTTGATATTAGAATAAATCACAATTTAATAAAAATAGTTAAATTTCAAGTATTTAAACTTTGATATTTAACTTTTAAAATTTATAATTATAATTTTACTTTTAATATTTTAATTTTAATTTTAAATTTTAGTATGTAAATTATAATATTAATATATCTAAATATATTACAAGACATTATTTAAAGTTGCAACCACATCAAATATTAAAAATAAGTTAAAAATGTTTTTATTTATTAGCTTGTTGAGTACGGGTTTATTTATCACATAGATAAACATTGAGAATTGAATTTATTTGCATCATGCGGCCCACTCCACTATTGTTCTAAACAAATGATTGTTTAGAACTTGAATTACCTTTCCCTTGTAATGTGATTTGGTAAACATATTCAATATACTTGACCTGCATCCTAAGTACTAATTAGTAAGCAATACATAGAAATCATTGGTGGTCATGTCGTGTGGCTATAGTGGCACTGAAATAACACGGATCAGATGATGACATGCAAGGTCTGATTTGTGGCTTAAAAAAGCCAAAGTACCATCAACAAGTCATAATTATTTAAATAAACTAATTTATTTCTATCTTTTCTTTAATTTATTTATTTGTTAGCGCAACAGTCATTATAATATTCAGTGCATTAGAATAAAAATATTTGTCCTCATACCTAGTATAATTAATTTTACTTACCTTTTTTACGTATTCTTAAATGTCTATAATACATTCAAATGTCACATTATTATATATAAATAATAATATTTGAGTCCTAATAAAAACAAACTAAACAAAATTAAAACTAAATAAAACCTGGAGCGCTTATTTATCTGATTGGCTCGGAGGCCAGGGCTTTTGGGAGGAAGGATTTTGAGTGCTCATAGAAAGCTGCCACCACATCAGGTGGCATTGCAAATTGGCTGATCTCGAGAATATTGAATAAATCCTCAGTGTCCTGAGGAAGGCCTTGTTTCACCTTATTCTTGATCCAACCAAAAACCTCCTCAATTGGGTTCATAAATGAAGAATAAGGCGGAAGAGGAGTCTCTTTGGGCAGTCTGCAAGGTGGTGGCTGGCAGAATGGCTGTTTTTGTTGATGGGGGGAATTCAGACACAACCAGATCCACTTTTTGGAGCCCGACATTATCAAGCACAACAACGTTGATTGTGCCGCTGTAATTTATCCAAAGGTACTCCTTGACAGCTCAGAGAAAATTGAGAAAGGTCCTGCTGTTATGGGAGCCTTTAATCATCTGATACTGGTCCAACTTGTGAGGACCAAGAAGCGCAACCATGGAATAGGTCTAGGACCAGACAGCTGCACAATGGGCTACGCTGTCCTTGGACCCCTTCTCAACCCACCCATGCCTAGACCTGAGTGAGGAGGAAAACAACAATTTGTCAATATAGAAGAACTGTACATTCCTAGTCTCCTTTAGTGCCAGATATGTCTTAGCATAAATGTGTCAATCCTCAATGGTCTTTTCACTATTCCTATTGTACGGAGAAACTCCGAGCACCTTCCACAAGAAGCCCAAATCAACCATTGCTTTATAAACAAGGGTTTGAGAAACAGAAATCCCAAACTCTGTGGCAAGCATTGATTGGACAGCAAGTGTGTCCAGGTGGCAATCCTTGGCTACCCACTGCTTGATTGCATCAATATGAACAAGCTGAAGGAGTTTGGGCTGCCGCTTAGACTTGGTAGATTCAGCAATTTGCCTGGTGTTGCCATACTTGGTGTTGATGTCGGCAATGTATCTGGCCGTGACACCAAATTGGGATGCAATATCCTGAACCGCTATTCCCCCATTCAAGCAGTTGAGGAGAGCTTCACGCTCACTATCTGTCAACCGACGCTGGTCCTTGGCAGGTACCATGGCATCCTGGCTACCAGGCTCAACACAGGAAACAGGGACCTTGGTGTAGAATGTGGGATCACGCTTGCTTGCAGTGGCGCCGTCAATGGTTGAATACATAATAAGCACAGATGGTTCCTCAGTGGTGGCTAATGGCTTGTAGGTTGTGTCAAAGACGCAGGGGCAGGAAGTAGCAACTCTTGAGTCAAGAGTGCGGGGCCAGGTGATAACTGGGTATACAGTGGAGGTGTAAGTAACCTCAGTGTTCCCGGTGACTCTGGTGTAGGAGACTTTTGTGGAAGGCCTTGAGAGTGGCTTCTGTCTGGGATTCAGGCTGGTTGATTGGACTTGGGATGTGGGAGGTGGTTGGCTGGCGCTGACACCTTGGGAGGCCTATGTATCAGCATGACTCCCAACAAGTTGGGTTCTGGGTCTTTTCTTGGACCCTCTGGGATGCCCTTGTGGACAGGCTGCCCCGCGGGCTGATGCAGGAGCAGGTTGGGAATGCAACTGACGGTCCATAAAAATAAAATAAAAAATATATTTTGGATTAAAAGTATGTATTTATTTGGATTTATTGGTTTGGTTATGGGTAGTTGTTTTCTCTTGATTTAGCCTTGAATAGTAGCAGAGTTTCTATATCTGTGATTTGAAGTGAATAATATTATATCCTTTCTAGTTTTGGATGATTTTAAAGTTTAATCACTTTTTATGTCTAATTATGGTTATTGAGATTGAATTTTTAGTTTGATTTTATGCAGAGTGGAACTTCTTTATTTGGGTTGGTGTTTCCTAGTGTGCTTACTGTACATTAAATTTGGATTCCAGTTCCCGCAATTAATATCTGAGTTTACTAGTGCCATTCAAAAGTGATTTGAAATTTGGTTCTTGGATTTGACAATCCCAAAATTTCAAAAAACATAGTAAAGTTAATGAAAATGGCTGATGGATTTGAACGCTTCAAATCTGATTCCAGTTAATTCATTTCGTCCATTGAAAATATACAGTTTGACTTGAACTTTACAAAGCGTCTATGATTTCCCGCATTTTCAAATATTCAGATAACTACTCAAATAATTCAATTTAATTTAAAAAAGGGCATCCTACAAAAGTGATTAGAAATTTGGACCAAGGATTTGACAATCCCGCATTTTTACGTTTAGGTTCTGAATTTACAGTACAACTACAATATGTGAATGACAAAAAGAAAGATTAGAAAGTGCTGTTAACTGCACAATACTTAAGTTATCAAGCAATTACAATGTACAGAGGAATAAAATAATCTTTTTAATAAAACCCTATGACCACATTAATTAAAGTACTTTTTTACATAGCATTCCGCTTTTTACTTATCAAGGAGATGACACCCAGTTTTTGTCCACAAGAACATCAATGGTACCCATAATCATTATCAATTAAAATGATGTTACTTTTTCTTTTTTTTAAATTTTAAAAAGACATCCTAAAGTCACCAAAGTCACTACTCTATTGGCATATAATGCTTTACTAAAAGCACACTCTATTTATATTCTATAAAAATGTCATATTTTTTGTTTATTTTTCCAACAATAAAACTTATGTTTCAGAACTATATAATAAACAACAATGATTGTTTAGGTTTAGTAAACCTATAAATAAAAAGCATTTTGTCTATTAGCACTATATATTTGGTTAACAGCAAAATAAAAAGGTTTATATTTTTTTATTTAATATACTTATAGGCTAATTGAATGGTTTCATTAAGGGTTATCTCATAAGAAAACTTGGAGTACTTTGTTTTAATAAATTTAGGTTTATTTAAGGTTTTAACATTTTTAGCATTGGCTTAACCCAATACTTAACTATATTATATAAAAAAATAATTTTAACCTTAGTAGACCTATTAATGTTACAATTTTAAAACAAAAAGGGCCAAAGCAAGAATTGAACCCCAAACGTTCTTTTGAGACCCGGAATTCAAAGGAGAACACAGCAAGTACACTATTTTTTTGAGGGGAACACAGGTTTATTAAGGTTCAGAGACGGTGTTTAAAAGGAAAAGCAGTTGTGGGGGGAGGAAAGTGAGGTATACCAGAGGAAGGGGTAGCAGTCTGCAGGCCCTCTGTGTGCCTGTCTTTCCACTGAATGACTCCCTCAACTATGAGGTGGGATGAGTCAACAATGGTATTCATAAGTTTCCTGTTCCCAGGAATTGTGTGGCCAAATTTGTATGTACAGATCATAGTATTGTCCATTAGGGAGCAGAATTTCTCCTTCATGAGTGACACCAGGTTGGGTCCATTGTCAAAGATCATATCTATACGGGTATTGTGGATGGTCCACAGTGCAAGATGATAAGCAACTGCTTGAACTACTGGGGGTTCCCCCTTGAGACTCCTCATGAAAAAGATGTCAAACTTTGGTTAAAAGCGTACAGAGAGGCTCAACATGGCAGCAACCTCTGTCCAGAACTGCAATAAAACTATGCAACCAAAGAATTTGTGCTCCAAATTGGCATCTTGGAATGGGCACATCCCACACTGGCAAATTGAGTGATCCACCAGGAATTTTGATTCACTTCAGAAGGCCTTGTTGAACAGTCTCTAAGTCATAGTCTGTGCACCTGTTGTCACCATTGGTACCTGCGTCAGAGTAGACATTTTTTTGGGGTGATTGTGACCAGTCTGCTGGCTTCTACCCACTTGCAAACCATCTTAGGATATTCTGGCTTGGGCTTTGGGTCTTGGACAACCTTCTTCCCACACTTGGACACTACTTCCTTTCAGTGTGTGACAATGCTCTTTATATCCAGATTATAATTGATCTGTCTGTTTCTATCTGCCAGACACAAGCCATTCAGGTCCCAATTCTGTGGACCATCAGGATCAAGATTCTTAGAGATTTCTCATTCATTGACTTGCATTATTGCCAAGCAGCGGCGCCAATAGTCAGGAGTATCTTTGGGGGTGTGAATATTTTTCTCTTCAATAACCATTGTCTTAGTCCAAATGTTGAAAGGTTGGGTATCTGGATAGCCTGCACCCAGTTTACTGCTCTGCCTGCTGCCGGTGAATCAGTATGGGCAGCCAGTAGTTACCTTAGTCCTTTCTCCCACATCCTTCTGCAATGCTGGACATGATCTATCAGACCCAGTCTTTCTTCTGACCTGGGGAGAGAGACCACTGCCATTTTTATGGAGGATGTATTGGGAGTACCCCACAAGAAGTTGCGGGTCATGGCTGACACCTTCTTTTCAAAAGCTTTGGAGAAGGGTAAAATGTGTGCTACATACCACATCTTGGAGAACACAAAGATGTTTAGGATGGTAACCTGTCCAATTACATTGAACCAGAAATGGCGCCACCTGTTGATCTTGTTAGCAATAGCCTTAAGGAGAATCTGTTCATTGGTCTGCAGATTGATATCCATATAGTTGAACCACACTTTCAAGTGTCTAAAAGCTTCACAGGCTGGGATAGGTGTGAGGCCATGCGGTGGTGCAAAGTTTGGCACACCTATTTTAATCAGTATTGTCTTCTCAATGTTAACCTTTGCGTTAGATGCCCTCTGGTAGAGCTCCAGAAGAGTTGTTAGCTTTTGTGAGTTCTCCTTTGTGGTCAGGCCAACAATATTGTCATCTGCAAAGGCAGCCATACAGAGTGCCTTCTGACTAGAATGAGTGAAGCCTCTCGGCCTAGCGTTTGCAGCTTCCAAGAACATGTTTGCTGCAAAGTTGAACAGGATAGGAGACAGAGAATCCCCTTGTCTCAATCCCTGACTAATTTTGATGTTCTCAGTCAGGTCATCATTGACAATATCACGCGCCTGAAGGTTTAGGTACAGTGTCTTTATCCAACAGATCCATTTCTCTGAAAGGTCTACAGCCCTTATACTTGCATAGAGATATGACCACAATACACAATCATATGCCTTTTTCATGTTCAGAAATAATAGGTAGCCTTTATTTGATTTAACCCTATTATTGAGGGTATTTTGGACCATGTGAATATTATCTCAGATGAAGCGGCCACAGAAAAAGCCAAAATGCATTGGGTGTAGGATCACGTCTGCAATTTTCATGATTCTGTTAGACAAAATCTGGGTCAGCAGTTTGTAATCCGCGTTAGACAACAAAATTGGTCTCCAGTTCTTAACATTGCTTCTATGATCCTTGTTCTTAAAGAGGAGACAAATTAGCACCTCATTCCCTTCAGGAAATTGGGTGGCTGAGGAAAGTATATAGTTGAAAAGTCTAGCCAGATGAGATGCTAACATATTTATTTAATAGGCTTATACACATCTGCTGAAATGCAGTCTGGACCTGGTGTTTTGCCATTTGGGGACTCTTTAATGACTGCAAGATTCTCCTCCAGTGTGATGTTAGCTGTCAGAGATCCTCACATTGCCAGGGGACATTGTGCGAGCTCTGGACCAGCCTCTGTTATCAGTGAAGAGAGGGCATCCTTATTCACATCTGCATGAGCATACAGGCTGAAGAAGAACTCCTGTATCTTCTGCTTAATCACTATTTGTCTTTAGATTTAAGACCACATCCTGTATCAATCTCAGTGAAAGAAGATCCCCTCTGAAGTTGAGCAAGGCTACATAGTCCGTCCTTTGTAGATGTACCAAAGCTACATTGGAATTTATATGGTGTGTTGGTCCAACAGCGCTTTTCAATGGTCATCTGCAGCTTTCTGATCTGGCAATGGAGAGTTTTGAACTTCAGAATGTCCTTCTTGGTCACTTTCTTATATTCTTTCTCCAAAGCATGCAGTGTTGTGAGCTCATTGTTCCACTGCCTTCTCTGAAAAAAGATGGTAGATGATTGAATCTCCCTTTTGATGCCCAACCATGTGTCACTGGATGACCTCACCGGGCCCATCCAGGGGGAAGTTATTGCCAGGATGCTCTCTAAATCATCTTCTTCCACTTGTGGTTACAAAACGTGAAAAGTTGTGTTGGAAATTGCGCAATTAATGCTATTTTGATATGGCCTTTGAATATTGATAGCTGCAAAGATTTGGCCGGGTTTGCTTTTGATTTTGGAAGTTTCTTGCCTTTTGAAAATGCGTCTGGTCCAATATCTACCCATTCCGGATTATTGTAACTGTCTGTGAATGATCCTGGTATGACCTCATCCCAATGTGACCCCTTCATCCACTCTGTCTTCCTAATGAGTGATCACCGTTACTTGTCTACTATTTAAAGTAGAATCATTTCTCCTAATAAAGACAAGTTTATCCACATTTGTGTTGGCTTTAATAATCTTCAAGCTTTTTCCTGTCCTTTCTGCCAAAAGGACTTTCTCATCCTGTTTTCCAGAAAATTAAGGTATGTGCCCTTAATTTTGCCCTGAAGGCTAACCCAAGGCTAGCTTCAAACCTCAAATCTTTTGTTATAAAGATTTCCCGCCATGTCTTCATAGATGTTGTCCCCAGGAGCCAAACACAACAGGTCGTATGACCCACTGTTGTGTAGCACATTGGGTGACACCAGAGTCCCAATCAATATACACAATATGGTGGTCCAAGATATGAGCTACCTGAACCTGGGATCCAGTGAATTCCTCTGAGATATTGCCAGAGATTAGGATATGGTCCAGTCTGGATTCTGACGCTGGGAACCTGTCCACATAACCTCACCTTGTCAGCTGGGTGAGGTCCAGGTCCTTGTTGGCAATAGTCTCAACTACCACTTGCACTTCCAGAAACCCCTCCATCAGGTGTGCAGAGGGATGTTGTCACTGACAACATGGGTAAGTATCTCTTTATTTATTGGTATATGTGTTGAAATCCCCACTGTAAAGAGTACAGTCAGGAAGGTCAAGTGATAACAGGATCTGCCACCCTTCTCTACTTCCCTGGGTCCCACTAGGTTCCAGGTATACACCAACAACTGTGAGTGTCTTATCATTCCTAACATCTCTGACTTTTGCCACTAGAATTTGGCCATCTAGATTCATAGTCACAAAGCTGATGTCAATTTTGGCTCTCAGGGTCACAATTGCCACATGATCTGTTCAGAGTCTGTTCAATTTACTTTCTCTTGACCATGCATGTGCTGCTGGGTCAGGTGAGAAGTCTGGTTTGGTTGCAAGCCGCTGAGCCTGGATCTCTGTTATAATCACCAGGTCAGTATTATTATTTGTTTTGATATAGTGTAGTTTCTCCTGCCTCAATTTCAACGTTACAATCCCCTTTATGTTAATAGTTGCAATTTTCATAACTGATTGCCCAACTCACAGTTATGAGACGCTGCATCAGCAGGGGGGGTTTTGTTGGTTGTGGAGGTTGGGGGATTAATCAGCCATGGTGGAAGACTCTGGGTTCCACTTGCTCTTAGCAAGGAAGAGGCCTGGGGCCATTTTAGATGAGGCCTGAGCTTCAGCTATCTCCATAGGACTAAAGTCCTGTTCCATGTCATCTAAATTCATGAGAGTGGCACAATGAGTTTTCTTGGTAGGCTTGCTAGTTAGTTTAGGGTTCACAGTGGACTTAGGGTTCATAGTGGGCTTAGGTTCACTAAGAAGGTTGGGTTTAGTGGTCTTGCTCTTCTTGGGTTTCTGGTTCTACTTAGCCTTTGCCTCCTTCTTCCACTCATCATGTGGTTTCCAGGTAGGGGATTCCTGCTGGGGGCAGACTCTTTATTGGGGCTGTGGGATCACAAAAGGGTTCTGTGACATTATTATCAAACCTGGATGCCATATAAGCCTGGGATTCAGCATGTCTCTGAGCCAGCATAGCTCTGGTGGTCAGTAGTTCATGGGGATGAGAAAAACTAGAGGGTATTCACACCACCAGATTTAGGCAAAGAAAAATTTGATTCTTAATTCTTGTCACCCCATCCTCAGGTTCATAGATGATGTCCCAGTAGTAGGCATTTTGTCTATGATGACAGTGGCTGAGTGTGTGACCTAAACTGTAGCAGAACCAACACACTTGCTTCTTCTCTTCCACTTCAACTGCAATTACCTTGGGGTTTTCAGGGATATAGATGAAGCGTGGAATAGAAATTTTATTTTCCTGAACCATGGGGGGAGGGGTCCAGAAGGGCATGGATTGTAGTGGGTACAAAGTTAGATGGCAATATATCTGCACATTCAGTACGCCATGCCACAATGTCCCCATAGTAACTAAGACCGGTCTTGATAGTATCTTGCACCCATGCGCTATCTTCACATTCAGTCAGCATGTTGATGAAAGATATCCACTTGGTGCGCTTATTGATGAAGGAGGTCCTCTCCAGTTGTATGTTCCCATCCTTGTAGCTAATACCCTTCTTTTCTGCCTTGTCTCTAGACTTGGCATCAGGAAACCCTACATCCAAGTAGTTCTGTTTAATGGCATAATGGAACCAAAGCTGGGCATTTAGGAACTCACTCTCAAAGAATGTCTTGATGGCTTGCATATAACCTTCATGACCACTATCAGGCAGCTCATGTAACAAAAGGCGGATTGCATTGTTTATTACAGACTTGGGCGTCATACAATCCATAGCAGGGCCATTGAGTTTTCTCAAGCGTACTCTTCAAAAGGCATGTTGCCCTTCCATGCTTCCTTGTTATTGCACAAGGAGCTGTAGGTGAACCCATCTGCTGGGCCTGACTCTTACACTTGGGAGGACTAGCATGTGCCAGAGGTACCTTCTGGCAGATCCAGAAGACTGCCTCATTGGTGGCGTATTTTGCATTGACCCATTTGGATAGCTCGCCAGGGTCAATGTTTTGACAGTGAAACTTGGCTGAGTGAGCCAAGTCAACCCCCATGTTGATTCAGGCCTTGGCCATGTGCCAGTGCATATCCTTGGCTAACCAGTCAGCAGCTTCATCTGGGGCAAACCCTTCCTGGATAAAGGTGGCCACCTCCTGAAAGCTCCGGCCTCTTGCTACTCACCAGGTCTGAAGGTCAATGGGGCTCTACTTCTCATTCTTGAAGATAAGAGCCACCTTAGCATCCACCTCATTGTCAATCTATTCTGCAGCTTCCTCAGCTGTCATGCCTGTAGAGAAGAATTCAAATGCAAGGTCTGGGGAGGCAGAAGCCTGCATTCATTCCTTGATGTCCTTTGCTGCAAACCCCTCTGATGTCCATTCTCTGGCCATCTTGGGGTTGACTTGGTCCAATTGGAGTAGGTCAGCGTCTTCTGGGCTGAACCCTGTTTCAGCCCAGGCTACGGCTGCCTCCGCATTAAATGCGTGAACAACCCACTCTGCAGCGCAAAGATATCCAAACCCAGCTGTCTTCCACATCAGCCATATTTTGAGGGAGAACTTACCCATGTTTAAACGTGATGTCTTACTATGAATACTTGCATCTACACCAGACTGCGCCCAAGCCAGGGCTTCATCAATTGAAATTTGCTGACTTTCCCAGTACCACATCACAGTGGCCGGGTATCCAGAGTCTTTCCACTTGCACACTCTGCCGTACAGAATAGAAGTGAAAGATCCCCATTCAAGATACAACTTAGGCAACCAACCAGCATTAGACATATGCGCCGTTTGGATGCAGTCCAATCCTTTGAATGCCCATGATTGCGCTTTAGGAGGGGTAAAGTTAGTCTTAGCCCAGGTTCCACAGTCTAGTGGGGTCCAACCAAACTTAGCTCACTCTCTAGCATTCTCCAGAGTGATGTCAGCTTTAGCCCATGCCCAGGCTGTAGCATCTGGGAACACCGCAAAATAATTTTTGGCTTCAGTCAGGGGAATTCCAAGCTCCATAATTTCAGCTGCATGTTCTCCAGGCAGACCTGACTTAATGAATTCAATAATTTCAGTAGCTGGATACTTATTCATCAGCCAAGGTTCAGCTTGGTCAAATGGTACTTGGAATCTAACAATGTATGCAATGGAGTCAAGGGGCAATCCTGTATTGACCCATGTCATTGTCTCATCTCTGGGTACCTGATGCTTGCAGAAAACAGTTGCAGCATCAACATTCACACTGGCACAGTGCCATTTGGTGGCTGCATCTACTGAAAATTGGTACTTTAGCCACTGTTTTGCTTGACCAAGAAAAAAATTTAAACTTCACCATCTTAATACATCTTGTAGGCAAATATCTTCATCTTCTCACTCTTGTTCAGTGGTACTATCAATATTGTAAAGTGATTATAATTTCTGAACTATTTTCTGCCGGCCCAGAATTTCTTTCTTCTGCTTAGCAGAAAGTGTGGCTTCCAGTGTGTGCAGATCAAATACGTCAACATTATTCAGCCAATCAGGGTTGTCCAAATTATCCCCTGAACCAGCTGCTACATCATTGTTGATGATTTCATTAGCGCAATGGGACTCCCCACTCACACTTTTGCCATCACTGGCACAGTTGTCCTCCCAGTCATTAGGGACAACTGCTTTTGACCCAGGCTTCACGTACAGCGCTTTTGCTGCCCCGTGCTTGCCCTAGATCTTTTTCTTTTGACCTCCTGTTTCCTCTCGCATTGAGCTTGCTGTTGAAATCAAGTTTTAAAGATACCAGGTTAAAGTTTAAAGGCAGTCAAGTCTCTTCTTAATTTGAGTTTGAATCAAAAGTGAAGCTTAGCAGTGAGACAACACAGCAAGTACGCTATTGAGAGATATATCTGACAGGATTTATATTTCTAATGTAAAAAAACAACTAACATAACTTCTTTTTACTGTTTGATTTTTTGATATAATTCATAGCTTTAGCTTTATTAGTCCTAGATTATTAATTCTTCTATGAAGATAATTTGAGCAGTGCTCATAAGATTACCCCTGGACTTTTCAGTCTTTTCTAGGCTTTTGCTTGGAAACACTCATTAAACACTTACTAGCTTATTTGTAAACCACACACTGTCAATCTTTTTCTTCTTTGCACTTATTAATCCTTAATAAAATATGGGTGATGGTGAGAGTCCTCTAAAAAATATAAAAAGTTTTTTATTTTGGTACCTTATATTGATCTCCATCCGGAATTATTACACCAACCTATATTGCTCAAAAAAGATTGCCATCTAAACACATACTAGATTGGTTCACTTTAGGTAAGGTTGCCCTCTATTAATTAATTATACTAAGACTAGATATCAAACTGATGATAGATACACTTTACTTACTTTTTAAAAAAAATTTTTAAAAAAATATAGCATGATTTTATTTTGGACTGCTAACAGTCGTGCAAAAACCTTTTTCCAAAAACTTTTTTAACCCTAAAGTTCCAAGCCCAAATACCATAAATCAACATCTATAAAAAAGAGCGTTCATAAGGCAGGGCTTTTTCATTTTATGCCTCAGTTAGTTGCAAGCTGTAAAGAAATAGACTGAATGAATTTTTACTTGATCTATGTTTAAAAATATGCATGCACACGTTTAAAACTTGACCTGTCTCATTCAACATTTCACACTTCTTACATGATTACTGAACTTACCAAGATTGAATTATTACAGTGCTTTTTTTACTAAATCAATGTGACAATATTGGCCATTTTGACTATAAAAATTCACCTTTAATTTATGAGCTTCTATTGTTTGAGCCTTTTTTTAACAGGCTATTCTGTTTATCATGATTGGTTTTCATATTTTTGACTCTTTGTTTCCTACATCAGTTTGTTTTTGTATCTATTTTGGTGTTCCAGTATTTAAAACAACAACCAATATGTATAGTTTTTTTGCATACATACATTTCTTTCTCCTTGTTTTCAAAATCATTATATATTGTGTGTCTGTTAATAACTACACATTTTGAGCTTCTTACCTACCACTTTTTTATTTACATCACACATTCATGTGTGAACTCTGTTTTCTAATAGTTTTTCAATTATAATCCTAAGTTTAGTCATCAACTGGCTTGTATTTCCCTGGTGTACTTAAGCTAAGTTATCTTTTTAAAGTTTGATTACATCTGTGAGAGTCTTCTGACTGTGTGTGTTATATACATAATGTATTTTCCAAACCATTGAATACTTTTTATTTATATTTCAAATCACACCTCACTCTTCTAAGCTCAAGAAAAGCCTTGGCTTTATTGTCAAAATAAGGTTATATTGGAGCCTTGCCCACAAATAAACTTATTTGGTTTGGGATTTGTCTTGTGTCGTTTTCTTGGTAAGAAATATCACTCCTTATAAAAAACTACCAAATCATTCTAGCTTTATTATGAATAATCAAAGGTTAGAAAACAAATTAAATTTTCAAATATGGTATCTCAAACAGTTATTTTTGAATATATTAGTCACCAAAGCAACTTTACTCCATGTTCAGAGTGCTTAAATGAACCAAATTAGGAATTTTGAAGCAAAAAATAAGCAAGAGCTAAAACATAGATTTATATATAAAAACTAGATAACTACAGTGTGTGGTTTTTTCTCACCCCCCCAATGTGTGCTCTAGATCATAGCCAGGAAATGACTGGGTTGTGGTTTTCATTCTCACAAAAGCAGGCTCATCATTCATAATTGTCTTTGTAACTGATAACTATGGGAAACAATTTCACAGCAATGCCTGAAAAACCAAAAAAAACTCCATTATCAATGAGCTAAGGAGCATGTTACTTTTTGATACGGCAATATACCAGTGTCATGGTAGGTTTCATCATGCTGGGAATTATCCGCCCAAGTAGGAAGGCTTGAAAAGCCAGAAAACCTTTATCAAAATTGACCAAATTAACGGATTTAAATCAAACAGTCAATTGAAAATAGGTTATGACTGCTTCAGTCTGCCAGCTGAAACCAGTTCCTCCTTGTAAATTGACGTTGATGAATTGATGTAATTTTAAGAGTCATCTGATATGAGCTTGTTAATCAGCATGGCCGTCAGAAGTTAGTCACCCAAGGGTTCTTTGTAACCTGGGCCAGATACTTACATGCCAATGTGAAAGGAATAGGAGGCCAAGATTTAGGTGATATTGCTTAGTCAATTTTTGATATATATTGTATAATTTTCACTGTTTTACCTCTAAGAATTGAGTTCTCCCAAAAATTTACTCAATAAAAATCAAATATTGCTTGGTTTACTTTTACTTTTTTAAAAATGCATCCTGTGGTTGGATTGTTACATTAAATTACCTACAATCTTATTCTCAGCTGGATCATTATTGTAAGATGAGGCCTTGCAGTTAGAACTTTGTTGTTGGTATCTCATAATGTTAATTCAATGTCTGCCAATCTTGGAATTGTTTCCCCTAACCTTGTACCTGAAAATTGTGTTGAATCTCAATGTCCTGAATATTTTTCTGAAGATTTTCTGATGCTTTCTCAGACTATTTATATGAGGCTACTTTGATTGGGATTAAATATTTTACTTAATCCTAGTATCTCATTTGGAAATTTTACAAAACGGTATCTGAAGCTGCATTGGTGGTTACTCATTAACTCTATGTAGATTTTGGTGGTAATTCCTCAACTATTTAGAGACAGCCTCTTACTATCACGTGATTTCTGTCACAACCCTAGCCTAATGTTTTTAGCACTATGTGTAGGGTTCCCAAGCTGGTAAGTAGCATGCATAAACAACCTCAGGTTCTCATTTTATTTTCTCCTCTTAGCTAACTAATAATCTTCTCAATTAAAGGAGTTCTATGTTACAAAAACTAAAAATATAAGCCACACTAAACTTTATTAACTGAAGGAAGATCCTCTTTGAAACTTTATTTTTTCAATAGGTTAGAGACATTTTGAACAACTATCACTTTAAACAAGAAATTTTTAAAGCCTAGTTGACAGCTGATTACTACAGCCCTAATAGACATGTTGCTATTAGAATGCAGTTTCAACACACATCCAAGCCCTGCCTGTAACAAAAGGTTTTCAAAACCCTCCAGGAAAGACAAAAAACCCTAATAACTTTTTGGCCAGCCTCCTGCTTAAAGTGTCCTTTTCCCAACTGATCTGCTTTTTAGAATGCTTTCCCTAGCAGACTAAACTATTGCTGCTCACTTCTCTTATTTAAACTTAGGCTTATATTTTTATTTTTTCAAAGGCTTAAAGTATTAAGTCATTGGTTTCCTGCTTATAATTTAAGCTTTTGGCTTTCAACCAATCATATTATCAGAAAACTTAAAAAGCTTAAATCATTGCTGCTCACTTTACATATAAGAACTTAGGCTTACATTTTTATTTCCTCAAAGGCTTAAGGTATTAATTCGGTGATCCTCTGCTCATAATTTAAGCTTTTGACTTTCAAACAATCATATTATCAGAAAACATTTTGAAACGCAATCAAATTGATGTAGAACACAAAAAAAACAACTTCTGATTTTTCCAAAACAATCTAACCAGACAATCAACTTACTGCTAAAACCACTCAAAACCACACATTTTTTTACATCACAATGTAACCGGTTCTCAATTATCATATCATGCCCTGCATGCAACCGTAACCACTTTATATATTAAAACTTTTTTATATTCTTTTAGTGCTTATCTCTAGCATTACTTCACTCTTTTCCTCTTTTTCTCATTAGGGTTATCAGCTCTTTTGACTTTTGGGTTATTCCCACATATTATGCTTTTTTTTAACTTTTTTGGAAGTTTTTAGCCTTTATCAAGACCAAAAATTCACATGGTTTGCTCTATTTGACTTTCATAATCTCATAACTCTTATTATATTTACAGCTCCCTTTTTGTAAGCTACTTTTTTGTGTCTTTATTTCATCTTTCTTATCTTAAATTTTAGCAGGTTAAGTAAAGTGTTTACTGTTTCTTTTTACTTAATAAACTAATTGTCAATAAAGTAAAACTAGCTTCTTGGCTCCTGGTCTTTTTGTCAGCTTATTCTTCCTAAAAAATTAAAGGTTTCTAGAGTAAACTGCGACATTTTATCTAGCCCTCTAGCTAATTTTTTTATCTTATCTATGTTTCTCAAACATTTTTTATGCTTGCCTATAGTCTTATCCTCATCAAATAGTATTTTGTGTTAACTGTGATATTTGTCAGTGCACAAACCTAATAGTGTATAGATATGATTTTATAGAATTTTTTGTATACTAATACTGAATCTTCTTGAATTACTATCTTGAAGACAATATATATGCAACAACCAAACAACATTTTTGATTTTTAACATTAGAAAAAACTTAACGTTACACAAGAAAATAAGTTGGCTAATAATAAGGTTCATAAGATCTCAACCAACAAATGGGTTTGTGCTGTTGTGTAATTTGCTTACTTTGAAAGATATGTAAGTAGTAAAAGCTTACTTCAGTTTGATTACAAATTTGCAGTCTTTTTAATTTTTTTCTCTTAAGTCTAATGAAATCTACTTTTTTGGTTGTTTTTCTATGCACAAATAATTTTTTGTTAACCTAAAATAGGTTTATAATAACTAGCACAAGTGCTAAAATGTGCTTTTATAGAACTGATTTTTAAATAGTTTTGTTTGATTTGTAGTTAAAAAGCTTATAATTTTTATTGTTTTAAAAACCTGCAGCTTTTAAAGAATATAAAGAGAAAAAAATAGACGCCACAGCAGAGTATTTGATCTATATGACTACGTGCTAGCCTTCATTGACATTGCGTAGTTTGAGGACCGGAAGCTGGAAACATTATATGACTTTTTAAGTTATTTTGAGCTTTATTTTTCAGATGTATCTTAAAATTTTGCTGTGTGAGCCAGCTCTTAAACTGGGTGAAAAGCTTTTTGTAAGAGGTATAATAACTATTGCAAATAGCAATATTAATGTCTATTGGCTGAAAAAAATCATCAGTAGGCATTCTTTCTAAATGGTTCTCAAGAAAACTGGCAACAATATTGTTTTCTATCCAATATTGTTCCCTGCTATCTGCAACACTCTCAGAAAAAATTAATCCCTGCTAATTAAACTTCATTGCCTCTTAAATGAGCCAAGCAAAAACGTGTTCCTTAAGATCCTTTGTTTGACAAGCTGGTAGATTGCTTGAGGATCCTGGACTGCTGATTGTCTTCTGCTAACATAGAAGGCAATTTTATTAAAAGGCTATCTTTTTTTCAACTGTATTCTGCTCAGCATTTATAAAGAACTTACTGGCAAAAGTGTTATCTGAATTATGATAAACCAGCGTGTAACAGAGTAATTAGAGACTATATAAGAGAGGAAATTGCAGGTAACAATGAGCAAGTAACAAGATAAGTTACAACAAACTTGTGCTTGTCATAAGAAAGCAAAGAACAAGAAGATCACTACCAGTTAGGCGTTTTGATCAGGGACATGTAAATTTTTTTCTGATTTAAGCTCATTAATCAGAGCAATTCTTATACCCACAAGATTGTTTAACTGTGTTGTGTAGCATTAGAAGAGTTGTTTAATGACTGCAACATATCATGCTTTCCTGAAGACTGCACAAACCTCTGCTGACACACTTTAAAGTCAGTGCTGCTAGACCTTGGCTGAAATGTGAAGAAAGATAAGGCAAAAACTGGGGCAAAAGACAGGTTGACATCATCTTTATTAAGGGCACCTTTTAGCATTGAGATAAACATAATATAATATTGCCACTTTTGCCACTAAGGAACACAAGATAGTGATGAAGTCAAGGCTAGTTAGACAGTACCCAAAGAAAGTCTGCAGAAAGCTTGAAGAACATCTGACTCTTCTTTCCCTAGCGTTCTGAAAAAATTATCTTCAGATATTAAAATACCAGAGAGAAAAAAGAGGTAGAGAACATATCAAAAAAGACTTAGGGGATATCTTTGCTTAATTAACTGATTGAGATTTGCCGGCTTACAAAGTGGGAAGGACTGGAGACCAGGAATGTGCCAGTTTTGAGGTAAATGTATTGTTCATCCACAACGACAACATTTTGCCTGCGCTACTGTCAAATTGAAAGACAGAGAACCAGAAAAGGGTTGCTAAATGCTCAATTGTAAACAGCTTATGATCCTGGCAGTTGAATGCCAGTACAGAGAGGGTTTTCAGATTTGCTCAACCCATATTTGCACCTTTTTCTGTTGATCTAGCTGCAGGGAGAGGGCTCCTGAGTTTTAATCCCGGCCAAGTTTTTTGCTGATTTGCTTTATGTATTTGATTACAACAATACAGAGGCATTTGAAGGGATCTATTAGTGTAGCCCAAAATTTTTTGTTCCATGCAAGGAAGTCACTAGCAATATAGTACATCTTTTGCAGCCTAAAGTCCTTCAAACAAATGCTGGATTAAGAATTCACAGGCATCTGCTGGAGATCACCCACACAAGCTACACACAATTGGCCAGATGATAATAGTGAGGCAGTTATTGAAAATCTTGTCTTCATAATAGGGAACTTTAATAACCCTGCTATCACACATCTCATTATGACACAGATGCATGAGTTTTTTAACCCTAGAATTGTGTTTTGTGTGAAAAAAATTTTGCCAACCTTAATTTTTACAGATAATAACAAATTAGGAATATCTTTTCAGACAAGATATAAGTTATTGCCACAATAAACTTTAACATAAGTACTTGCCTGTACGGCAAAAAAGTCATAAAAAAGATTTTTAGTTCAAGTGTATAACGAAGTAATTCTGAAAGACTTAAGTCAGCCCAGTTGTGACATGTACTTTTACACATTACTAGCTGATTGAATCTTGATCTCATACGCCCGGAGAAGGAAACAAGCACCTGCCTTACAATGAAAGGCATGAGGGGAGAAATTTTCTAAAGGCTTTTTTTTGGGATGGAGCTCTTTATCTCTTCCTTTCTTGAGAATAGAAAACTTTAGCATCATCTTGTTTTAATGTTTGCTCTGCCTTTAACTTCATGAAATAGTCTTAAATAAGACACATTGGGATAGCCTTGCCGCAAGCAAAAACTGGCTTAGGGATTTTTTTAGCGGGGAAGGAGGAGAGAGAACAAGAGGGTGAGCTTATCATATAACTCAAGTCTTTTACTACAGAGTCAGGTGGGAGGCTAAGGTGTGCTCTCTGGTGGCAGGTGACATCTAGTTTAACTGAACACCAGCTGGGAGGCAATAGTAACCAAGGCTACCAGATTTTTGTATGTCAGGTTTTTAACCAGACAGTAAGCTCTGGCAATGTCCTGTTCAGAGAAGACTACCTCTTACAATAAAAAGATTTCTGGGACTAGATCTTTATGAATATAGGCAACTTGAAGATTTAGTTTCTCCCCAGTACTAGCCAAAACTCTGAGTGAGAACTGGGGTACAACCCACCCAGAGCCAAGAGAGCCTGAGAGGAAACCATTTCCATTAGGGACAGGAAACCTAAGGGCAAAATGAACCCTGGAGGGAAAGAAATGCCAAGAGAGAGGCAGGTGAGGCCAAAGCCCAAGGTGAGTCAGGAAGAGGGACCAAAGGGGACACAAGCCCAAGAAATGACACAGCCGGAGGCATAACGGGAAACACAGGACCAAGAGGAGAGTCAGGAGTGAGTTGTTGACAGGCGGGACAAAATAAGTTTTGGCTGGCTTCTTTGAAGTGATTTTTTTGGTAGGCTGCTCGATAAAAACAGGGACAATTCAAGGTGTCTTGGTGCGCTTGGAGCATGTTAGAAGGCCAGAAGAAGCAGTGTGAATTGTGATCATTTTTTTGATACTAAAAAAAGTTAATAATCAGAGATTATATAGTTGTAAAAATAGGTAAATAATATCAGATATAGATTATAAAATAAATTTTTATCTAAATACAATTTTAAAATTCTGATAAAATAATAAATTCAGTTTTTAATAAACATTTGTTATTATATTTTTTAGCTTTTTTAGCAAAAAAGAATAAACACTTTTTTAAAAAATATGCATTTATTCTTATCCAAAATTGACAAAATAAACTTGATAAGCTTTTAAAAGATACTTTTGGTTGTAAGCCTGTAAAGAAATGGTTTTAAAGAATCAAATGTTTAGCAATTTATATAAAAGCCAGTTTTTTTGCCAAATAATAAAAAAAGTTTTGCGTAAATAAAAGTATAAAAACAAATTCTGCTATAGAACAATTAATCTTAGATTAACTAAGACCTTTGGTTAATTCTTGACTTTGCTAAATAAATTTAAACAATTTACCAAAACCACTTTCATGTTTTTTAGCTTAGGATAGGCTTTTTTTACTTAGTTTTAATTGAAATGTTCTGGTAAAGCGATATTAAAATGTGCATTTTGGTTGTTTTATTTTAGATTTTAAATTATAGGTCAATCAAGATGAAATAAAAGATATACATTTTACAAAGTAAATGTTACTCAAAAATTTCGTGTTGCATCAAAAAAAAGACACTTAATGATAACAAGAGTAAACTTAAAACCCATAATTTAGTTTTTCATTTTACATTAAGTATGCGTTTAATTTTATATCATAGAATTCATTACAAATAAATACTTTGACGACTAGGTAAAAAAACCCTGGTCTATAGCTAAGTATTATTAATAAAACTTGTATGTTTAAAAAACTTAATAGTCTTTCAAGTATAAATTGACCACGAAATGGCAATCAAAATGATCTAATTTAGACATTTTTAACCTAACTTACAAATAAGATATACTTTTATGTTCACTAAGGCTTTTGACCTTGGATCAAATAAATTTAAAGAAAAAAATTCTAGATTCACTTTTGATAACCTTAAAAAATCCAGATAATTTAATAACTTTAGCTATTACGACCTAAGATCACAATTTGCGGAAAATATAAAGTTAAGGCGATAAGCTTAGATTTTAAGCCATGTTGGCAGTTACAGTAAGACCTCAAAACTTAATTTTCATATAAATTCTGATTGAATTTTTGCTTAAACACTAATATATTTGATTTTGCAACCATTACTCAACAGCCTAAGTTTATTTTTTATGATGTCCCCATCCTGACAATCAGCTAAAATTGGCTGTTACTGTAGATTTAGAACCTGTTGGGCAAAAAGTGATATTGTTATTTTTAGCAACCAAATCTCAGATTGTAAATCCTAACACATCAGCTAAAATGATAATAATATAATTAATAAAAAAGTTTAATTTGTCATTTTTGTTTTATTTAAATTTGCAGATTTCAAATTCCAAGTGAAGATAATTCAAGTATTATAAGACAAAACTCATCAAACAAATGAAAGATACATAAATAAAAAATATGAGTTTTAATGTCTACTTTGATATTTTTATTTTATTGAGTCAAAGACAATAAAAAATGATTATTAAATAAAAAACTACGTGGTTGCTCTGTCCAAAGACAGATATAAAGTTAAATTTAATATATCAATTAAATATATTTATTTTTTCATTTTTAAGTTGTGCTTACTTATTTTATGTTTCATTAAATTTCTATTTACAATGCTTTCTTAAAAGTAATTTCAATTATATTTATTTAAAATTAAAATTGCATATTCAAGTATAAACAAAGAATAAATTCAAATTAGTGGAGTTTTACTATTAAGTTTAAATATAAAATAATCTAAATTTTTAATATTTGATTTTATATATTTATTAAATTATAAAGCTAATTTGTACCTTTAAAATAAGCTATTGAACATTTTAAACAGACTTTGTATTCACAGAAATATGTTGTTTTTAGTTTTATATAACCAAGCTCTTTTTGTCAGTCAATTCAATCCTCAGCAGAGTTTTAGCATCCAATCATATAAAAAACTGAAAACAATTGACTGTGCCGCTTCCAATTTTAATCCAGAAATTCTAAAGTTGGATAAGCTACACAGATAAGCCATCCTTTCAATAGATGAATCACAATTTGAAAATTACAAAATTAAAAAATATATTTTTAATGGTTTGAGTAGCTTATATTTTTAGTTCAACATAATTTAGACCACACTCCACTTAATTCAACCTTTGTACTTTCAAAAAGACATGTAAGAGATTGAATGTAAGGATGAGCCAAATTGAGCTTTTAGCTTAATCATCAACCTTTAAAATTAAATTTACAGAAAATTAATTCAGTCAAATCTCTTACGGCTTGAGCTCACTTGAGGCAACATTACATTCAGACTTCCAGAACAACCCACTTTTATATATATTAATTATGGAATTTTCAAATCCAAAATTACAGTTTAAATAAATTGAAGAGTTTATTGTAAGGGCCAGCAAGCCCAGAAATTTGACTACCAGGTTTAAACCCGCATTCTCTCATGTAAAACAAAAACGCGGGCAACCATGCAAACCCACTGGAGAAATCAACCCCCTTTTGAGCCACCAGGGCAGATGTGAACCAACTCTCAAAACAAAAATTGGTTTTAATCATTTAAAGGCAATGAAAAGTAATAAAACAACCAGGTCCAGTTTGTTAACTGGCCCAGGGGGCTGGCGGCCCCCAACAGTAGCAGAGTCACTGGTTTCAATGCTATAAATGAGCCAGGTAGCCCATCTTGAAGTCAATAATATTTGTTGAATAACTTGGAAAATACCCCAGTTTCCACTCAGCTTGCCAGTTCTTCTGAACTGAAGACTTCTGTCCTCAATCTGCACTTTTCATTCAGTTCTGATCCAACTGCCACTACTCAACCAAATCCTAATGCAAATTTCAGTACACTCACTGATGTGATGCACCATCATCTGAAGAAAAATGTTCCAGAATTTACTTCTAATCAAATAAAGCCTGTTGAAGAAGAGTCCCAAGCTAATGCAACCCTCACATCACCTGGAGTTTTCAATTATTTCATTGGTTCAAGAAGTGAAGTGAAGCTACTAAGCCAGGAATATTTACCTGCAAATGACAATTCCTCTTCACATGAGCAAGTTCAAACTGTCAAGCAACCCCAGCCTCAAATGATTGAACTTGGTATAATTAGCTATCAATCAGCTTTTAGCAATCCAGTCAATCTCAAGGTAAAATCAGATGAGCCAAACCAAGTTTCTAGTACAGCTCTCAGCCATGATTCAACCAATCAATTCAATGGCTCAGACCTAGTGAACTTTCCTTTTCCAACCCAGTTCAAGATTTTTGAGACCTTATTTTCTGTTCTCAAGAATTTCTCCTCCTCTTCCAAAGTACCTGTGACCAGAAGATGGACTACTAGAGTTCACCAAGAAGCTGCCAGTAGTCACTTTCAAGAAAGTTCAGATTAATGATATAAAACTCACTTCTCTACAATCAAGTCAGACACAGAAAATGTTTAATAAAATGTATGGTATATAGAGTAGTTTTTGCTTTTTCTCCCATATTTTTTTATCATCTTGAACAATCCCAAATCAACCAGCTCAGTCACCAGTACTTTATCTAGTAGAACCTGTAGCAATGAACTATCAGCCAGGGCACAGCTCTGAACGGACCAGCAGTTTCATATCTCTCACTCCTCTCTCTCTAATCCTGTAACCCTCTGCTGAGATTATCCTATATGATCATAATAGATACAAAATGATTATTCTGACCATTCTTAGTCTTGCTGAGGTTTTAGTATCTCACCTTGGTGCTTACTGTCTACTCATAGCTGGTGTGATGTACTTGTTCTACTCTTTGCACTTCTTGTACTGTAAATTCATAACCTGAACGTAAAAATGCGGGATTGTCAAATCCTTGGTCCAAATTTTGAATCACTTTTGCGAGATGACCTTTTTTTAATTAAAATGACTTTTTTGAGTATTTATTTGAATATTTAAAATACGGAAACTCATAGACACTTTGCAAAGTTCAAGTCAAACTGCATATTTCCAATGGACAAAATGAATTAACTGAAATCAGATTTGAAGCGTTCAAATTCATCAACCATCTTCATTAAGTTTACTATGTTTTTTGAAATTGCAGAATTGTCAAATCCAAGAACCAAATTTCAAATCACTTTTGAATGCCACTAGTAAACTCAGATATTAATTGCGGAAACTGGAATCCAAATTGAATGTACAGTAAGTAACTAGGACAAATCAACCTAAATCAAGAAGCTCCACTCTGAATAAAATTAAATAGAAAATACAATCTTAACAACCATGTTTAGACATGAAATTAAGTGAAATGTAAAATTGTCTAAACTGGAAATGATGCAATATTCTGCACTTTAAATCACTAATATAGCAACCATAAACCTATATAATGATTTATGAGCTACTCTCCTGATGACGCAGAATTTTTTTTGAAAGTTTATTGGCCCCTGGCGTAGCCAAGGGGCCATAAAACTTCTTTTTGAGGAAAAAAGAAGGGGGAAAGATAAACTATCAGTTTACTGCACTATGTATTCATGTACTGCTATTAAGAATACTTGATTACAGTAGATTTCAGAAAATACTAATGATAAAATAGAATTATATATTACAATCTGTTTTTTTCACCATGTTGCCTTTTCCTTGGTGTGTTGATAGTTCATTTGCTGTTGATAAGGTGTTTGCATTTAATTGGATGGTTTCACCTCCAGTTGCCTTGGCAATAGGAAATCAAGCTGCCTCTGCAACCACAGTTGATCTTGGGGAGACAGCTTGATTTTCTATTGCCAAGGCAACTGAAGGTGAAACCATCCAATTAAATGCAAACACCTTATCAACAGCAAATGAACTATCAACACACCAAGGAAAAGGCAACATGGTGAAAAAAACAGATTGTAATATATAATTCTATTTTATCATTAGTATTTTCTGAAATCTACTGTAATCAAGCATCTAAATTTTAGCTGTCCTAAAATGGAATAGAGTGATTTTTGAGAATGCCTATGATTCCTAAAAGAATTATCACAAATACACTCTAGATCCTTTGGCATCCTTTTTGAGACACCCATAAATTATATTTATTTAAAATTCCTTACAATTATCATTTGAAACTTGGTTCTTGGATTTGACAATCCCGCAAATTCAGATTTGTTAAGTTTTCCATGATGTCTATGATTTGTTTGAAATACAGCAAATTTCAGATCATACAATAGAATCCTGCATTTCTGATTCATGTATCCTGCATTTGTTTGCTGAGTTTTGTCTTTTGTTAGTTGAGTTATCTGCTCAAGAGATTTGAAATTTGCCAATTTAAATAAAACAAAAAAGTCAAATTAAATGGTTGATTTTATTAAATATTTTATTTTTCACTCAGCTGAGTTGCCCGCAAAAGTGATTCAAAATTTGAACCAAGGATTTGACAATCCTGCATTTTTACGTTCAGGTTCTGAATTTAAAGTATTGGGCTTTGGTGTTGCAATACTCTGAAGAGTGGACTCTAATCATGGTGCCTTGGTATAGTACCACACCCGGCCACAATGTTTACTGTAGTTTTACACATATTTTATGAAAATTACTAGCATTTTTAAAAATCACACAATTCTATTTTAAAAAAGCTAAAAACCAAATGCATGTAAATTACCAATTTGAACTTATTGAAGTTTTTATTTGGCTAATATAGGCATTGCTCTTATTATATTTAATTTATAATTAAAATTATTAGGTTTTATTTCACAAAAAACAAACAGCAAACTATTTTATTAGTTCAATAAAATTATGTAATAGTATGTCAGGCCTGCCAGTAAAGTAACTTTATTCAATAAAACTCATAAATTTCTGACCTTACTCAGAAGGCTACTCAGAAGTACAATTTCTTTTTTGAAAACATTTAGTTTAGCTTTGATAACTTATTATAATAAAAAATCTGCTAGTTAAAACTTTGCTCAGTAATAAAATGTAAATTAGCCAATTATATCAGACTTAAAAGTAAGAAAATGAAAGTTTTAAAAAAGTTCCTTATCTGAAATCAGCCAGTTTTGCAGATGAACTCTTTTTTGAAGGTAATTAGCCTTGTATGATATGTTAGTTTTCAAAGCTGTGGCGCTAAGCAAAATCAACTCAGATTTAAACAAAAAATAAGTGAGCCCAGATTTATTGTTAATCAATAAAGTAGTTTTAGAAGCTATGACAACAACTAAAAATACCTCAGATTTAAACAAAATGATTTCAGATTTAAGCAAATTTCAGCTATCAGGTTAAAATATACACTCTGTTAACAGGGATTTTTGGTGTTAATGGGCAAAATGAGTTAACCCAGCAACAAATTGCTCACGCACCAAACAAGACTATTCAAAATACAATCCAAAATACATTGATTCACAAACAAAATGATATGAGTTGACCTTTGGTTTACATATGTTTATTATGGAAATTGATGACAAAACACACCCAAGGAAAGTGAATCAAAACTCAATTCAAAAACAAAACACAATAGCAACTCACTATGTAAATAAAACCACTTAAATGTTGTGTGCAATAGACTGTAATCAAGAATGATACCAAGGTATCTAAAATATACTGCACAATCTGAAACACAAATTTTAAAAACATTGTGATGAGTGTTTAAACTTGGCAGTAAATTCTGGAAAAAAGGGTGAAAAATATTTTTGGACATTCTAAAATGGGTGTTGTAAAACCAAAAACAACTAATTAAGAAATAAAAAATCTGTAATTGGGATATTGATGTCACAAGTGACAAACTTCTATTGATCATGCTTAATGGAAAGCCTCAACTACAAGATTTGAACCCTGACACCCCGCAGGCTGCCCACCTGCAGGACCAGCCGCCTGAGCCCGCATATATTTGGGCTCAAACCAGAGCAGGATTTGACTTTGGGAATTCCTCTAAAGCTTGATGAGTCAAAATCACTGACATTGACGCTCCTCACACTGAAGGTTCCTGTTAACTCAACCAATCAGCAGGCAGGCCTAGCCATAGACCCAGAAAGAACTTGGGCCACTACAAAAGGGAAAACAAAGATACCTCTTATAGAACGCGGGCCGCCCAGAGATGACCAATCCCACAATCTGGCAAGGAAATTTAAGTATTCTTGGTTCAAATCAACCAATGAAATAACTCCCGCAATGGATGCCACTAAGGACTGGGAAAACCTGGTAAACAGTAACTCCTGGGCCAAAGAAATTTGTAAAAGTTTTCCCATGACAGATGGGCATACTTATACCCTAAACCGCCATAAAGATGTCCATTACCATTTTTGCAATAAAGTGACATGAACCTTTGGTTCAACCAGGCTATACCATACTTGTTATTAGCTTTACTTCATTTACAGTTGACTTTCTGCAGCTCTGTGCCCCACACCTACTTACCCCAAGAAACCACAGACCAGCTGCCCAACCTTTATTGTCCTCCAGGAGCTCCCTTTGGCCCAGTACATTTCACCAAGTACCCACCCAACCCTGCATATTCAGAGTTCACCCTAGAGGAAATCCTAATCTAAAATCCAGAGGCAAGAACTAAAGAGACTGAAACTGTATACAGGGAAGGCTTCAAGATCACTATTCCTCTCCTGCTATTCTGCAACAAATACAACTACCTGCCTGCGTATTTGGTCCCAATGACTCTGCCTCTCACCCTGCGGCCTGACTGCTCACAAAGAATCTGTTGCTGCTAATGAATCCACTTCCACTCAGATGTTTGGAGTAATTTATATCACTCTTACTGGCTTAATTGATTTGATGATACCACAAGCGGACCTTGGGTCCTCCTGGGCAAATGGTTATCTTATATTGTAAAGTTAGCCCCAATCCTGTGGTGAGCCCTTCCTGCTGGGCCCGCAGGCTGTCTGCCCGCAAGTTCTCAGGAACCCCCCACTGTCTGGATCCCTGACAATTGGGTTGGTAAAACTCTAATTAAATATCCAAATTAATATAAAAGCAAAAACTAAAATTAGGGAGTAATTTAGCCAAAATTTATTCAATACTTTATTAAATTCTCAAAATGGAAGGAGCACAACAACAGAAAAGCAATGCACCTATTGTGCACTGCGGTTGCAGTTGCCCCTGTGGGTCAAAAAACAGAGTTAGTGCAATACAAATGCCTACTCAAGGAGGAGACAGGAGAGGAGAGTTCAATAGTGACGCTGTACTAACAAAGCCAGTTCAAGGAGCATAAGCTGCTAGGGTGCAGAGCATCAACCCTTGGGTCCCCAAGCTGACCTGGAAGCACACCAAGGTGACCACTACCAAAACAGTTAGAAACAAGAAGGTAGAGCTTACTTTTTATGTGTTTGATACTGTGTACCACCAAGAGTTGGTCCTGTCAGCCAAGCTGGAGAAAGTTAAGCCTGTACTTGACACTAGCTATGAGCATTATTTCAGTGATGGCAACCAAGAAGACAACAACAAGCCTGATTTCTATAGAGCCACAGAGGGGCAGTTAGTGCTAAAAAAAGTTGCAGCCTTCTACAACAAGGTGCCTATGCCTTGCAAGCCTGTCACCAATCAGGATCCCAGTTTATCTGAGCCCACTAAGCCTGCCCAGAAGCGCATTCATGACATCAAGCATATCATTCTTCTCAGGCTTATGCGGGAATCTGGCAACTACAAGGCAGCCACTGCTCTTATTGGGGTGAATCTCAAGTACGCCTCCAAAACTTTCAACAAATTCATCAACACTGGCCATGTCCTTGTTGGGAGAAAGCCCTTTGCGTGTCTATCATACTCATCAAGGAGCACAAATGGGCAATCCAACAGTGGATAACCCAGGACTGTAATCTTGAACTGGCAAATATACAGACCATTATCAAGTCTAATTTTGGGTTTGAGGCTTTAATTTTCTTTTACTACCATCTGGTAAAGGGAATGCGCTTTTCCTGGAAAAAGCCTGAGGTTTTTTTATAATAGAAACAGCCCAACTAACATTGAGACTCTTAAAAAATACACTGAGGTGTACACTGCCCTCAAAGCCAAGGGGACAGTTAATTTTTTTATATTGACAAATCAGCATCTGCCTTGTCTATTTGCAATGCATATGGCTATGTTCCCAAAGGCTTAAATAACAAGGTTTCTTGGCATGCTGTAGTCTGTGCCACAGCCTATTCAATGATGGCTCTTCTTGGTCCAAAGAGAATTGAGCTGTATCAAATGATACTAGGATTCCATAATAGCTGGACCTTTCTATAATTTCTCCAATTGGTCCAGGATCACCTGAGGTGCACAAGCCCGGGCTTCATCAACATCATTGTGTTGGACAATGTTGCTCTTCACAAGGTGGCTGATATTTTTGAAGAATTCCCAATGATTGACACCAGCATTGCAGTAGGCATTCAACAATTGACCACATGTCAGGATTGACAATTATTTACCCCTCAAAAACCAGGCCTGAGGGCGGGATTTGAACCCTGAACCTGGATTCCTGCAGGCTGCTGGCCCCATGGACCAAGGGACCGCCCGCCTGCGTTTTCTTGGTACTGAGCCTTTGCAAGCTGAAGCTCCTACTAAGTCCCAAAGCCAGAATACCAGTGCAGGTTCAATTATGATGGTGCCCAAGGAGGAGAGTCTCAAATTGTCTAATGGAGGCAGAGAAAGTTCCTCTGTGAACTTCATGAATCTGAAGTCCTCTTGGTTAACCAATCAAATTTCCCTGCCAAGAGAAATCACGGGCTTTAGACCCGACCTCGTGACCACAGCCAAAAATCAAGAAAATCAAGTGACCAATTCAGACAGTATGACCAATAAGAGAACACCCAGCTGAGGTGCCATCTTGTTGCTCCCACACCCGGGCCTCCTGGTCACCTGTCCGCATTTTCCCCAATATTTTGACAAAACTCTTATGGGAAATACTAAGTTTGAAGGCAGGATGCTATATATGCCTATAGATTCTGCGCTCAAACCTTATTGCCATTTTTGAATAAAGGTTATTTTATTTTGGCTCACACAGCTATTGCCTTATTTTGTATTTGCTATCTACCAATTCCGTATGAGATCTTCTGGTCCTCCTGCCCCACTGCCTGCAGTTTTCTGTCCTCCAGGTGTATCCTTTGGCCCCTTCCATTTCACTGACTACTCTTTGAAACCCAAATACAAGGACTATACCCTGGAAAAGATACTCAAACTCAATCCTTTGGCTTGCATACAATCTGCAGTTAGATACAACCATCAAGGCCTGTGGATATTCTTAAAACCCAAGTTGTTCAGAGAGAAATTCAACTATCTCTCTGGTTAAAACCTTCCCATGGAGCAGCCTGTGACCCTTAAACCTATGCCTGCTTCCTCACCTGGCCTTTCAACCGACCACACTGGTAAGCTGTTTGGGATTGTGTACATCACCCTCACAGGGGTAATTGGCACTATAATTCCGGTTGCCGGCCTGTGGTCCTGGGTGGTGAAGTCTTTTTCCTATCTTTTTAAGTTAGCTCCTCTCTTGTGGTGGGCTTTGCCCGCAAAAAACCCAGCCCAAGCTATCCCTGAAAACAATGGGCTGGCCGCCCAAGACTGGATCCCTGACACCACAGCAAATTTGCGCCTTCTCTTCCTCCCTGCTTATTTACCCTTCCTAAATCCCATCAAAGAAGGTTTTGGGTGGCTCAAGCAAGTTGTCAAGCAAGGGACCCCAACTGGGACCAAGTACCTCTTTGATTTGCTGCATGCTGGGATCCACACCCTCCCAGCTGAGACTATGGCCAAATTTTATGGCCACACTGATTTGTTCATCCCTGCATGCCTTGCCAAACAGCCAATTAATTAAAGGCTTAGTGTGTCCAATTTTTTTATATTCTCTAATTTACTATTTAAGATTTATTAATTATTCTTTTATATTTAGAAGCTTCCAAGCCCACAATCACATTCAGCAAGATCATAAATGAAGGTTTGTAATTTATTTATTTTATATTAATTATTTTATTATGGTGTCTGAGGCTATCCCAAAAACTTGATACTGGATAACAAAAATATATTTATATCACTCTTATCAAATAAATATAAAATAGAATTGGAAAAAATTAAATGTAAAATGTACAAATTAGAAGTATATTTTATATACATATATTAGTATGCTTCTAAGAAATACTTCTCTGGGATTTATTTTGCAAAACTGGCTTGCTAAAATAAGAATTAGAAAAATTATTTATAATATAAATAATCTAAAGTGTAAATATATTTATTAGAAAAGAGTATTTTAAGGGCGCCTGTAATAAGTTCTTTGGTATGTACCCACCCAGCAATGAAGGTGGCGCACAACCTCCACCGCCACACCGTAGACAGTGGATACATCCTGATTGAAGTATTCTTGGCAATTTGTAAAAGGCATTAGGGTCAGGTCAGAATGCAGGAGCAGCTTTTCTGGCAATACTGCTGACCTGTAAATCACAGCCAGGACCAGGGTGTCCTGGATCACATGGTCAACCAAGTTGTAGCCCAGAGGGACCTTCTTCCCATCCAGGGATAACCTGGCCTTGTCAATTCCAAGAAGAATCTTGTCCAGGTCCTCTACAGACGCGCCATCCCAAAGTAAAACTGGAACCCCAGGTAAACAACCAGATGAAGCCTTTGCCCAGAAAAGGCTTCTGTAAACTCAACCAGCTTATTGTATAATGTGCTAATCTTTTTTCATGCTTTATCTTTGAGAATATCAGCTCCATGTCTGCAGAGACCCCCATCTTTTTAGCGCTCCAGGCCAGCCTGAAGTCTGCCAGGAGGATTTTAGTGTTCTTTACGGCTTTTGCGTCTGCAACAGCCAATTTTGACACATCACACCCAAAGTTTTCAAATAGGTAAGAGAGTGTATGCTCCAAGGGGAAGCAGAAGCACACAGCTGCATGGGCTTGGTTTATCTCTGGTATGTTCTTAAATGAGAGCATCTCCAGGACGTCCCAAACAAGCTCAATGGACTTTACACAGTAAACTCCACTGAGGGATACCAGGTCTAGGCGGACCAGTTGGGCATTCTTGTAGGCAGTAACTGCCCACTCAGATGCCCCCTTGACATGCATAAGCTCAGCCAATGCCTCCTGCAACATCAAAAAGGCCCTGTGGATCTGTTCCTCTAGCTCCTGCAAGAAGGGGATAGAAACAGCTGCTTTGCTATGTGTGTCATGAATGCTGCCATTCACCATATTTTGATTTTGCCTTCAGTGAGTTATTTTGAGGACAAATATCTATATTTTGCTTTTGCCCCTCAAAATGAGTCTGTATCCAAACTGGAATACAATTGTTTGGTTTCCTGATTCTGCACAACTCACTCACCCCACTCATGCTTGTGGCAAGTGATCCTACCATCCATGTACTGTTTTGTGGTAAAGCTACACAGTATATATTCCCAATTTTTATACCCAAAAAAATTTAAGTTTTATTCACATTTTGTCTTTGTGTCTTCCAGTACTTTGGCTCATCTCTCTAGCCACAACTAGTAGAGATTTTTTTTTCCAGGGCCACAAGGTAATCACATAGCCTTCCCTGCCATCTAACTGAGACTTAGTACAAATCCAATCATAAGGTTATTTCCCCTTGTGTGTCTGTGCCGCGCCTCAGAACACAACAAAAATGGTGCTCACTACAGTGGCTGTAAGCCCCTTGGTTATCCCTTTTGCAACTACACTTTCAGGTCCTTTGCCTCCTCCCATACAAGAGCCAACTTCATCTGAAACCACCATTTCTCCTATTGAGGAAGACATCATAGACCCACCTATTGTCTCTACTGTGCTGAACCTTGGAAATGATCCCCGCCTAGTTTCTTACCCCATGAGTGCCCCTGCCTTAGAACAAGTCATGGCAGTAGCACTTGGTATAGCCCATGAAGGAGCCATCCCTTGCCTCCAGTTATAGTTCAGTTGAACAGAATAATACAAGTTGATTGTGGCTCTGCAATTTCCTCAACATCTCCTCTCAGTGGCTGGTTCTGCTGATCATCTACTGTCATCCTTTGTACAACATGCCTTAGCCCACTATCAAATGGTGTTAGGGCTCCAAGTTCAGGAGATTTATTCTCTACAAGCAGCTGTTACTCATCACTGGGATCAGTTTGCGGCCTACCAACAGTGGGTCCACTCCCTGTTTTCCTTGGTATCAGACAATCAGTGTAACTCTGTCACCTCCCAGACTTGTTTAGCTAATCCCATTGAACAAATGTGCCAGTACATTCCTGAATATGTCAGAGAGTGTCTACATGAGTTTCACCAGTTAGAACAGCCCTGGCAAACTCAAGTAGACTCCACCTTGAATGCCTACCTCACCAATTTCAAAGGACTTGTACAAAAACTTAATGTGTTCAGCACTTATTCCTTTGAGCAACTTCAACAAGTAGTGGAACTTGCTGCTAAAGGCCTTTGTGAGATCAGTGAAGAATTCATCAAGAAAAGGTTATCACTGCCACCGCTATTATCAAGCCTAGACTCAAGTGAATGAATTATCTATGCCCAAGCCAGTTGCTCTGATTTCTCCCCATCTGACAATTTGGTGGATAGAGAGCAAAGACTATGAGATGCCATTTGAGAGCTGCAAGCATCTACCTGCAGTCAAGGTTGCCCTACTGAAGCACCTCAGCCTGATTCTCAGGTTCTTGCTTTGACAACTCAAGTTGCTGAGCTACAGCAAGAAGTTGCTGCCTTACGCAAAATGGTGGCAACTGCTTCTAGTCCAGTTGGAGTTATCAATGAAGATGGCTGTTGCCCTGGCCTGTCAGGAGCCTCACAAACCAATGTGCTAGAGAGTTGATTGCTCTAGCTAAAGAGGTGGACTATTTGAAATAAGACCACTCCAAACTCAACAGGGACATGCAAGAAATGAGTGAATTGATCAACCCAGTAAATGACAGGTTTGCCCCTTGCCTCTCAGTGGGGCCTTTCCTTACCTCTCAGCTGGCTGAGCTTTCCACAGTAGTAACAACACAGGGACAATTCCTAGACATTACTGAGCAACAGACCACTTTAGCTAATAATACAGGTGCCCGCTCTGCTGAGACCTTGACTACTCTTGAAGAGAGTGTTTGTAAACTGTGGGCCAGACAGCCTCCCTTCAAATCTGAAGCAGAATTCTCCCTGCACATAAATGTATTCAATAGCAATAATGGTGGTCCAACTACCAAAGCATATTTCAAGCCTACCTTTAAGCAAGTCTTCAATCCCAAAACATCAACCATTGCAGCTTTCCTAACTATATATGAAAAGGCCATGAGAAGAGTCTCTGATGAGGTTAAAAAGGAACACATTCTAACCTGTCTTCACCTGACCTGCCAAGAGGCGGTAGTGCCAGAGCTACCCATCATTGAGAATTGGGAAGATATGAAGCAGCTTCTGATTGATCAGTTTGGTGGCAACCTTATTTTTGAAGTGAAGAAGGACACCTTTATGCACATTGCTTTCAAACCTAAGGAGACTCTAGCTGAATTTGCAGATAGATTCTACATGAAAAGACAGCAACTGATAACAGGCAGACAATTGATGGCTCATGAAGCTTACATGGCTTGCGCTCAAGCCCTCAAGGTTAATCAGCTTTTGTATCTCCACTTTAAGGCTCATAAGGCCATGCTTTCCTCTATGAAGAGCATAAAGATGCTGTTGCAGGATATGCAACTTACCCATTCTGGAGCGGTTGTGTGGGAGAATTGTGCCGCCTCTAATTCTGGTTTGTCTTCCCATGGCCCATACATCCTTACTATGAACTCACAAAATCCTCCTAGACGTCAAGGTTGCCACAACTGTGGCCAGATAGGTCACCATTACCGAGTCTGCACCAATCCTTGGGTTGAAGGAGCTGATTCCAAGGAGCAGGTGGGAAAAGAATAGTCAACCTAGAGGCAGAGACGCTCTTGGTTGACAATTCTTCCCAGTCTCCTTCAATACCTCCTCCATAGCCAACTCCAAGCCTTCTGACACTGAGGTCCTCCCATTCTTCTGTTGTTCCACAATATCTCTGACAACTCTGACTTGGACAATTTTATGTTGATGATTGTGGTGAAACTCATCACAGCCGGTTGCCCTTGACCTGATTGTTATTGAGTACTTCCTGATCTAAAGAGATCTTGATTGCCTTCCCAATAAGGTTGTCATTCTGGATGCTTAAGGTGTTGACTAGCTTCCATATTGCCTTATGATACTAACTAGCTTCCAGATTATTCATAGGCACTGACTTGGTTCTGGATTGGGAGTTACACCAACTTGGTGTTAAACCAATCAACCAACTAGTTCACCAACTGTGGTTAGGGATCAACTTCCAACAATCTTAAACCTTTGATAACCACTTCATGCTACTGGGGCTGTTCACACCTTTCCCTGATTGCTGTGTTGATCTCCAGTTGTTCACATTCATTTTCTCCTTCCTCAAACCCCATGCAATGACCAACTTACCTTGATTTATCAAGTAAGTTATAGTATATAAACCCCTCTCTTCTCTTAATAAAGATATACATTTTACCCCCTTTAAATTAGCCACAACATTGAATATTTCCTTGAGTGTATAATCTGAGGATCACAAAGGCTAGTCTCCTCCCATCAACTACACTGCCAACTAGCTTGACTAGAAGTCACTTGTTGAGGATTTGCTTTAGAGTAGCCGCTGTTGCCACTACTCCAAACCCTTTGTTGTTCTCTAGGTCTGACCACTTTTGTACTGTCAACTACTTGTCTGGTATCTGACTAGTACAGTACCAAGTTTACCAACTGACCCTTAGATCATCCCCCAATCTCACTATCTAGTTCTAGTTTGTTGAACAACTGACAGACTATCCCCAATTATTGTAGTAAGAGTACCACATCTTAGTGCTCACTACAGGGGCTTTTAGCCAATTCTTTTCCAATCTCTTATTGACGCCTACAAAGCCTCTGACAAGGGAAAAACCTACCCAACATGGTTGAAACAAGATCTTCTGGAGTACCTCTTCTACCTTTAAATGACAATATCTAATGCGTTGTTTGTCCTAATAGAACAGTTTCTCCAGTCACCACTACATCAGCACCATCCCAAACAAGCGCCGTTAACCTGGGATCAGTTGGCAGTATTCACCCCCAAAGGGGAACCAGTTGTTGACTGGAAGAACCACCTCCTGACCCTTGACTGCTACTGCCAACAATCCCACCAGACCAACTCAGTCCCCCCTTGGGAATTATACCACAAACAATTGGGCCAACTGACAGGCCACCACCCCAAGCAGGGTACTAAATAACCCTAATAATTGCCCAGTTCCAGTAGAGCAACTTAGCTCTATGGAGATTCCAATGGTACAACTGACCCCAATTCCTCCCCTGAGACTCCAGGAACCCCCTAGCCAACCAGTGAGACAGTCAGTTCCAACTTTTGAGGCCTTCAACTCCTCTGCCTCTGGAGTCAGTCAGACTATTGATTGTTGGCCCTCTGCACCCATATATCCTATCTCTAATAGTCCTAGTCTCCAGTTGTTCCTGATTGCTCCTTCTATCAGACCTGCCAATACCAATCCATATCTCCCTCAAGATAATTCAGCAGAGATCACTAACACTGAGAGAGATCTGAAAGAGATTGAGCAAATGATTGAACACAATAATGGAGCCCTCCCTCAATCAACAGTTGACAGCTTGGATAGACTGACCACCTACACAATTAGGGTTGATCATCCAAAACTCATGGACACATTAAATTGGCTTAACCAAGTTAATGTCAGCCTCCAAGAGCTAAATAACAGACACAAAGACTCCAACAGTTGGCTGCTATAAGCTTTGAACGCCAGGGTGATTGGAACAATATCACCAATCAGCAACTAGAAGAGTCCAACACTTGTGCCAGAGCAACTGCTGTCCACTTAGAAGGGATAACTCAGGAGTTAAACACCTTTGTGGACACCCAGTTTATTCCTCTTTACAACTCACTATTGCTTTAGCTGCCAACTTGGAGTTGTCTGCAGTTCACCTTGAAGCCCAAGGAACGGTCCTTACCAACCATCACCAAAATATCCAAGAACTAATGGAGCAAATGACCCAACTGTCTTGGGTGACTTCTGAACAAAGTAATGTCCAGCAACAGCAGAATACTACAATCACCCATGTGGATGCTGAGGTCACAAGATAATTCAATGAAAATCCCACCCAGATTGAAGAGGTTCAACACCAATGTACTGAGGACTTGGTCACCACTACTGCTGCAGTAGTGGAACAACTCTCTACCTGTAATCAGGGAGTACAACTTTCTCATACTGCCAACCAGGATTTAGAGGAACAAAGTGGGTGGCTTTACAGCCCATTTGGCTGACACAACTTGTCTCAATAATCAAGGACAAGTAGTAAAGGAATTAAGAGCAGCCACAACTACTCTTGAGGAACGCTTTGAACGACTTGCCAGTGGGGATCCAACAACCCACAACCCCACCATAATTGGTAATATCCTCAATAACAGTTGAGCCAACCCTGCCTGTCCTCCCCAGTACACACCTCCTGACATAGCCACTGGAGCAAATGCTATGCCAATTGGGAGTGCAACCTCCAGAAGCTGCCGCGGTTACCAGAGAAGCCCCAAGAACTACTGACGCCAGTTCCGCTGTAGATAACACCAGCCTGACTACTCTGATAGTAGTAGTTCTAGTTCCAACTCTGGTTCTGAGGATGAGTCTACAATATCATCCTCTACCTATCAGCAAGGAGTGCACCACGGTTCTAGTTCAGGAAGAAACAAGACAAACAGTTTCTTCAAAACAAAATTCTCAATTAATAGTCACATTAATATTCATATGTGGCTAGACACCTTTGAGAAGGCCAATGAAGGACTAGGATCTCAGGAGATGGGTTTAGTCTGCATCTGCATGCTAGATGGAGCAGTGCTAGCCAACATCTCTCAGCACCTTCCTAGAAACTACAAATACAAGGTTGTGAGAAAAGCTGTCCTTAAAGTCTTTGACTCAGAAGCAAAGGATAAAATCAACAGAGATAACTTCCTGGTTCTAAAAATTAAGAACTTCAAAAATTTCCCTCGTGAATTCTGATTCATGGTATGTTGTCTTCAGATGAAGAACCTCATCAGCCCCAACAACTGTTGCTGTGCTCTTTGACATGCCTTGTTGCCATACAAGGATCTCTGGCTTGAGTTCTCTGGTCAGATAAAGGGCCTTCATGACATCACCTCAATTGTAGAGCAAGTCTTTACACTAGGACAACTTAAAACCCAGCTAGATTGTCTCAAGCATAACAACTGACGGGTCTACGTCACACCAGAACCAACCCCAACTCCTGTCTACCAACATTTGTCTTCATATCTGAGTAACTTCAATGCTCAGCTGACTCCATACCATATGCAACCTGACTACACAGGCTGCAGAATTTGCAAGGAAAAGACACATATGCAAAAGGATTGTCCCAACTTTGCTGTGTACAAAAAAGTACAGGTGTGACGGATCCAGGAAATTCATGCTTGCTTCTTCATTATCCTGGTCTGACTCTTTTACAGGTTGACGGGGAATCCTTTATGTAAGCTTTGATGAGCTTGGATTACAGGCAAGCAATCTTGGCGTTAAACTTGTTGCCATCTGGTGATCACTTCCACATTTTTTGCTTCCTATAGTCTTAGCTGCAGACCATCTCTTTTATTCCATGATAGTCTTCTTTTAGTTAAAAGCCAAAAACATAAAACATAAAAAGATTGAGGGGAAAGCAACCATTGTCACAAATAAGCATCATCTTTTATTAATTATTATCATGTTTCCATTATATACCAATTGGGGTACATTCAGCTGAAAACCCCTCCAGTTCCAGAATCACACCTGGATTTTTATCACATGGTTTATGACATAACGGCGTCATCCAATCCAGATCTTTACCAAAAAGATCTTCACACTCTTAACCTATAAGAATGTGCCCTAATACATTCCAGAATCACCTGATTCCTTCTGTGGAAATGTATTGTTTTGGCTTGAAGCATTCCAGACTTCTGGCGCCAAAACCCTATGAAATATACATATTCCTGATCCAAGCTATTCTTGTTCCAACTGGGAACCAGCTGATCAATCCTGAATGTATAGACACCATTGTCTACACTTAGTTATTTTTGCATTTAATGGTTTTTCCCCTTAAAAAACCCATTAAAATGCTTCAAAACTTGAACCAGGCACCACTGCGGCGCCCCAGCGCCTGAAACATTCACTGGGCGGCGCTTTGCAAATCAATTAGGCAGCGCTTCTAACCTAATGAATTTGCCAAAACAGCGCTTTTAACCCAAGTTTGGGGGTTTACTTATGGTTAACCTTAACCAAACTTCTTGAAACAGTCAAGGCAATTAAACTTATAATTAAATCAAATTAATTATATTCCCAGTAAAAATTAATTAACTTTCCCAGTTAATTAAACGGTTTGAAGACACAAAGTCTTTACTTGACACAGTCAAGTCCATTTTGGCCCTATGATTAAATACTCATCAATCATATTCCAGGGTACCAATTAATTAACTTTCCCAGTTAATAAATTGTGTTTGAGACACCTAGCCTTATAATCTGAATTGTTCAGATTATTTGTTTCTGCCCTCAATTAGTACAGCCTAATTGATTCCTGGGTAATCCATTACTACGCTGGAAAATCTCTCCAATGCCAATCCTATTGTTTTGAATTTCAACCTATGAAATTCATCACAAATTAACCTCTTGGTGAAACCACAGCCCAATGCAACTGAAGTACAGTCATACCAGGAAATGTTTAGAAGTAGAACTCAGGGTTGACCTGGAGTTCACGTAGTTTCTACTGAGGACACAGTCCACATAGAAGACTACTTCTCTTCTGACAAAGAGTAAAAAAAATAGGTGATGGACCCAGGGAGTCCCCGTCACCTCTACCTAAACCTCCCCCCAACAACCTAGCTGGTATCTTTGCTGTGTTATCAAACCCAACCAGTAAAAAATCAGCACAAGCTCAACAACTGGAGAAGAGACACACCTTAATGGAATCTCTCAACTCTAGTATCACCAATCCAACCTTCCGTCCCTATCTGTCCCAGCCTGTACCTGACCTGCCCTTGACTGACTCCAATAGTGTTTGAAAAGATGTCACCCCTTACACTGACAATTCCTTTGTCAATGTATTCTTGCCCATCCCAATGAAGACTTTTCTGAAAGCTCTACCTATGTTTAAGGATTGCTTGGATGCTCTGCAAGAGCATCTAAAAAATGACCCTATATATAATATCACTAATAATACCATCAATCCATCCAAAACATGTACATGGGTTCAACTTAAAGTCTTTGACACTCTTATCTGCACTGTTGTCAACACAGGAGGACTGACAATAATAGTATCCTCCTGACTGGTATAAAAGCTTCAATTCAAACCAGATTTGACTTACAACAAAAGTTTTTCCACCGCCAGGGATCAACAAACTATTGCAGCAGGTGCCTACAGTAGTATCCTGCTGATATTTGGTGAGCTATTCCTAACAAAAAGTGCTGTTGTGCTACAATTAACCAGCTATGACATGCTAATAGGTATTGGCCTGTTACAATGATACAACACTATAATAGCTATGGGTGCTGGAACAATAAACCTTATAGGATATTCTATTCCTTTATTATTTAACAACAATCAAACATTGTACATGGTTTCCCAAGGGAAAACTGACTGACACCATACTCTAATCAAGTATCCACATGGTGTTATGGGAATTCCCTATCATCTTGCTAACCCACATACCAAGACTCTTCAATCTCATACTAACTCAGCTACGGGCATCAAATTAAAAGCTAACCATTCTATGGTAATAGAGTCTTTCACGAAAGTAGTCATTAGCACAGGTATACTGTTTGACGTCTCTTCAGGGATGTCCCTCAATGTGTTTAGCCTTCCTCACCCTTTGCTGGTCAAATCAATTGCAGCCCCAGGATTTTGTGATGAAGCTGACCATTCAGAACTTAAGGTACTATAGACCAACCTTTCATCAAAGAAGATTGTTGTCCAGAGATATCAACCAATTGCATACGTTAGGATCAAGCCAACCACAGACATTGATTCTGTCTACTACGTAGCAAACCTATTGGAATTAGGGATTTCAAAGATGCCTCCAACTCATGCTCACTCAGTACTAGCAGTCATTCCATGCAAAGATATGTCTGGTCTTTCTGAGAGGGAGATGTCCAAGTTTGAAAAACTTT
Organism: Entomophthora muscae; assembly: GCA_014839935.2. Lineage (NCBI taxonomy): Eukaryota > Fungi > Entomophthoromycota > Entomophthoromycetes > Entomophthorales > Entomophthoraceae > Entomophthora > Entomophthora muscae. The sequence goes on along the minus strand of QTSX02000735.1, from coordinate 19,975 downwards.
TAGATAAGTTAAAAGACATCTTTGCCACATCCAATTTCAACTTAGGTTGTGCAAAAGGAGTCAAACACAAAATCAATGTTGGTGATTCAGCTCCTATCTACCAAAGATCATATTGCCAATCACCTAAGGACAACACAGTAATTGGTGTAGAGGTTTAACAGCTATTAAGTGCTGGTCTCCTGAAACCTTCAAGTAGTCCTTGGGCTTCCCCTCTTTTTCTAGTTAAGAAGAAAGATGGCACAAACCAAGTTGTCATTGATTACCAACAGCTAAACCAGATCACTAAGCAAGACAAGTACCCATTGCCACACATTAACAAAACAATATATCAACTAGGTGGTGCACGTTACTTTTCAGCAATGGATTTGGTCTCTGGTTATTGGCAAGTACCAATGTCTGAAGAAGACCAAGAGAAATGTGCACTAATCACAGTAGCAGGGTTATACCAACCAACTAGAATGCCTCAGGGACTAGCAAACACACCAGCTACTTTCCAACAACTTATGGATAGCACATTTGCCAACCTTAAACTAAGTTGTGTTCTCATCTACTTGGACAACATAAATGTTTTCTCCAAGACAGTTGAAAAACATCTTAGCCACTTAAAGGAAGTAATCATAAAGCTTCAGAAGAAAGGGTTGAAAATCAAACCAACTAAGTGCTCTTTCTTTAAGACTCATTTGGAATTTTTGGGTCATGTCATCTCTAGTGAAGGAATCAGACCCATTCTAGTCAAAACGTTGACCATAGATCTGATGCCTTCCCCCATCAACATGAAAGGAGTACAAGTAATCCTAGGCATGGCAGGATAATATTGCCAATTAATACCCAACTTTGCCAAAATAGCTCAACTACTCTTCCATCTGCTAAAGACTTCCACCAACTTCAATTGGACCAAAGAGTGAAAAGAAGCATTTCAATCCTTGAAAGACATTCTGACAACTAACCCCCTACTAGCGTACCCTGATTATTCCAAGCCCTTTGCTCTGCACACCAACACTTCAAATTTTGCTATTGGTGCAGTGCTATCACAAACTAACAACAAAGACAAAGAACATCCAGTTGCTTATTTCTCAAGAACTCTCAACAAGCATGAACAAAACTACAGTACTACTGAACATGAATGCCTAGCAGTTCTTTATGCTATCAAAGAGTCTCATCCATATGTTCATGGAACACACTTTACAGTAGTCACCAACCATTTGAGCTTAGTATGGTTAAGAAAAATGAAGGATCCAGAAGGCAGACTAGCAAGATGGGCTTCCAAGTTACAAAACTTTGACTTCAACATTATCCACCAACCAGGAATCAAACATGAAAATGCCGACACCCTATCCAGACTACCAATTTTTGCCGCTTTAGGAGAGGACCTAGATAGTCTTTATGAGTTGATCAGCCAACCCAACAAATGAAGTTCTTTAGACAACAAAGTTAAAATAATGCTCCAACAACTGAGTCAAAATACATTCACAAAAGAGGGTAAACTTTTTAAGAATTATAAGGGCACCATCCTTCCCTATATTTATCCCTCCAACCAACTTTTCTGCCTTGATGAATTTCACCAACAATTAGGCCACACAGGAATAAAGCAAATGATGAAAACAATGTCAGAATATGTCTATTAGGAAAATATGACAATTGACATTACAGAATACGTCAACAAATGCCTCCAGTGTGCCACGTTTAGAGAAAAACCCAGCCAACACTCTTATTGATTTGTTCTGCCTGGATACGCTTTCCAAACAGTGTTAATTGAAGCTGTTGGACCACTCCCCAGTGCTGGCCCCATAAAATTAAAGTACATCATAGTTGCAATAGATCACTTAATGTTACAAAAGTAAAAATTTTGAGGCCCTGGACGGGAATCAAACTTGCTCTTAGCCACCAGGCGGGGCTATTGGGTGGGGGAGATTTGCCTGCGCCTGGATTTTTGCTTTTAAAAGCAAATTCAGGTGTGGGAACCATTCCTGCCCTGGTGGTAGCTGAGGGGCTCATTATGGGCTTCAAAAGCTACGCCCAAGCCTTGGTGAGTTTGACTGGGCCTGTGAAGGCTATTTTTAGCTGCCCAGTAAACCCAGTTTAAGCCCACCCTCCATTAAGTAATTTGGGGTCCCCAATTGGGGACCCCTTTTTTAATTAAGTTCCTTGGCCTCAAGAAAGCCTGTCAATACAGTCCAAAAAAGATGATCAAATTGGGAAAAGCCCCATAACCCCAGAAGCTAAACCTGCTAGAACTAATGGCCAGCTAGGCCAGATGGACCATCAAAAAGCCAAACTACTTTCATGAAAACCCCAAAAATGACCATGAAGCAGCCACCCAAACAGCAGAGCCTGAGATGCCAAGCCTTGCCACAAAGATAGCACCAGAAGAATGCCCAGAGGCACTTTCATGTGAGTAAGTATATAAATCAGAAGCACCTGAAAAAGTTCTATATTGTCATCCTTACCAAATAAAAAGTTGTTATGAACCTTTGGTTCACCAATATGCTTCCATACCTATTTTTGATACTCTTCTATCTGCATACACCCAAGCGTCAGTACCCATCCACTGGGATAGATAGCCAGACTCCAGTTGACAAAACCAAAGTCTTTGACTACTACCATCCACCCAACATTCCATTTGGCCCTGTGCATTTCACTGAGTATCCTAAGTCCTGATCACAAACCCTGGACCTTGGAAGACTTGCAGTGGTACACCTGCCCAAACACACCCAAGGAACCCTACCAAATTTTCTATGATGGCAAAGAAATCACCATCTACCCTTTGATCTTCAATGGGAAGTACAATAATCCTGCTGCCTACCTGGTCCCCATGGAACCGCCCCAAAACCCAAATCAACTATCTCAACCCCACCCACCTCTGATGCCACTGGCCAGAGTAGTCAATTCCTGGGAGTGCTTTACCTGGCGCTCACAGGATTGATTGACTCTGCCTTGCCAGCAGCTGGGCCTTGGGCTGTGGCTGGGAAGTCCCTTTCCTACCTGGTAAAGTTAGGTCCCATCATCTGGTGGGCCATGCCAGTACCTGATTTTCCCTACCTCACCTACTGGAGCCCCACAGTACTCTTGGCACCCTGACACTTAACCAAGTGGGTTGAGGTCTGACCTGTTGGCTCTGCCAACTCTCTACAAACTGCTAAGTTTGTACTTCAAGAGATCATCACACAACATGGTTGTCCTGCTACAATTTTAACCAACAATGGAACCAACTTTGTCAAGGCTATCTTACCACAACTACATGACTTAATGGGAATCCAGAGTACTTCTTCACCACCCTACTGACCTGAGACAAATGGAGCCATTGAAAGAGTCAATGGAACTCTAGTTAGAATACTAAAGAAATAAGCACATGATTGGCCTTCCTCAATGGACATACACCTAGGTACAGCTGTCATGGCTTACCAATTCACTGTACATTCCAGAACTGGTGTAAGCCCATTCAAGATGATATATGCCCAACAACCTGGACTCCTTATGCACTTGGTACCCCTGAATGCCAACTGTAATGAATCTACTTATTTCCAACAACTGAATACCTTGAGCAAGCAGATAACGCAAACTCAGTCTCAAACCTTCAACAGTTTAAAGGAACATTAAGTTAAAAGTTACTCACAAGACCAAGTGAATGTACCAGCCCTCCCAACGTTTCAAGTTGGTGCCTAAGTTCTTATGTACCAACAACAACTTCATGAACCACGGAACAAGCTTGATAGCTTATGGACTGACCCACATGAAGTCATTGCCAAAGTAGGCTACAATATCTACAATCTTAAGGATTTATCTTCTGGACAACTTATAACTGTGCCCATGCTAAATTCCTGAAAGAATGTACAGCCAACTCTTCAAGACTGACTGGACTTCTAGCTAAGGCTTAGGGTTTGCCATTCCCTTACCCAGTTTTTATTACCTCTATTTCTATTTCTATTTCATATCATACCCCTAAATCTATTGTAAGAATGAACCTCAAAGATAAACATAAAAAATTGAAAAAAGAGAAGAGCTTTGTTGCTATCTTGCTTATTTGAGGGAAACAACAAATGCAAGTGAATAGAGCACCTCCCAAAGATGGTGCATGACTGACACAGCCTTGCCAACAACATCAGCCTCCAAGGGACTACTGGAGCCAACCTTACGGAAGTTTAAAAAACAGGAAACTCAACTTGGTCTAATTGTGCCACGCCAAAATTGGAACCAAAGAGTCCAAATACCAGAAGACCAAGACTGGCCATAAAGTCTTATTGAGGGCTATTGGCTAACCAGTTGTCCAAGAACTCAGCAAGTTGCTCTTTGGTTATATCAGGAACCTCCTTGGCTGACAAGTTATTTTCATGGGTTACTTTGAACAGTATCTCCAAGGTGAGGAGGTACAAAAAGCCCATTGACTGGCTGTAAGAGAAGTTACTTTCCTGAGACAAGGTAATAAAGAATAACTCCCAGTATTCAGCAGGACAACACTTCCCTACCCTGTTCTGAAGAGAGATTGCCTGTGGAGCCATATGATACTCACCAGGAAAGGCCCAACTAAGAGCCACAGGACAACAAATTGCCAAGATTTTCTCTTGCTTCCCCCAACTAATCTCTGACTTGGTTGCTTCCTGAAGAAATTGATCTAGTTCCACCTCATGCAACTGTTGCATGACTGACAAGGCAGTGTTCTCCATACAACGTAAAAGAGAAATTAGTGTCTTACCATCAGGAAATTCAACCTTAAAGGCATCAGAAAGTTCCTTCCAGGATGATCCTAGCCACAGAATGTTACTGTCAAAATCCATGGGTACTGCATATACCATGTTGGTGTCCTAAGAAGGGTTAGTAGCACATTAATTCTTGTCATTAACTCAGGTATTGGTTTTATTGTGCTTGGGTTCAGTGCCTTGGTACGCTTCTATGCTGTTTTTCCATTGATCAACTTCTTGAATGCCAAAACTTCTTTCTGGACATTCTTGATTGTATCCTCAGTAGAGTCCTGTCAATCAGCAGGCTTTTCCTTCTCCTTCTTAGTGACAGGTGCTACTGGTTTATGCAACAAGATCCAAGGCTTCTTTCTGGTCTGTTCTGAGGTCTTTTGTTGCTCTTTGATGTTGATTGCCTTTTGGTAATTGCTTGAGGTACTCACTGAGCGTGTCCATTGGCTTCCACTAGCAATGGAAGTAATCTACTGTCAGAAGTGCTCCAACTCTTCCATATCTTTGGCATAATTGTTCAGCATACAGGATACCTCAATCAGACCCTTGGTGATTGCTTTGTTTTCTTCTTCCATAGCCAATTGTTTGGCAACTAGATCCGCAACAAGTTTCTTAATGTCTTTTATCTTACTAATTAGCTCTATGAATTTTTAAATTTATAGTCTATTCATGTGGAGGGGATGTGTGGTGAAACTCATCACAGTTGGTTGCTCTAACCTGATTGTTGTTGAGTACTTCCTGATCTAAAGAGATCTTGATTGCCTTCCCAATAAGGTTGTCATTCTGGATGCTTAAGGTGTTGACTAGATTCCAGATTGCCTTATGATACTAACTAGCTTCCAGATTATTCATAGGCACTGACTTGGTTCTGGATTGGGAGTTACACCAACTTGGTGTTAAACCAATCAACCAACTAGTTCACCAACTGTGGTTAGGGATCAACTTCCAACAATCTTAAACCTTTGATAACCACCTCATGCTACTGGGGCTGTTCACACCTTTCCCTGATTGCTGTGTTGATCTCCAGTTGTTCACATTCATTTTCTCCTTCCTCAAACCCCATGCAATGACCAACTTACCTTGATTTATCAAGTAAGTTATAGTATATAAACCCCTCTCTTCTCTTAATAAAGATATACATTTTACCCCCTTTAAATTAGCCACAACATTGAATATTTCCTTGAGTGTATAATCTGAGGATCACAAAGGCTAGTCTCCTCCCATCAACTACACTGCCAACTAGCTTGACTAGAAGTCACTTGTTGAGGATTTGCTTTAGAGTAGCCGCTGTTGCCACTACTCCAAACCCTTTGTTGTTCTCTAGGTCTGACCACTTTTGTACTGTCAACTACTTGTCTGGTATCTGACTAGTACAGTACCAAGTTTACCAACTGACCCTTAGATCATCCCCCAATCTCACTATCTAGTTCTAGTTTGTTGAACAACTGACAGACTATCCCCAATTACTGTAGTAAGAGTACCACAATGACCTAACACTTATGGGTATTCAGTCCTTGCTGTCCCCATAACTGTTGCAATCCCCTATAAGTTACGCTCTGGGAAAACTACAACTACTGCCAAGCCTTTTTCTGAGGCCAAAGAGGTTGTCTCTTGTCCATACATCACTCAAGCTAAGAGGTCTCCTGTGCTAGTAGAGTCATCTAAAGAAGCCGCTGAAACCACCAACGCTGTATTCAAGAATGTTTAAGTTTTGCTCCCTCTTCAGACTATCTACAAGGAGTTTTCAGGCTTGAGATGAATGATTAAAAAGTGGACAAAGAGCTAGAAGAAGCCCAGGAAATCCTGGTCATCCTTCCACCCTTTGGTTGTACTACCACTTGTGTGTAAATATCCATCCTAAAGGTGAAAATCAAGGCCATCTTGGACACTGGATCTCCTGTTAACATTGTATCCTCAAAGCTTGTCAAGAAGATCAAACTTGCCTCTGTCAAAAAAGCAGGCTTGACCCTCCAGCAAGGTTCTAAATAAGCAGGTTTGCAACCCACAATCCAATTACCCATCCACTTGCAGCCAAGTTAGGAAGTCAACTTGAATTACCAAATACAGCAACATGAACAAAAGTTGATCACTCTTGGTGGGTGACTTATTTTGGCGCTTCACTCATTACAAGAATCAAGCCACCTCCTTCACCATCCAATCATGTGATCAACAGAATAATGTTCCTGTTATCCTTGATTCACAATAGCTATATAATCCATATCTCCCAATAAAGATTATTATCTAGTTTCTAAAAATTAATCCCCTTGTAACTCTTCTAAAACAGCACAGTTACAACATTGGTAGCACAGGTAGGTTCCCCATCCTACCTTATCTTGAAAAATTCCACCTGTTGCCTGTACCTGCTGCAGTCAACAAATAATCAATAGAATCATGTATGGCCTCCTGCTAGACTGGACCCCATACACACCTGATATGGAAATACCCAATGGCTTTGTCCTGTACCAAAACATGATGATCCTGCTCTCCGCCTTCAATGCCATGTCTGCACAAGGGTTCTTCCAGGCTACCCCCGCCATGCCTTGTCTAACCAATGAAAGTACCATGCCAGCCTACGTAGCCCAAAGACTTTGAAGCGCTGCCTTGGAACCTTTTGCAGGAGCCAAGGACAACAATGCTGCGGCATGGATTCAATCTGCTCAAAGCAAGTTAGCGCAGATGGAATGTCCACAGAGATTCTGGATTGCAGAAATCTCTATTTGAATGACGCACAACGCTGGCACCTGGTGCAACAAGTGGTATGAAGAACATACTAAGAAGAATTGGGACACCTTCAAACAAGACTTCTTGGCAAGATTTCTGCTGAAGGACACCATACTCATGATTATCTGCCAAGTAAAGAACTTGACCCAGACTGGTACTGTGAAGGAGCTCACACACGCCTAGAAGGAACTTTACCTACGTTCCCCCTCTGATATGGACTTTGACACTCCAGCCACTCACCTCATTTTCTACAACGCTCTCAAGTTGCACATAATGAGACATGTGAACCTGGACCAAGTAACCAACTTGTAAAGCCTATATTGCAAGGAATATAAAGCAGAACAAAAACCCAACACTCTCCACAAGGCACAATCAGGGAAGAGAGAACAAGCCAAAGACTCTCACCCAGCTGGGCGCTCCAATAGACCACCCCAAGAACAACAATGGCAGTACCAACCACAAACCTGCAGGTTCAAATGGACACAGGAACGGGAACAACAGCCAATCAAACCAAACCCATTTCTGTATCTCTACCACTCAAGACAACCAAGACAAGGGAAAAGCCCAAGGAGAGCACTAAGAAAGCCAAGCTCTCCTCAGACTATTCCCAACTTGCCCAACAATGAGTAATGGCCAGAGGATGTGAATTAATGCCCAATGATTCAAGTACCCTCAGAAGACCCAGTACTGTACACCATTGCCAGACACCCAAATAAACTGATTTTTATCTTTTCTGTTTTTGCAGTTACACAGGTTCAGCACTCCTGGATTTGGGTGCAGATTGAACCCTAGTCAACAGCAGCTTTGTGGACAAGTTCAAGCTAACCGCTAATCCTTTGTGGATTAAAAACATAGTCCTGGCTGATGAACATCACATTGCTGTGACATAGGAAACTGCCCCCTTCTCTGTCATGCTAGAGAACCTAAATTCCACCATTCAAGGCCCCGTCATTGACTTTTCCAAATTTGACATTGTACTGAGACTCAACTGGCTGCAAAAAAACAACCCCCACGTGGGCTGGGCGACCTCAGTACTGACCATCAAATGTGAGGGTGTCAACCACCAAATCTACCCTGATTCAGTGGACCAACTCCTGCGCAACCATGTCTTTGTACGTATCACAGAGACCTTGGACAAACAGGAGAACCTCAAGACAATCAAATGGGACTCTTGCCAGTACAAGATTATCCATTTCAAGGATCACCAGGATACCACCACACCGCAGGATTGCAAAATTGTATCTTGGCACCCAGAAATCTTCAAGGAAGCTCTACCCAGGTTGCCACCAGAGAAACATATCCAACATTCCATCCAACTCAAGGAAGAGGTACCTAAGGCACGGCCCATTTACTGCCTCACCCCAAACAAGGACGACACCCTGCGTACTTACCTCAAAGAGGCATTAGAGAAAGGACTTATCCGCCCCTCACAGTCCTCTTTTGGTTCTGCTGTATTCTTTGTAGCAAAGAAGGATGGTACCCTACGCTTAGTTACAGACTACTGAGCCCTAAACAAAGTTAACATCAAGAATTGTTACCCACTACCACTCATTGACAATCTCTTTGATGCCCTGGGCGGCGCTACAGTCTTCTCCAAGATTGATCTTACAGCAGGCTATAACTAGATCTGTATCAAGGAAGAAGACATTCCCAAAACAGCCTTCCACACTAAATATGGCTCATACAAGTGTGTGGTGCTCAACCTTGGCATGACAAATGCTCCCTCCATCTTTGTGACCTTCATGAACAAGGTGTTTGCTCCGCACATAGGCAAGCATGCCCTGGTATACCTAGACAACATCATTGTTTACAGTCCATCAGTGGAACAGCATCACAAGAATCTGGAGGCAGTCTTTGCCACTCTAGCGCAACATAAGCTGCTAGCCAAACCTTCCAAATGCCAGTTCTTCCGCAATTAACTAATCTTCTTGGGACACATAGTTTCAAAAGACAGCATTAAACCTGAAAGTCAGAAAATCCAGGCCATTTGAAAAATACCACCACCCAAAGATAATTCAGAACTCTGCACCTTCCTGGGGATGGTTGCCTATGTACAACAATTCATACCCAACTGCAGCGTCCTGACTGCTTTGCTATCTGCCATAACTGGCTCCAAATCCAAATTTGTGTGGACCTCCAATGTAATCTTTGCTTCAGACGCTTTAAAGAAAAGCTCACAATTGTACCCATCCTCCAACATCCAAAACGCAATGGGGAATACCAAATGGAGACAGACGCCTCTGATGCATCCATTGGAGGGGTACTACAAATCAAAAACAATGATGGTGATTTCCTGCCTGTAGCTTACAAATTACGGAAATTGACAGATGGCAAGTGTCAATATCCTATCCACAACAAGGAACTGCTGGCTATCATGCACTGCCTAGTCAAATGGCGTTGCCACTTAGAACAACAAGAAGAGTTTACAGCCTTGACAGACCACAAATCACTCATCTACTTCAAGACCCAAGCAAACCTGTCCTGCAGGCAAGCCAGATGAATGGAGCTTTTGGAAAGGTTCAACATGCTTATACAGTATAAGCCAGGCCCAGAGATGGCCATGGCTAATTCATTGTCTTGATTATACGTCAGAGCCACAAGAGGTGAGAATGGGCTCAACCCAGACTGGGACCTCCTGGTGCTATGTACCAAAGATGAAGGTTTCCCCCTGGTGCTACAGATATCACAAAGGAAACCATTATCAAAAACCAACACCTATTTGCGGACGTCTATGGGACCCTACACCAAAAAATGCCTGACAGGACAACCATACTGTACATCCCCACACAACAGCAAGTCAATACCATCTTACGCTATCACAGAGACCTTGGCCATACAAAGAGTCAAAAACTTTACAAGTTCCTAAAACACAAGGCCTGGTGGCTGACCTTATATCAAGGCGTCCAAGAAGTCTTGGATCAGTGTGAGGTGTGTGAAAAGTTTGCAAAGAGTGAGACCCCGCCAAAATCTGTATTACCCATCCACACACAATTACCATTCAAAGTGTGGGCCCTGGATATTGTGGGGCCTATGCCCGGAAAACATAATGACAAAAAGTACATTATCACCGCCATCAACTTTGCCACACTCTGGCCAGTAGCCCAAGCAGTTAAAACACATACAGGCAATGACGTACAACACTTCATAGGAAAAAAAATCATTAGTAAGTTTGGAAAATCAGAGCTCCTGATAACCAACAGAGGCTAAGAATTGACCTCTGAAAATACCAACATATACCTTACCAAGAATGGGGTCCAACATATGGTGACAACACCCTATCATCCTCAGGCTAATGGACGTGTGGAGTAGTTAAATGGCAGTCTTGTGCAAGCCTTGACCAAGCTCACTGCTGGGAGACCTGAGGACTGGTACAAGCAGCTACTGACTGCATTACTTTTATGCCAGACCCGTGTGAACAGATCCACCGGCAAAAGCCCCTTCAAGCTAGTTTTTGGAACACAACCCAATATCATCCAGGCACTATCAGGACCTAAGCTGGAGATGCCAGACAAAGTCCCCCCTGCTCAGATCCCCAGGTCATGCAGGAAAATAGCAACCAGACAGCAAGAGAAGAAAAGCGCCTACTAGAGACTTTCATCCTCATCAAGGATAGACACAAGGTTGGTGACAAAGTCTGGGTCATGAACATCAACAAGAGTAAACTACAGCCAGAGAAAGTGGGCTCTGATATCATACTAAAGGTAAATGACAACAACACTTACCTCATGCAAGGACTCGGGAAGCGCAAAAAGGACAAGGATCTCCACCATGATTGCCTCAGACCCTGTAAGGCAAGACAAAAACAACATGAGACTGTGTTACCTTCCATCAAACAGCAGTTAGTTCAGTATGGCGCCAGGGCTCCCAACAACCTCCCTGACAACCTGCCCCCAGAGGAGGACAACTCTCAGCCGGGAGGGGGTGTCAAAACAGCAGGCTCAACCCGCCAGCAAGATTCCAAGTAAGCAGGTTTGCAAACTGCAATCTGATTACCCATCCACTTGCAGCCAAGTTAGGAAGACAACTTGAATTACCAAATACAACAACATGAAAAAAAGTTGATCACTCTTGGTGAGTGACTTTTTTTGGCGCTTGACTCATTACAAGGATCAAGCCACCCCCTTCACCATTCAACTGTGTGATCAACACAATCATGTTCCTGTTATCCTTGATTCACAATAGCTATATAATCCATATCTCCCAATAAAGATTATTATCTAGTTTCTAAATATTTTCCCCTTTGTAACTCTTCTAAAACAGCACAGTTAAAACACCCCCAACCTTAAATATCAACAGTTGTATGGTACTGCTGGGCTATCCATGACTCACGCTATAGGGCTTACTATGCTCTTCCCATGCGGTTTGGGAAGCTACTCTTAGCCGCACCTGCCGTTGTCTTGGAGAACAAAACTATGATCTCCTAGTTGATACCCAGTTCCTTATAGAATACAATGGGATCATCAACCTAAAGAATGGCTACCTCTCTATCTTAGAGTAAAAAGTCTCTCTGATCTTTGAGGAGCCTGTCAAAGTTCCCAGAAAGCGCCTCAAGATGTATGCCTTAGAATATCCCACTGGTGTTTTCACTCTAAAATACTGTATCCATTTGTCTAAAATGAAGTGTCTATCTATGGCTTGTCCTGCGTCTGAAGGGAGCCCTCTCATGACCACTTCTGCTGTAATCATCCCCCCTGGCTATCAAGCTATCCTAGACTCCCAAATATCATATGAGTTACCTGAGCGCATGTTCCTAGAGTTATACTCTCCTCCCTTGCTAGGCCGCAACAAACCTTACCTCTGTCCAGGAATCCTAGATGTCTCTAATAAAGACCCTGTTCAATTGCTGGTAGCCAACTTAACTGCTCTCCCCATACATGTATCTAGGGGCAGGTTTTGGTTATGACAAGTTGTCAAATGCCCCTGATGTCCTATCACTACATCCCTTTGGTACGTTCATGGACTTCAACTTACCTGAAGACAAGCCCCAAGCCCTATCCTTGTTTACTGCGCAAGATTTCCTGCAACTATCCTTGGTCCAACAGAAGGTGGTGCTCAATTTTCCAGATCAACTTTTAGACATCTTTGCTAAAGATAGCACTGATTATGGTCTATCCAAAGGCGTTATCCACCAGATTGATACTGGAGACGCTCCCCCTTCTGCGCTGAACCATATTGCCGAAGTTGCATAGAGGACGCTCAGGTGTCTAAAGAGCTCAAACTACTGCTAGATGCTGGGATACTGGCTCCTTTCCAAAGTCCTTGGGCTTCCCCCTTGCTCATCTTGAAGAAGAAGGATGGAGGTTATTGTATTGTGATGGACTATTGACAATTGAATTCCTTAACCAAGAAGGATTCCTATCCCTTGCAGCGTATTGATGATGCGCTCTACTGCCTTGGAGGCTCTGAGTTCTTCTCTGCAATGGATCTAGCATCTGGGTACTGGCAACTTGACCTTTCTCCTGAGGATCAACAGAAGGCCGCACTCATCACTTCTGAAGGGCTGTTTTAGCCTACCTGTATGCCGCAAGGACTCTGCAATGCCCCAGCTACCTTCCAATAAGCCATGGACTCCATCCTCTTTGAATTGAAGCTTTCATGTGTTCTAGTATACTTAGATGATATAAAAGTCTTCAGTGATACCTTTAAAGATCACTTGGCTCATCTCAAAGAAGTGTTCATAAAGATTTGAGAGGCTGGCCTTTAACTGAAACCATCTAAGTGTGCTTTCTTCAAAGAGCGTCTTAAATTCTAAAGCCATGAAGTAACCCAGACAGGAATTTGCCCAATGACCAAGAAAGATGAAGCCATTGACAAAATGCTTCCACCCATTAACCTGCAAGATGTACAAGTCTTTCTGGGCATGATGGGTTACTACAGACAGTTCATCCCTGACTTTGCCAATATGAGCAAACCTTTGGTCCAGCTGTTACGTAATATCCCTTTTGAATGGACTGCTAGTCAGCAACAAGCCTTTGAGACACTCAAACAAAAACTCAAAGAGGCTCCCATCCTAGTGTATCCTGACTACAATAAGGAGTTCATCCTATACAATGATGCTACCAACCTAGCTATTGGGACCATCTTGGCTCAACTAGACAATGAAGGTGTGGACCTTCCTGTGGCTTATACTTCTTGTGTTCTAAACAAGCATGAGAAGAACTACAGTGTCACAGAAAATGAGTGCCTTGTTGTGTTTTATGCAGTCAAACAGTTCCGCCATTATGTGTATGGCACCCATTTCACTGTTGTCACTGCCCACGCCTTGCTTAAGTGGTTACAACAGCTTAAGGAGACTGAAGGACAGCTAGCTAGATGGGCTCTCTGCCTGTAAGGTTACAACTTCACTGTGCTACATTGTCCCAGGATTCAACAGCAGAAAACTGATGGATTATCCCAAATGCCCATCCTTGCTCTACACCCTGCTGAGGCTGATTGACTGTATGAACTAATTGGATATCCTTGTGAAGAATTGTTGACCAGGGATTGTGGAAAGCTTAATTCATTAGGTGGCTATTGGAAATTAATCAGGGCCAATCAATTACCCTTTTGGAAATTAGTGTCAACTTACCATATAATTAAATACATGATTAGTGGGCCATGACAATGTTGCTAAGGAATATTGTGCCACACCATCACCACCTTAAATAACAAGCACCACAGTGCCGGGATTAATTATTCTTGGCTCCAGAGCGCCGCTCTAATTTACATTGAGCGCCCGGACGCCAGTACAATTATTTGCAAGCGCCAGAGCGCCACAATAATTTACATCAAGCGCCAAGGCGCCAACACAATTAATTGCGAGCCCCAGAGCGCCACAATAATTAACATCAAGCGCCAAGGCGCCAGCTCTGAGAGGAAATAACACTGAGATGCCAGGGTTGATTTGAATAGCCTATTTGACTCCTTGTTAGAACTAGATATGGAAGTGATTGCATATCTTAAAAAGGATCACTGATTAATGTGCTAGCAGAGGGCGTCCTTGTGCTAGGCATTGTGGGATTGTGCCCTAAAATAGAAGGTTGTCCCTTTTCCCGCCAACTCAACCAAGACTCTACAGTGCGCTGAGATGTCCTAGAAGACATTGTCAGTGACTGGTGATTAGTAATATGAGAATACCCCTATATAAGGCGTTGGCAGTAAATGCCAAGGGGCACAATTTTTATCTACTTGTATAGAACCTAATAAAATTAATCATTACAATCCAATTTGGCCAATGTCTTCAGAATCTTCACATTTGAAGACACATAGTGAGTGTGTGCCCCTGCCTCTTAATTCTTCTGTTGAATATGCCGGCGTACACCAATTTTCAACAATCCTTTTTCTTGGGAGAGAAAGACAAAAGAAGTTTGACTTGCCCTATTCAAACTATCCAAGGACATGCTCATTTGTGACAACCAGCTCTTCAAAAAGTGAAGAACAAATACCTGCCTTATATACAGCCTAGCCTTTGCCTTTTTCTGTTGCTTGTTGTGTTTGGCTCCTGGGGACAACATCCAGGAAGACATGGTGGAAAATCTTTATAACAAAATATTAGAAGTTTGAAGCTAGCCTTGGGTTAGACTTCAGGGCAAAATTAAGGACACATACCTTAATTTCCTGGAAAACAAGATGAGGAATTCCTTTTGGAAAAAGGAAAGGAAAAAGCTTGAAGAATATTAAAGTCAACACAAATGTGGATAAACTTGTCTTTATTAGGAGAAATAATTCTACTTAAATAGTAGACAAGGGACAGTGATCACTCATTAGAAAGACAGAGTGGCTGAGGGGGTCACATTGGGATGAGGTCATACCAAGATCAATCACAGATAGGTATGAGAATCTGGAATGAGTGGATATTAGTACAGACCCATTTACAGAAGGCAAGGCATTCCCAAACATGAAAGCAAAAACAGCCAAATCTTCACATAGTCATTATTTGAAGGCCATATCAAAATAGCATCAATGGCGCAATTTCTGAATCTCCCCCCTCAATATTGGACACAGGGAGTTGACATTTGCAAAGGAATTGGAATGAACTCTGGCAAAAGGGCGTCCAGAAGACAGTAGTTTCACGGTATAATCAACACCCTTCTTAAAGGTGACCTTACAGGGCCCAACCCAGAGGGAGTCTAGCCTATAGGCTCTACCTCCTGTATAATTCTGATAGTAGAGAACTAGGTTGCCTAATTGATACTCAGGAAGGGGACTCTAGAAGCATTTGACAGGGAGAGCTCTAAAGTCTTGACCTTATAGGCAGTGGAATATGCTGTTGCTTGGATGTCCATAATACAATTAGTTAAGTCTTTGACATGGGCCTCAGGATTAGCAGACACATCAACTTTGATCAAAGGGGGTCCCAAGATTGAGGGGGTTGTGGCTTCACGCCCATACAGCATATCAAAAGGAGATTAGCCAGTCACTTGGTGCCCTCTGAGTTGATAGGCAAAGCAAGCAGTAGGGAGGAACATATCCCAATTGGCAGCGTCAGAGAGAGTGAGTTTTCTCATTATGGACACCAGTGAGGAATTAGCACATTCAACAGTTCCATTAGTTGAAGGGTTATATGGTGCAGAGAAAGATTGATGGGTACTCATAGCTTCTACAATAGACGTGATGAGGCAAGCATTAAAGTTGGTGCCATTGTCAGAAAGCAGGACTTGAGGGCAGCCATGTTGGTAGAATATATATTGCAACAAGAAATTAGCAGTAATCTTGGCAGTTATATCTTTTGTAGCTCTGGCTTCAACCTGCTTTGTAAAATGGTCTAAGGCAACTAAGATAAATTGACACCCAGACCTAGAACAAGGGAGAGGCCCAACAGCATCAATACTCACAGTGTGAAAGGCATGTTTAAGGGGGATGAGTTTGAATTGATGTTAGAAAGGCAAGGGCATTAGAGCTGACAAGAATGGCAGGATGCAAGGACGTCAGGGATTATGAGGTGCATGTTTTCCAAGTAGAAGTTCTTGCATAGACAGTCATGGGTTTTGGCTATACCTCCATTTCCAGTGTCAATGTGAGCTTGGAGGATAATGGCTATTCTCATGCTAGGGCAAATGTAGGGTAGATAGGAATTATTGAATTTCTTGAAAAGTTGTCTATCTCAAATCACAGTGTCTTTTGATAGGGGTTGTAGCACCAGTCAAATGTCTTCTGGCTTGGTAGTCCAGGAGTTATGATGCCCTATTAATTTGTATAGGCAATCAGCAACTGCGGGGTGGATAGCTAGTATAGGCATCCTTGACAAGCCATTGGCGTTTTGGTGCTGGGCCCCAGGACAATGTACCACAGTGAAATTGTATCCTTACAGGCGCAGGGCCCAACATGCTAATCAATCTTCATGTTCCTTTAGTTGTTGCAGCCATTTAAAGGAGGAGTGGGTTACTACAGTGAAGTGGGTTTCATAAATGTAGTGCCTGAATTGCTTTACCACATGCAACACCGCCAGGCATTCCTTTTCAGTGACGCTGTAGTTCTAACATGTTTATTGAGGACCTGTGAAGAGTAGGCTACAGGTTGGTCCACGCCTTTGTTGTTGAGCTGTGCTAAGATGGTACCCACAGCTACTCCGCTGGCGGCAGTATACAAGATGAACTCTTTATTATAATCAGGGTAGACTAAGATAGGGGCCTCTTTGAGCTTGTCTCACAATGCTTCAAATGCTTGTTGCTGACTGTCAGTCCACTCAAATGAGACGTTCCAAAGGAGCTGGACAAGGGGTTCACTCAATTCAGCAAAATTGGGTATGAACTGTCAATAGTAACCCATCATACCAAGAAATACTTGGACCTCTCAAAGATTTGTGAGAGGTAGCATCTTGTTGATGGCTTCCACCTTATTATTCATGGGGAGGATTCCAGCTTGGGTGACCTCATGACCTAAGTTTCTAGTTGCTCTTTAAAGAATGACCACTTGGAGGATTTGAGTTTCAAGCCAGCTTTGCAGATATTGATGAAGAAAGCCTTGAGGTGTTCCAAGTGGTCGGTAAAGATAGAGCTGAATACAGTGATGTCATCAAGGTATATTATGACACAAGAAAGTTCTAGGTCTTTTAGGATGGAATCCATAGCCCTTTGAAACGTAGCTGGGGTGTTGCAGAGTCCTTGGGGCATGTAAGTAGGTTCATAGATCCCTCAGAGGTAATGAGAGCAGCCTTTTCTTGGTTTTCTGGAGACAGGTCAACTTGCCAGTATCCAGAAGTTAGATCCATAGATGAGAAGAACTTGGAACCACCCAGCCGTCTGAGAGCATTGTCAATTCTGGGCAAGGGGTATGAGACTTTCTTAGTGAGCAAGTTCAGGCAGCAGTAGTCCATCACAATGCAATGTCCTCTATCCTTTTTCTTGAGGATCAGTAAATTTGAGGCCCAGGGACTTTGAGAGGGAGTCAAGAGTCCAGCATCTAGGAGTTGTTTAAGCTCCTTAGATACCTGGGCATCCTCTACCCTACTACGGTGGTATGATTTGGCACAAAAAGGTAGTGCATCACCAGTATCAATCTGATGGATGACCTCTTTAGCTAGGCCATAGTCTGTAGGTCCAGAGGCAAAGATATTGCTAAACTGGTCAAGCAGGTTAACATGTCTTTTTGTTGGATGAGTGATAGTTGGGGGAAGTTGGCAGCGGTGAATAAGGAGAGAACTTGAGGATTGTCTTCAGGTAGTTGAAATCACTAAAAGTTCCAAAAGGGTAGAGGGACACAACTTGTTCTGCTCCCAATATACAACCATGTCCTACAACCTGGCCCCAAGACACCTGCATGGGTAGGGCTGTCAGGTTAGCAAGCAACAGTTGTATAGGCTCCTTGTGAGTTTGATATAGGATTCCTGGACACAATTGGGGTTCTTTACTGCTTAGGGATTCAGGTGAGTAGAGTTCCAGGAATGAATTTTTAGGTAGTTCATAAGAGATCTGAGAGTTGATAACCACTTGGGAGCCTGGAGGGATGGTGAAAGCTTTTTGGGCAAGAAGAGGTACACCTTCCTCCGCGGGACAGAAAGAAGGATTGGTGCACATGTTGGAGGAGTAAGTCTTATACTTGAGAGAGAAGATACCCATGGGGTACTAAAGCACGCAAGTTTTAAGATGCTTTCCTGGGAGCTGCAGAGGTTCCTCAAATCAAAAGGGACTTCATATCCTAAGAGCAATAGATATCAATCTTTCAGGTTTAAAATCCCGTTGTATTCACAGAGGAATTGTGTACCAACCAAGAGATCATAGCTTTTGTCCTCAAGGACAACAGTTGGGAAGCAATGAGGAGTTTTTCAAACCTCATGGGTAAGGCAGAGTAGGCTCCAATGGCTTGAGTTTATGCCATTCCAGCTGTGTCATATGACTGAGTGTAGTTGATGTCAGGAGCCAGTTTAAGCTTCTTCATTAGTTTTGAAGATACTACATTGACTGGAGAACCTGTGTCCAGGATGGCTTTGATTTTAACCTTTTGGATTGATACTTCCACACAGTTGTATCTTTCCCATAGGGAGGCAAGACAGCCAACACATCCTGTGCAGCCTCTAGCTCTTTTTCCCATTTAGTTAACATACATCTTAAGGCAGGAATCTCCTTATACACATTTTGCAATGGGAGAGATACAGTCACATTTTGAAAGTGAGTTTTGGCTAGCTTGGTAGCTTCCTCAGAAGAGTCAAACAAGACAGGGGATTGATGGGCCTGGGCTAGGTAAGGACAAACTACCATGGCCTTTGCTTCACTTGAAGGTGCACAACAAGTAGTGGTGGTCTTTCCATAGCAAAGCTTGTACAAGAAAGACACAGTTTCTGGAACAGCCAGAACAGAGTAACCATAATTATCAGATTCTTTACTATCAGAATCTTTGGGTTTGGAATCACTGGAGAGATTGTGAAATAGGTGAATAATAGTTGGGCCAGAGGAAGAGGGAGCTTCCTTTTTGGAAAGAGGATCAGGAGGAGACAGGGGAGATTGGTCTGCAGAGAGTGTCTCTGCCTCTAAGCTGGCCTCTCTTTTTCTGCCTGCTCCTTAGGATTACAACCTTCTGGCCAGGGATTAGTGCAGGTACAGAAGTGGTGCTCTATTTGGCCGCAGTTATGACATCCTTGCCTCTTAGTCTGTCTACCTGAACCCATATTCATAATGCATGGCGTACAAGAGGTGGTCCAGGCATTATTGGTTTTATTTTTGCACCACAGTACCCCCATGGGTCAAATGCATGTCTTGTAAGAGTGTCTTAATACTCTTCATGGAGGTGAGTAAAGCCTTGTGCGCCTTAAAGTGTAGGCATAGAAGCTGGTGAACTTTCAAAGCATTTGAATAAGCTGTGTAAGCTTCCCAGGGAGTTAACTGTTGACTAGTGATTAACTGCTGGCCTTCAATGTAGGTTCAATCCGCGAACTCAGCCAGGGTTTCCTTGGTATTGTGTTCTGAGGTGCAGCACAGACATACAACGGGAAATCCTAACCTTAGGATTGGATTTGTACTAAGTATTGATTAGATGACAGGGAAGGCTATGCAATTACCTTGCAACCCTGGAAGAATAATCTCTACTAGTTATGGCTAGAGAGAGGCACAGAAGTAATGCAAGACACAAAGGCAAAAATGTGAATATAACTTAAT